>NW_024121654.1:20531052-21130435 GCF_016745375.1 Pimephales promelas
ACCACGTCCCAGAAATTCTTTAAAAACTCCCTCAGTTGGAAAGTCAGTTCCCTATCGTAGTCACTTCGAGTTACGTCAGAAGTGACGGAGATTGGGGGTTTCGCATAGAAAGCCAATCCTCTTCGAGTATTAAAACACGAGCCAATGGCATGCAATGCCTTGGGGCTGCGGAAATTTGCATAGCGTACTCCGCCCTACTCCGTGAGTATAAAAGGAGGAAGTGAACGCAACCGCAGTATGTTTTCGCTTCGGAGCCAAGAGAACCTCTTCACTCCTGAAAGCACTGTTCAAGACTCTTCGAGACGAGCGTCCTCTTCAGTGTTGGTGTGACGGCGGTACCCAGCGAGATTCTGCATCGCCTGCGATCTGAGCAGTGGTCTGCCAGACTTTGCGCTTCTCCCTGGTCGCTTCAGCGCTGAAAGAGTGAATTTCCTCCTCTCATTGAAAGAGCTGCACGCGCACGTCTTTTTAAAGACGGTTCGCCCGTGCTCTTCTGGGTGTGATTGATTTCTGTCGTCATCTGATGGTCACGATCGCTGCTTTGTATGCCTGGGCATTTCAGCATGCAGCAGCAGCGTTCGTGGATGACTCATTTTCCTTTGTGGGAACATGACCATCTCTACACTGAGGTCGAGACTCAATGATCTCACTTGAGTGAGAGTCCCGGTCCCCCCGCTCGATCGGTTTCCTCCATAGGGGCCCCGTCGACCCGGGGACCTGGTGATTTACGGTGATGGTGTGAGATAAAGCCCCGACGATTCCTCGGGCCACACCTCCCGCCTCAGTGCGAGAGCCAGCGAGCGTTAGTTCGATTCAGTCGGTTGCTTCTTCGGTGGCACCGGCTGCTTCGGGCAGCGCTCCAGATGATGATGCGATGTCGATCACAGCATCACTAGGCGGGCTTGACTCCTCGGGAAGTGAGGATGCGGCCGCGTTGCCTCCCTCGGGAGCGTCAGCGCCGCCGTGTCTGATCCCGCGATGATGGCCGTGCTATCTCGGGCGTCCGTGAGCATCGGGTGGGGGTGGAACTCCGCCCCTCCCCGATCTCTCGCGGCTGAATAATTGGTTTTTGGGTAACGCTGCCGCCTTACGGCCACGGCCAACCCCAATTTCCTTTTTTCCCCGAGTTGCATGCGGAACTGACACGCACTAAAAAAAAAAAAAAAAAAAAAAAAAAGCGTGCTTAGTTCCCCGCCCTTCCTCCCCTCGGCGATGCGGCTGTCTGTGGGTACGCTGGGGCTCCCCCGGTCAACCGGCGGTTGCTCTCAGATGCCCCTCCAAAGCCTATGGGTTCTCGTCGTCTATGGCGGCGCGATTCTGTAGAGCGGCGGGACAGGCAGCCTCCGCCCTGCATATGATGAGCACCTACAAAGCTAGCTGCTCAGGAATGTGCACGAGGAGGTGACGGACCAAGCGAGCTGCGAGCCTATCGCCTACCTTGTCCTTAAACGGGTCACGGAGGCGGTCGCTCGCTCCCTTGGTCAGGTGATGCCCACCGCTGTGGTCCAGGAGCATCATAATGTTCGGCGGTGCGGTCCAGGACTTTGCCCAGCACTTCTCGACCGCCTAGGAGCAGACGAAGGCGGTTTCTCTGCCCCGACGGCCAGCTGCTGCCTCCAACCAGCCGTCGGCTCGGACGCCTCCGCCAGCTCGCCGCCGAGGACGCCCCCTGCGGCTCCCTTCCCTCCCACGCGGCCCCAGCAGCAGCCTTCAGCCGGTTCGCGTCGCGGAGGAGGCCACAGGTAAGCGTCCCCCCCCCCCCTCAGGCCGTGTGCCCCGCTAAACGCCAGGCGAAGCGATGTTCCTGAGGCGGGCCGCTCAGTGATAGTGTCAGGGTTTTTCTCAGGAGGCGGTGGCAGGGCCCCTCCTTCCCCGGTGGAGGGCCGGTGGAGAATCTTTTGTTCTAGCTAGCTCCCTGAGCTGGTTGAGAAAAGCTGACACTGTCATTGAGCACACAGACTGGAATGAGCGCGCACGACGTCCAGTGCGTCGCCCCGTTCATTCCTCTCTGTCTCGGAGGGCGCGGAAGGGTGCGTGTGTCGTCCCGGGCTACGCCAATCCCTTCCCCCTCTGTCGCCAGACCCCCGGCAGAACAGACCCCCGTGGAACGCTCTGCCTTCCCTGGTCTCTTCTGTCGGGGAGCGGGTTTCGACGGTGCATCCGGACGGGGTAACTCCTGCACGCATGCCGGTCGACCCGCCTCGCTGCCCCTCCGGGGGGACGTCTGTGGTTCGCATGACCCCGTTGGCTCACTTCCTGGAAGCCTGGCTAGCGCTTCCCGGGGTTCCCGCTGGGTCATCAGAACGATCGGATTCGGCTACGCGATTCAGTTCGCACGGTCTCTTCCCCGCTTCAGGGGAGTTCGCTCCACGATGGTTGGTGGCAATGCCCCAGTCTTGAGAGCGGAGATTGCGACCCTGCTGGCGAAGGGTGCAATCGAGACGGTCCCTCCAGCCGAGGTGAGGTCCGGGCTTTACAGCCCCTACTTCATTGTCCCCAAGAAAGACCGGTGGGTTACGACCGATCCTGGACCTGCGCATTTTGAACCGTTCTCTCCATCGACTACCGTTCAAAATGCTCACGGCCAAACGCATTTTCGAATGTGTTCGGTATCAGGATTGGTTTGCAGCGATCGACCTGAAGGACGCGTACTTCCATGTCTCCATTCTCCCTCGACACAGACCGTTTCTTCGGTTTGCCTTCGAGGGCCAGGCATACCAGTACGCCGTTCTCCCATTCGGGTTAGCTCTGTCCCCTCGCGTCTTCACGAAGATCGTCGAGGCAGCCCTTGTTCCCCTTCGCGAACACGGGGTTCGCATCCTGAACTTCTCGACGACTGGCTGTTACTAGCACACTCTCGAGCTCAGGTTTGCGAACACAGAGACCTGGTGCTACGGCACCTAGCCCGTCTGGGCCTTCGGGTCAACCGGGAAAAGAGCAAACTTTGCCCCGTGCAGAGGATCTCTTTTCTCGGCATGGAGATAGACTCGGTCGCCATGTCCGCGCAGCTCACGAACGAGCGCGCGCACTCACTGCTGGCTTGTCTTCGACAGTTCGAGGGCAAGAGTGCGGTTCCACTGAAACTATTTCAGAGGCTCCTGGGGCATATGGCATCCGCGGCCGCGGCAACGCCGCTCGGTTTGCTTCATATGAGACCGCTTCAGCTGTGGCTTCGCGATCGAGTCCCGAGGTGGGCATGGCATCGCGGCTCGCTCCGAGTTCCAGTGACTCCGACGTGCCGCCGATCCTTCTTCCCGTGGTCGAACCTCAGCTTTTTACGGACTGGGTCCCTATTCAGCGAGTTTCCAGGCATCTCGTTGTCTCCACGGATGCGTCTACCACGGGTTGGGGTGCCATGTGCAATGGGCATGCAGCCGCCGGTTCCTGGACAGGAGCCCAGCGCCTCATGCACATCAATTGCCTCGAGCTGTTGGCAGTACGGCTCGCCCGGCACCGCTTCCGAGCGTGCTCTAGGGCCAGCATGTGCTTGTCCGCTCAGACAACACTACGGCAGTAGCGTACATCAACCACCAGGGGGGGTCTACGCTCGCGCCGGTTGTCGCAGCTCGCCCGCCACCTCTTGATATGGAGTCAGAAGCACCTGAGGTCCCTTCGTGCAGTTACATTCCTGGAGACCGGAACCGGGCAGCCGCGAGCTGTCCGGGCCCGTCCCATCTCCGGCGAATGGCGACTCCATCCCCAGTCGGTCCAGCTGATTGGGACTAGTTCGGGGAGGCACAGTTAGACCTGTTCGCCTCTCGGGACTCGTCCCACTGCGCCCAGTTTATTCTCTGACCCGCGGCTCTCTCGGCTCGGATGCGCTGGCGCACAGCTGGGCACGGGGCCCACGCAAGTGTGCGTTCCCCCAGTGAGCCTCCTTGCACGGGTGTTGTGCAAGATCAAGGAGGACGAGGAGCAGGTCTTGCTGGTAGCCCCCTACTGGCCCACCAAGACGTGGTTCTCCGAACTCTTGCTCCTCGCGACAGCACCTCCTTGGCCTATTCCTCTGAGACCGGACCTACTCTCTCAGAGACGGGGCACTCTGTGGCACCCTCGTCCCGATCTTGGAGGCTGCACGTGTGGCTCCAGGACGGGACGAGGCAGGTTTGAGTTCGCTGCCACCTGCGGTGGCGGCAACCATCACTTCCGCAAGAGCGTCGTCCACGTGACACCTTTATGCGTTGAGGTGATACCTCTTCGTCAATTGGTGTTCTTCTCGCTGAGAAGACCCCCGGAGATGTTCGATCGGAGTCATGCTTCCTTCCTGCAAGAGGGGTTGGAGCGCAGGCTGTCGCCCTCCACCCTTTGGATTTATGTCGCGGCCATTGCCGCGTCTCATGATGCAGTGAAAGGTAAGTCTATGGGAAGCATGACCTGGTCATCAGGTTCCTGAGGGGAGTGGGGGGGCTAAATCCGCCTCCCTCCCCTCCTGCCCTCTGGGGACCTCTCAGTAGACCTGGGTGCTCTGCAGAGGCCTCCCCTGGAGCCTTTGCAGTCGGTAGAGTTTTTGCCCTGTCCTATGTGACAGCACTCCTGATTGCATTGGTATCCATCAGGAGAGTAAGGGACCTGCACGCACTCTCTGTTGACGAAGTGTGCCTGGAGTTCGGGCCGGCTTACTCTCACGTATTCCTGAGACCCCGGCCTGGATATATGCCCAAGGTTCCTACCACTCCCCTCCGGGACCTGGTGGTGAACCTGCAAGCGCTGCCCCTGGAGGAGGCAGACCCAGCCTTGGCACTGCTCTGTCCGGTACGTGCTCTCCGCACCTATGTCGACAGAACGCAGTGTTTCAGGACCTCAGACCAGCTCTTTGTCTGTCATGGGGGAGCCAGAAGGGAAGGGCTCTCTCAAAGCAACGGCTGTCCCACTGGATAGTGGATGCCATTGCTTTGTCTTACCAGCAGCAAGGCCTTCCGTGCCCCCTTGGTGTGACGGCCCATTCCACTCGGAGTGTAGCCTCCTCTTGGGCTTTAGCGCACGGCGCCTCGCTAACAGACATCTGCAGAGCTGCAGGCTGGGCGACACCCAACACCTTCGCCAGATTCTGTAATCTGCGAATTGAGCCGGTATCCTCTCACGTACTCGTTTCGGCCAGTTCTGGATCCGCTCAGGTGTCTTCGCTTGCTCGCCACTCCACTCCCCGGACTGGATAAGTGCGATATTTCCTCAGTTCTTCCATTGAAGTCTTGAGTCCTCCAGCACCGACGATGCGGCACCACTGCGTTGCTCTGGATGCTAGCTAGGTGCCTCCATGCGCACGGTTCCCCATGGTAACCGTCTCATGTGTATTATCCACTGTTAGCCTCTCTGAGCATGTGTCTTCCCTTGGCAAGCCATCTGCCACCCCTGGAGTTTAAATCAGTAGCCACCTGCGGTTGGTACTCCAGTGTTCCATATGCGTTCCTATGTGGCCATATGTGTATTCTTAAGTCCTCCCTTCGGTAGGCAGCTGGTAGCATGTCCCCTTCGGGATATGTTTCCCAGTGTACCTTGGTAATCCTGTGTCAAAGTCGGATCCCCAAAGAAAAAAAAGAAAAAGAGAGGTAAGGCTCGGGGGTTCAGTCTTTCGCAGGGCACTGGAAGACAGCTTGAAGATGGCGTGATGGCACAGACCCCCAATCTCCGTCACTTCTGACGTAACTCGAAGTGACTACGATAGGGAACGTCTCGGTTACGTATGTAACCCTCGTTCCCTGAGTAAGGGAACGGAGACGTTACGTCTCCCTGCCACTTCTGCTGTATCGCTGGGTAGAGGCCGAGTTCAGTCTTGGCTCCTCAGCGAAGACATACTGCGGTTGCGTTCACTTCCTCCTTTTATACTCACGGAGTAGGGCGGAGTACGCTATGCAAATTTCCGCAGCCCCAAGGCATTGCATGCCATTGGCTCGTGTTTTAATACTCGAAGAGGATTGGCTTTCTATGCGAAACCCCCAATCTCCGTCACTTCTGACGTAACGTCTCCGTTCCCTTACTCAGGGAACGAGGGTTACATACGTAACCGAGACGTTCTTTCATTCAATTGATTTTATTGGCCATTTATTTAGTCATTATGTAACAAATTAATTTTGTTTAATTTTTATAAATCATATTTATCAGTTTTTGTTCATATAATAATATTGTGGGGTGGGGGAGGGGTAATATTACATATACTGTTGTCCAAATTTATCAATAAAAAATCCTCTGTATTTTAGGGTCTTTTGTATTTGATTTTTTATGTCTTATCACATACAGTAGCTACACAAATTTTCAAGTATTTTTATGTAAAAATAAAATATAGTTAAAGCTGCAGTCCGTAGTTTTTCCTCTTTATCGCCATCTCTGTTCGAAATCTGCCATTGAGTCATTCGCAGAGAGAATAGAATTGAGAAGAATTGTGCTGATTAAATCTAACGATCGCTTATCATATCAAGTCAAACTGTGCAAATCATACTTTGTTCTAAAATTGTTAATTTTAACAACATCAGCATTGTAAGACTACATTTAATATGTATTAGGGCTACCTGAACTTCAGTACTCCGTGAATTAAGAATCTGTCAACAACAAATCTGTCTCTGCGTTCATTTTAAACCCCTTCAAAACACGGAGTTCACGCCACCTTTCAAAAGCCCTTCTGATATTTGCTTGGGCCCGGTTGCAGTCATTTTTTTTCTGTAGCCACTCGGAAGTCTTTTTTATTTTACAACGGGTGAATATCCAGTTGTTACTGGTGATTGTCATTTGAACCTTTCTGGATCCGCCATCAAATTTCTAAGTTTAATTTTATCATTTGCTTTGAGAAAAGGCTATAAATCTCCACATCCAGCATCCTCACACACAATATAGCCTACCAGCTGAGACTCCTCCTTCATGTGTGCAGATGTAATGTAATGACGCAAATTCATGCTCGAATCTCCCGCGGAAATCCACCAGTACCACTGGAATTAAAAACATTATTACAAGGCAAGCAAATAGTTTTGAACATTGGCTGGTTATGTACTTGCTCAAATTTATTTTGGATAATTTATAACCCAAAAAAGTTATGGACTGCAGCTTAAAAAAAAAAAATGCATTAATATAATAATCATGACCATTCCAAAAAGCAAGTTTATCAGATCATCCGAGCAGCTGCTCCCATAATAGTAATATTGGAAATAGCTGAAATGACATTTATGACATCACATCATTTTAAGGACAGCTGAATCATAAAGTGCAAAATCACATTCCAGAGACATTCCCTCGCTGTGTGAATCCTTTAAGTGAACCCAGATGGCCACACTCAAAGTTGTTTACAATGAATATTCATTTAAAGATCTTCTATAAACACAAGAGTTTAAAATCCATCATCAGAGAGGAGCTCGTTCAGATTGGAGGTGCAACACGTACGCGTTCTCCCCCATCTTGAGGCAGTAATGCCGTTACACATTGGCTGGTATTGAGTGCCCAAGCCTTTGCCCCCAGAAGAAGTGCAGTAAATTCCCTCAGGCCCTGCAGCTCTTCTGTGAATGCACTGCTCTGAGAGTCTCTGTTGTGACACTGTCTGCAACACTTCACTCTATTCACTTCCAGCGCAACTCAATTACTGGAAACTGATATTTTTAGTATCTTAAATCACCACAACTGTCATGATGCTCTTGACTTCAAAGTGGCTGTAAAAATACAGCATTGTTAAGATGGGGATTAAATCATGATTATAGCTGACAGCGACATCAAAGCAATGAAAATAGTGTATGTGATAAATGCCAATAGATTTTCATGTTTTAAGTATTACCGAAAATGAACATTTACAGATTAAAAAGCTCTTCATAAATTTAGTAGATGGTAAAGCAAGCGTACATGCTACTTCTAACCATATCACTGAGTGAACTAAAATGCACACTTTATAAAAAAAAAATATTAAACAGTAATATATTAATATAGCATATTTGACTTTTGTAGTGGGTGATGAGAAAGAAAGAGCAGTCTGTGTTTCTTTGTCCACTTTTTTTGAGCTTTAATCCATAACAGATATGCCAGTGCTACAGTAAAGACACCAACAGGCTGAAGGTAGTAAATGCCAGTACAAGTTCCCACTACGCTAGTATTTCATACAGCTGAATAAATTATGCCATGATAATATACACACATGCTGAACGGAAATATATCAAAGGAAAATGCATAAAAAAGTAAACAACGAAAGAATAAAGAGCAACTGAGTTTCAAACGATATTTTGGAAATGTGTATCGCCTAGTCAGATAGTGCTTTAAATATCCCAAAGATAGATTAACGATTGCAGTAGAAATGAATGCTATACACTAAAAACATGACTTTTTTTCACACTTCTTTTTTGTCTTTTTTATTTACTACAAAATAGTTTAAGTGTTAAAATGGAAATGTCCTGTTGGCACATGGTCATGTGTTCATGTATCAATATTGTCCTGAATATGTATGGCATTTTAGGGCACGTCTGTAGTGACAGTTCAGTTTCAGCTCATGTTAGCCTCAGAAATCATCTCTGAGGTTTAAAACACAGCTGAGGAAAGGTGAAATAAGGAGCCATTGTGGCTAACATTAAATGTAAACACAGATCCATAAATGTGGTCATATATTCCATCTCTCAATATTATAGCTTGGAAATTTCTTAAGACAGTTATTCAGAGACCTTCACACTTTTGAAACGTAACCTGCCATAAGACTTAAAAGTTAATTTCTCTCTATTGATTCCCATTGTACAGTTTCAGTCCATAATTTTACAGTGACCACAGAGACAAATTAAGTTCCTCATGAATAAAAAAAGTGCTACCAATTTAGTACATCGCGCTTCAAAATATCTGAAACATGAATTTACAAATCGCCTTCAGCCTTTAGATGGCTAATATCAGATTGCTTTTAAGTTCTTTGATAAATTGCAAGCTATATCTTTCCATGAATAGCCAAGAAGCATATGGGAAAGTATATAAAAAGCCATAAAATGCTAAAAATGGTACTTGCCCATCAGGGCTTTTTATAATGGTAATTAAAGTGACCACAAAGAATAATTTAGTCTGTGAAAAACAGTATTTTTGTCATTTGGTCATCATATTCCAGAACAATGTATGTTTTTAAGATGAAATGATCATAAATAACACTGATAATTTACCCATATAGAGCAGGTCACAGACTGCTGTTTAACCCCATTTCAAGGCTGCTCCAATAACTAGCCCAGGTTTTGTGGAATGTAAGGTTTAAGATCTAAATGAACCAATCGTATACGTTCGTTGTAGTTTTGCAAACAGCCTGCCTGTGTATATCCATCAGAAATGTAATGTTGCAGAGCAAGGCCTTGTGGTTAAAATAGAAACAGGAACTAAACATGAGGGAAAAAAAATGAAACATGTAAACAAAGAGTAATTACAATAGTAAATGCAACAGCAATAGGAACAACCACATTTATAATAACAAATATAATTATAATACCATCATTTTCAGTTCTATAAACAACATGGTCCGAACAGTTTGGAATGGGCAAGCGGTAACCTATGTGTGCTAACACTGGATGCCGACAGGCAGGGCTTTAGTGATTTGGGATCAGACAATTGATGCTCATTTTTCCCTCAGCTTCTTTCTGAAGCCCTGAAAGGGTCTCTTTGTTGTGAAAGAGAGAAAGGATCGGGACGAATAAGGAGATGCGGCACAATAGTGTCTCTTTTTTTTATGTGGAATGGCTTTTGTATTCACACTGCTATAGGTAGAAAGTCTAGGGCTGCCTGTGTTGTTTTAATTTCTCTTGGTCTCGTTCACTCCTAGTCAGATGGGCGGTGCAGAAAGAATGGAGGGATGCTGGTGAAACACGTGGGTGGATGTTCAGTTCGAGATCCATCAATACGCCTGTCCCGTCTCCACCTGTAGCAGTCCGAGCACAGCCGAGTGCTCTCCGAGCTTCATCCTTCTCTGCGTGGACAAGCTCACATTCTTAGCCAGGTAATCCACCGCAGCTGCACAAAGAGGCCAAAACAACTCGTTCATTTCTTAGAGATATGACATTTTTAACCTTTAAAAACTTAATGAATAAAAAATATAAAAAAAAAAAACATGATTTAAGGTTAAGAAAATATTATATTACTTTTAAATTTAGAGTTGTACCACTGGACATTTTTAGAGCCTTTGAATCTAAATTAAAATGAAACCATGAATACAAATGTTACATCGACTCGAATCATCGAATGATGATTACATTTAGGAAAATGTTTTACCCATTTTACTTTAGGGTTACACCACCACCACCACCATACAAAAAAAAAAAAAAAAAACCCAAAATGTATTAAATCCAAATTGAAATCTTGGACATCTTTAACAAACTAGGATGGGTTTAGTTTTAGGTTGAGTTGAGTTTCGCATCACTGAGCTCTCGTGAACACGCTGCTGATTCCAGAGACACGCAGCACCTGTTCCCCACTGTCACTCATTCCTGTCATAGTGAGTATTCCTCAGCACATTCCTCATTATGTCTGTCATCCCTGTTCTCAGAATTCCACACTTTCCATCATATAACATCCCGTTGCGACATGCCAGTCTATTCCATCTATCCATCTTTCTTTTAAAAATGCCACCCATAAACAACGCATAAATAAATAAATGCAAAACCAGCCTTTTCAAAGTTCTGTTTAGTTGATGTAGCTAAAACTTTTTCAGCTGTACTGAGTAGATTTAGATAATGAGTCCACTCGATTTTCTACGCCTGTGAAAATGGTTTCTGTTGATCGAGATTAGTATCTGTACGGCTGCTCAAAATGCAACAGAGAGAGGGGAGAGACAGCAGAAAGAGTGAAGAGATTCCCACCAGATAGGTGTAGCAGACAAAATGGTGTGACTAACATATCACCTGAGGGCATGACTCTCATTGGATTGATCTGGAGTCTGGCTTTACTGGGAGATCTTTATCAGGAGCACGTGTCGACTCTATCCCGCGGGCTAATCCAGGGTCAGAGGGCACCCCGAGTCCCGCTCGCAACCCAGGACCTCAGCATTGATCTGCCTCCCATCTCACACTGCTTCAATTTAAATACACAAGCTAAAGACATCAGGGACGTTTGATTGGTGGAAAAAGACAAGTGAATCGGGTTTGGGGTTGCGAGGACATACCAAGGACAGGATGGAAGTGGTGCGGCGCACAAACCGTGGAAGCTCCAATTAACCCCTCTAGCCACTTCCCTTTTAAAACAGAAAAGCAACCCTCGCTGAGTCCAACTGGAATTGGCTAACTTATTAAGTTAGCACAGCGCAAGCTGTAACCTTCAGGTAATTATTTGCATAGACCTTTCCCACCTACATCCTCAAAGCCGAAATGGAAAAAATTAAAAGTAGAAACCGTCGAGCGGAGGAGGTTAAACCTGAGGGCTTTGCATTTTGAAACTGACAGGATTGACTTTCCACAACTTGCGTGGTTTTTTTTTTGTGTTTTTTTTTTGGAGTTGGCATCGCGAACACAGCCACTCCTTTTCCGACAAGTGGTAAACACAGTGATCATTTGATCAAAAATGTCAACAACAATGACAAAATGCATCACGACGGAGACGTCTATGACTAATGGATATAAAAAAGCTTCTGAAGGTGAGCATTAGCTCACTGGCATTAGCTTCTGGGATGTCAAGTCTCTCTGATGTTTTTTGGTCGGAGGCCCTTTGATTACCCCAGTCGAGGAGGTGTTATTTGAACCTCTCCTTCCTTTATTCATCATTAGCAGAAGTGTCGAGGCGGGGCAGAGCGAGGGGTGCGTGCGGACGGTGCCAGACATCTGTCAGTGTGACAGTAAGCGCCGCACGTTAGCGTCTATAAGCAAGAGCAAAAAAGGAAGCTGTCAGGGAACGGCGGCGCGTACGGTAGCTGCCGCATACCTGTGGGTGGGCTAGCTGTCTGTACTGGAGACACTGGTGCTGACAGCTAGCAGAGAGAGTAATCACAGCTCGTTTAACCTCTCTCCCTCAGGAAGCCTTCCTTTCCTGTCAGCACCGTTTACTGCTTAAATCCCGCTCAGACTGAATCTTTACCTTCCCTAAGAGAAGCCCAGAATCTGCTCTCTGACACTGACGGTCACAGCAAACACGCGCCTCTACAAAGTGCGCCCCTAAGCTGTCTCACGAATTTCAATAAAATATTAGACAGGTTGGGCTAAATCAGTGATTTCGCACATCATGGAGCATTTAAAGGAACAGTTAAACCAAATTTCTGTACTTGACTTGACTTGAATATAAACTGATTGTATATGATTTAATGGATCTTACATGGTACAGTTTTCCATGTAATAGAAAGTGAAACCATAAAAGTGGTTCATGACACATTATACTGCAAGTCTTCTTATGTTATATGTTAGCTTTGTCTATAGGAACAGATCTACATTTTAAGTCAGTGAATTGAACTCGAGAACCAGATCTGCTTAATTAATGAACGAATCGTTCATGTCAGTTTCGTAACTGATTAACAGATTCATTGAAAAATCTGTTACTTTTCTCATGAACTCTCATGATCTAAGGTGCATAATTTCATTTGACAAATTTCAGTCTATTTTTCAAACAAAGCTATTGTTTGGCTTTAAAATACTTATACTTATGCACAAGTTGTATGGACCACTTTTATTTAGAATTTTGTGGGGGAGATTTTGGAGCTTTACAGCTAAGATATTTAGTGGTTAGGATATTAAGCTAAAAATAAAAATCTTAAAAATGGTCCCGGGTTTAAAAGTTAATAATAATTTTTTGCAATTTCTTTCTTCTTTCTTTCTTGTTTAACCTTAACAAATTAAGTTATTTTATGGAAGTAAATCCAGTATAACTGCAGTTCACAACCTTTTTGACTTCCACTGTCAAAGACGAAATTCAAAAGACCCCAAGATATTCTTGGTACTTATGCTTTTTCATTCAAATATTTTTATTTACAGAAACTAAAAGTACCGAAAATAAATGTTCTTCAGGGTACATGCTTTATTACCAGTGAATTAACACAACTTTTCTAGTAATTCTAGATTTTTTTATAGAAAACTACCTGAAAATTTATTTTAAGCTTGACATAACTAGAAAAAATATATATTTATTACAAAGATTTACATTTACATTGATATTCGTAACTAGATTCCCGTGATTAGATTTCCGTGACTTTTGCAGGAAATCACACTTTTAAAATTCCCTCATACTGTATATTCAGTTTATATCCAAGACCTGACACTGCAAAAATACTTTCATTATAATTTTTGTCAAATCAACTTAAATGAACTAATATTGTTCATATAATATAACAATATAACATAATATTTTGAGTTTCTGTTGATTAAACCAATCTCTGTCTTTGTATCAACATCTGAGTTCATTGAAACAAAACATTTTAAGGCAACTATTTAACTTACTTTTAAGTTAAACCAACAAAAAAGAAAAAAAAAAAAACATTTTAATCCCAATTGTTGAAGGAACAACAATAGAATTTCCGTTTACAGCTTGATTTTTAGATGTTGTCATGATCATGTCATCTTAAAGTCCATTTAGAAGTTTTCCTTGCCCCCATAGTTGGTCTCGGCACCATGGTTAAGAGAAACCACTGCAGTATAATATTAAAAATAAGTTACTACTTGGAGTTTAAAGGGACACATTTTAGGTTTGTTGTCAATGAAGGGGTAACTTGCATTTAGATTTATTAATTTAGCTGATGCTTATTTTATCTAAAGCAACTTACAAACGAGGACTAAAAGTCCTACCGATGGAGCTGTGGGGGTAAATATGACAAAAAAGCATTTTAAGGAAAGATTAGAGAGGCACTTACTCTGGCCGTACTGACTGTATTGGTAGCCTGCAGTGACGGGGTCCACGGTGTAGCTGGTGGTGCTGTACGTAGGGTGGCAGTAGGACTGGGTGGAGGTGAGGCTGTCGGCGGTCTTGATAGGCTCGGAGCGCTGGCTACAGCTGGCTGAGATGGGGTTGGAGGCCTCCAGGCCGCTGTGCAGGGGGGATATGGAGAACTCATGCTGGGACTGAGGGGCCACGGCACTGGGGTTGCTGAGGATACTCATCACCTGGTGGGTTAAAAGAACAAGAGGCAGGATCAGTAAAAACACATGGAAAACACTTCATAAAGGCAATAAATCTGTCACAAATCATTGTTGGTCCCTGCATGTCACTCAAAAGTTCAAGGCCTCATTCCTGATAGGGGTTAAACATCTTCACAACGACCCTTTTCCTGCATCCCAAGGGAGCATTTACCAGCCTGAAAACAGTGTCAGCCTAAATAACAGAGACAGAAGGGACCAGTGTAGGGCTGGGTGGTAGAGGGGGGTGTTCAGAGAGTGCCAGGATTGTCTATCCTAAGGCTTTTATTTATAACAAGCTCCCAGGGTGAGTTTAATCTGGAGCCTTCAGCCATCCCACAGTCTCAACCCTCATGAATGATTAAAATAATAAACACTCATATTACAGTAGATGCCCCCAGAGATTGGGAGATTAGACACTTGACAAGATCTGTCCTTGTTTCATGTAATATTGTGTACAGCAAAATGTAACCCGGTAAACTGTGCAATAGTACTGTATAATAACTATAGTGATATTTTAATATTTTCTACCACCATCCCAAATTTGGGAATCATTCAGTATTTTTAAAGAAGCCTAATGCACCAAAGCTGCATTTATTTGATCAAAATATAGTAAAAACGGTCATATTTTCAAATATTACAATAATTTAAAATAATTTATCTTTTAAAATGTAATTTCCTGTGATGGCAAAGCTGAATTTTCAGCAACTCCTAACTTGGCCTTAACTATTGGTGGTCCAAAGCATATTCTTTATAAGGAGTATGCGCTGATGCCATTGAATAGGAGATATACGGTACCAACCTATCAGTTGAATGGGTATAAATTGTCTCTTATTCCATTATCAATTAAATTATTGAACAATAAGTCAATATTGGTGTGTTTGGGGTATTGTGTAATGTCTTATTTGTAGTTATAGTGTAATATTACAATTGTGAAACGACTGATATATGCCATTTGGAAATGTTATGCGTGTTAGTATGGATGTGTGACTGTTGGGTGTTGACGTGCTTTCTCGATTGTCCTGCTCTCTGGTGTTTAAGACAAATTTATTCTAAGGGAGACAATAAATGATTAACTAACCAACTAAACTAAATAAAACTACATTAATCACATTTATATATTCACACACACAACAAAACACACACGCACACCTATTCACACGCACCTATTCACAAAAAAAAACAAAAAAAAGGATAAGGGGTGGAGACAGAGGGGGGGAAAAGTGTGTGAAAGGAGGTTGCTCTGCCTGCCACATGCTCCCCATCCGCAGACTGAAACAAAGCATCCTCCTGAACATCAGGTTCACGTTGTGGCTCGCTACGCCCCACTGCCCTTTGGCCGTCTCAGGACCCAACCTGCTAAACCAATTAGCCCATCACAGAGCTGCTGCGAGCGAAATCAAGCCCACATGCACCGCTCAAAACAACATCCATGGGCTATTTGTTGAAGTCTGATACAACCCAGGAGTTGACAGAGGACTCCAGAATAGTCAGCTGCACATTGGGAAATAAACCAAAGTACCAACGCAAGGAAACAACCCACCAGTGTGCATACATGCTCAGACGCATGGCCTAAACAGATAAGTGAATTTAGACTAATATCCTCCCAAAGCTTCCAGGAAAATATGGAGCACTTGAAACATATTAAATACATAAAAGGGCACTTGAAACAGTGCATGTTGGACTATTTGAGTGCAGAAAGTCCCTCTTCTCAGTTGTGGCGCATGTGATATATGATATGAGCAGGCCAAGAAGACTTCCTGTGATAAAGGAGAGAGAGGGAAATGTGTTAATTAACGGGGCAGCACATGGCGGGCTGTCACACCGCTGAGCGCTGGTGTTTGACCCTGGACACGGGGCGATGGGTCAGGGGCAAACCGCCTGCCCGACAGGGGGCTGAATGGGCAGATGGAGGGGAGACAGACTTAACAGGCGCTTAATTGAGGTCTGATTATATTCAGCTCTAACCGTTAAATGAAATGCTCAGGTCTGAATGCAGCACTATTGTGTTGAATGTATTGGATGCAGTTTTAAATGAAACTCAAGTCGGTATGAAATGAAATTCAACCAATATATTTTCTATTGTAAACATTTCATCAATGCAGGTATTTTATATTTTTCACATTTGTCTCGTAATTTTTCATCAAAATGTCAGATCTTACAGTAAACCCATTGTTTAAACCCCGCCCTTTTCTTTCCCAGCTCGCTTTTTTCATCTGCCTCCATCTAATCAACAACCGATGGATTAAACCATGTCACCACATTTTTCACTTTTCTTATAATTCATTCAGATATACTACACAATAGACAACACAAAAGAAAAGATCGGTCTCTACTTCAGTTTTATCATGAGTCGACTTTAAATTACAAGTAATGTCTTATTTGTCTTTTTGAATGAAACATCAATGACATTTAATCATTAGACAAGCACTGACATCCAACCTTCACCATAGGTGCCATGTCTGGTTTAACAAATGATCACAAATTGTGTTCATCACATAAAGCTATTATACGACTTGGGACATAGTGCCTGAGACAAATGGAAACGTTATGCTTTTGGAGCTTCCAAAAAAGAAACGAAAAAACATCATAAAGGTGTTCATATGACTCAGTTTAAAAGCTATTATATGACTTAAAAAAGACTTAGAGAATATATAATAATGGAAAAAGAATATAGTGTCTGTGAAATTTAAATGTGATGTGAATGATTGACAGATGTGGGGCAGTCACACTACACATTTTGTTCCATCGACTTCCATTCATACACATGCGAATGCTTCAGTTTGGAAACGCAAGCTCACGCGAAAAGTGTCGCATTCCAAAGTTCAACTTTGGTGAAATCTGACCTGCGAATTCGCATCACAAGAAGACGTGTGACCAGTAGAAGATCGATACTTCATGGCGTGACCTCTTAGCTGAATTAAAAATTGGGTAGATTAAATATATTTTACATTTTGAATATATTGCTATTTGTTTTATATTAAAAAAAAAGTGTGACATCCAATCACGACAGTTACCGTGTCCATAGAAATTTTGTGTGCGGAAAGTGCTGGATGAAGATTTTCATTTTGTGTTTTGGGAAAAAAATAACAGCAAATTGGTTTAGGTCAAGAAAATAGAGTAAATAATACCCACATTTATTATGTGTAATGCTCTTAATCTTTTTTACATCTATACCTCAGCTCATTTAAACTAGTAATTACAAGAATTTCCAGCACTCCGCAATGAAGTCGTGCAATTCTGTAATCCTCTATATTCCCCAAATACTGACGTTTCACTGTAATATGAGGTAATTTGAGCTAATAGTAAAGCTTGAGCCTATGTAAGTTCAGCATCTCCCCAGGAGTGGAGTTTTAATCAGATGAGCGGGGGACGCTAACACAAGGGGTGTCAGCCCAGAATGTGGGCAGAGAGGTGGGAGAGCGCCGGGTGCCTGACACCTCCATTCAGCCCTTCGCTTAAGCAGCCTGTAGCCTGGGTGATGCCATTATTGTGCTGGAAGACAAATTATTCAAATCTTCAAATTTAGCATAACCTTATTGACATCAATTAAAGTGGCAAACGGAGAATATTCCAGCCCGGTGAGAGGTAGAGCCTGGCTTTTATCACGAGAGGCAGCACGTGGTGAGGCTATTGTCAGCTCAATCCTCTCGCCGCACAGTGCACCGCGGAGAGAGGCCTCCCTTAAACCGCTGCGCCCAGCCAGCTGTAATTAGGACATTCAACTTAAAGTGCACATGGAGCCACAACACAAACACTAACAAACAGCAGGACTGCCTGTGAACTCTTTACATGGGCTACTGCACTCACAGTGGGACAACCGCAAAACAGAAGGGCTTGAAACGACAGAGTCTGGCTCTGTTTTAGAAAGGGCTCGTTTCTCAGCCACGATTCTGTCAAGGCAATCGCCGAGCTCAATTAAAAGCTTCTTTTTTTTTCAGGGTTTGCGCAGATACTGTCAAATTAAATTGCAGGACTTTCAAGGACTT
Organism: Pimephales promelas; assembly: GCF_016745375.1. Next base: position 20,549,048 of record NW_024121654.1, read on the forward strand.
TTCAAGCACTGATTTTTGGTTTTCAAGGGCTACAATCACAGATGGCCCTTCTCAAACTATATTTTTTTTTAAAGTCAAATTACAGATATTGGGTCTCCAAAATTCAATTTGTAATATATATTAAATACAAAGTTTATAATGGCTATTATTGTTCATTAAACAATATTTTATATTATTATGCATACTTCGTATCAAGCATACGTCTGATGGGGGCTGGAGCGTTAGTTTTGCATGTAAATATTGTATTTGTGTTTTTGTATCTTGTCATATATCTTTTATTTAAATAAGTCAAGCACTTGTCAAGTACCCCTTCATGAATATTGCTGTTTTCAAGGGTTTTCCAGGACTTCATTTTCACACAGTCAAATTCAAGTACTTTAAGAAGTGGATGAAATGAAATGTTCCAGGATACAAGTTAGACGATTAGCATATATAGAAAACAACGTTGGCCCTCAGTTTGAAAATAAAATGAAATGGTAAAAAAAAAAAATATATATATATATATATATATAATAAAATAATAGTACATTTGCCCACATAAACATTTTTATGTATCTCAATGTATATTTGGGATACCATGTGCATCAGGGTTTGAGAAAATGATATGCCAAATGTGCTATTCGTTTTTTATATTGTGTAAAAAAACTGAGTATCTGTCGAAGATTCTGTTAAAGGGCAAAAATTATAACTAATAATAACTTGGATGACCTTGCCTGCAGTTATAACTTAAGAGTAAGACTACAAGCGCAGAGTTGTAATCTATTATTTCCTGCCATACTACCATTGCTAAGTAAAAATCAATATCCTTTCCACATGTGTAACCTTTTTTGTATCTGATAGGGCTGGTGGGAGGAAGCTGGAATATTTGCCAATCAATCGGGCTGACAAACAACATCCCCAGGCAGTGCGACTCTCCAGGCCAACAAACACCAGAGGAGAAATCCAGCCCGGCACACACAGGCACACAGTACGTACACCCTGGCTGAGACACACTTAACTTTCTTGAGCCCTTTCAAAGTAACCCCCCACAACCCACAACCCACAACCCTCAACCCCCCCACCCAACTATTTCCTCTTTCTCTCACTCGTGCGCTCGCTTTCATTCTGTGAAGCATCCCCCCAGTAGCTAGGCTTTCATTTGTTGTCGGTCTGTGTGAGAGCTGCTAGTGCAGATAATGCCAGGCAGGATCCAGTTTAAAGGACATAGCTGCAGGCATTTCTCCTTTCCCTTGCTCCTCTTCACTTTCTGTCTCTCGACAGATAGATTACTTTATAAATAATAATAAAAAGTAATTAATTCTCTCAACTTCAGAGCCCTCTAGCCTGCAGCAGTGTAAATGTAAAACTGGAAATTGATACAATGTGCATCCTTTCAGATAAACAAACAGTGAAGCGGCAATAAAAAGGAAAGCTTTTCACACTACCATAATTTCCTTAACTGTCAAATTATATTTTTTTTGTCTGAGTCAATGTTTGACGTGACTTGGTTCTTTGTTGGAATTTTTTTTTTGTGCCGAAATGCAACCAGGCTCATGCTTAGCTGGAACAAAACTGAAGTGTGATGACAGTGATTTTGGTCTCTAAAAGGGGGAAAACAGAGAGGCTAATTTAACAAAACTGGAACTAAACACTTCCACCGCAGACGGCTTAATAACAGTACATTGTTAACAATGTAATCGCTAAATCACTACATAAACCATTGTAATTTATTGAGTTTTAGGGCTTGCTGGAAAAATTGTGCAATATAATGTTACAGTAAATTTGGGGGTTACAGGATTTCAACCCTCGGTTCCATGTTAAATAAAGGTTAAAAATGCCCATAGAAAATAACTGACTCAAAATCTATAAATAAATACTTAAAATATATATAAAAAATTAAATATACATTGTAAAAAACAAACAAACAAATATATACATTTTGATGTTAAATATATCCAAAATTACTGGAGTATTCTTTTACAAGAAAATACTAGTTGTAATTGTTTCTATATCACATGTGATTCAATGGGTTTTGTTGCTATTTAAATTTTTACTGTAATTATTTGTGAAATTTACTTGCAATTTCTACATTGTATCCTACACCATTTTTTGTCCAAATCTGTGTTGACATTTCATCATATATTAATACAGAGTGTATCATATATATTACACGTATATAATATAAAATATAATTTATAAAAAAAAATCTGTTTTTGTATTTTTACAATCAAAGGAAGTTGCTTTCTGTGATAATCAACAGTAAGCTTCCAGTTGTCAAAAGATTATATGTTGTATTTAAACCAAAATACTCCCGTAACCTGATTTGTCAGAGAATAACAAGTGTTATGCTGTAGTTTTTTATAGGCGAGTTAATAGCATTATAATAGCATAAATAATAGCATAAAAAGAGATTCAGAATCCCTGACAATACAGCCCAGAATCTGGCCTGTCCACCTGCTCAGAGAGAGAGAGAGAGAGAGAGAGAGAGAGAGCACAGAAGGACAAATGTGGGTGGAGACTCTAGGAGGACAGTGTGTGTCTATGTGCCAGCTAACTCAGCCCTGCACACACACAAAATCTCTCTTTTTACGCACATTCACACTCCGCTTAATCTGTCCAAGACTGGATTTGCTGGTGTGTAAGAGAGCGGCTCTCATTTTACTGGAATATACACAGGCATGTTGGGAAAATGTCACCTGTACAGGAAGCTGGAATTACAAGGGTTGATGTCATAAGGCTATCTTGCACAGCTAAAGGTTACATGTCCTACCCTTCTAGACCTTAATATCATACTTACATAGATCAGCTGTAGTAAATGAACTGGTTTAAGGGAGATGTATGCGGTATGAATACAGTACATGCATAAAAAAAGGCATTACTTCCAAAAATGATATTGGATTTGAGGATTAGGAAACAGAGCACAATGTTCTCTTGAGTGACACACGAGTATAAAAACACTCAGCGACTTCGGCATTACATTTCAGGGGTAATATGATGCAATGCCACCGTAATTAAAGAAGCAATGCCATTCTTTGTCAGGAAGTCGCTTTCCAGAGAAAAAATATAATCCTCAAACATCCCAACACCCACAATGCCAGAATCAACTAGCAAACAATGTCAAGAGGCAAGATAGCAAACAGGCAAATGCATAAATGGAAATGTGGACATTTGAGCGGTAGTTCCAGAATCCTGTGATGAGTGATGCAATTCCACCCAGATTTGGGAAACACAATCATGACTCAGTGCTGATTAGTTAAAGGCAAAGTGTGCCTTTCTGTGTGAAAGTGAAACCAAACAGAATTGTAAAAATATAATAATAGTTAATTTAACACAAAATATAACAATTAGGGCTGTCAAACGATTAATCGCATCTAAAATAAAAGTTTGTGTTTACATAATATATGTGGGTGCACTGTGTATAATTATTTTGTATATATATATATATATATATATTTTTTTAATATATATATAAAAATATTATTTATATATAAAATATTTATATTTATATATAATATAAATTATATATATAAATCTATATACAGTATAAACATGAAAATATTTCTTATATACAAGCATGTGTGTGTATTTATATATATGAAATAATTATAAACATTGCACCCACATATATTATGTAAACACAAAATTTTGGATGCGATTAATCGCGATTAATCGTTTGAAAGCCCTAATAACAATTTAAAAATAATGTAAAATACAAACGTCTTTTCTCCAAATTCACGCCAGAAGACTATTTGAGTCACATGATCCTTCAGAAATCATTCTAATATGATGATTTACTGCTCAAGAAACATTTCATAATATCAATGTTGAAAACAGTTGCACTGCTTACTATTTTTGTGGTAACAATGATACATTTTAGGATTTTTTTTATGTATAAAATGTTCCAAAGAACAGCATTTATTTGAAATAGAAATATGTTGTAACAATACATTTTTTAAAGTGGTAGTATATGTCGAATCCACTCAGGACACTCTAACAAACAGATTGCAATTCCAGAAATTACACCAATCACGTTTAAACATGCATTAACCATTATAAATACTCTATATAAAGTGTCTTCTGTGATATTGTTCAATGTAAAGCCTCGAGATATCAACAATGCAAGGGGCTAATCATGCAATATATATTTGTTTCCGTATATCATCCCCAACATTAATAAGGGAGACACTTCTAAACATGTGCATGCTCTCACACAGCAGAATCAGACCATCATGACATCAGAAAGATGAGCAGCCTGAGACACAATAACCCAAGACCCCCACTTGAGAGACAAAATGGCCATTTCTGAAATAAACACTATGCATAAAATCAATTAGTGGTTTTGTCACGGCTGGAGGCAGAGGTGGTAATTAGAAGACCCGTCTATTTACAGCGGGACCTTTGTGGGATCTCTCTCTCCCCTAGTGGCAGGGAGCAGATGACATAGATGATTTCCTGTCCTGGCTCGATGTCACTGCGTTAATTGGCCACAGCACATTAATTGAAAGTGAAAAGAAGAGTCGGCCAAAAGCGGAGAGGGTGGGGGTGGGCGTTTGACTGTGATATAGAGTGGAAGCGGAGGGTGAGGTGGCTGGGGAGTCTTTAATTGTTTCAAATTAGGCATGTGATTGACACTGACAGAAAGTGGGCATTGACAAGCTGGGCCCAGATGAGAACGATTAGCGTGCAACCAGACAAGCTGTCACTTCTCGCAACACGTTATCTTTAGGAAATATTATGCATATGGCTCTTTTAACCCTGTATAGTAACTCAGGGCTCTGAGAGAACATTATAGCATACCAATACGATAAATCACTTACATAAAACAAGCATGGTGTGTTAAAATTTACAATGGCATCCCATTTGTTAACGATAGTTAATGCATTAACAGATTAACTGATATGAGCAATACATTTGTTACAGTATTATTCATCTGTGTTAATGTTGGTTAATACAAAATGTAGGTCAAATCCAACTGATCTTTGTTAGTTCATGTGTGCACAGGTCCGTAACATTAACAGAGACAGCTTTTGATTTTATAGTAAATGTTGAAATTAATACTTTAGAAGTATTTCATTGCAAGTTAATGCTAACTGTTAACTACTCATTGTAAAGTGTTACCACATGGCCAATAGGTGCAGACTAAATTATTATATTATTATGCATGATGTAAAGCAACAAAATGCTCAGGAGAATTTCTTAAAATGGTTACGTTTCATTAAATATGTTCTCGATATCATCTAACCCTTGCATGTTTGTTTATTATGTTTAGTATTTAGAATGATAGAAAGTGGTATTTACAACTTAATTTTACCAGGTTTACATGCATTCCGCAAAATTTGACATATTCTCCCCTCAAATCAGCACAGAAAACTTGTAAGAATTCTTCAGATTCTGTCTGGTACTATTTCTTTTAAAATGAAGGCCTGGTTCTCTGCCCAGTGTCACTATATACAACCCTTAGTTTTATTTTTTTATTTTATTTAGTTGAAAGATCTTGCACAACAATCACTGTTAAGCGGCTCTAGTGTAATACGGACAAGGCTTTTCAGTACTACTGGACCCTAAATGTCCCAAAGTGCTACAAGGCCTGGAGTTAACCAAAGGTTAATGAGCTGATATAGGAAAAAGTGTGAGGTGCAATCTGATTATTTTATTCAGTGTTTGCGGATGTGTGAGATAGATTCTGTCACAAGGAAAGAAACATCCCCCTCTGACCTCTCATCCCACCCGCCGATCTTTTCACGCCTCGCGCTGCCGCCGCCTCCGCTTCTGCCAAATGAAACGTCTGCTTTAAATGATTTCACAAGGAGCGGCTCGGCAGCCGCTGACGCCGTCCAAGAATAATGCAAGGTGGAGAGTTGGCATAGGAGGCGGGAGGAGGGGGGTGTTTGTTTGCTAAAAACAGCAGGGAGCAGGCCTATGAAGAATGTCAAGTCAAATTGTTCTTGACAGAGTTAATATCTGCTCCTCATAGGGATAATTACATGTAAATAAATAGTGAAATAGCTCTCAGCTGGAGTCTGAGGCGAGAGAGCGGGGCAGTTAGTGTCAGCCAGCTGGGGACTCCATCGCTAAGGATGGTTAGGGAGGGGGAGGGAAGGATACAGAGGTGAAAAAAAACTCTCTGATGTTATAAAACCACATCCCAGAAACTGTAAAACTTGTAGATTTACATACAAAATCCTAAACAATGAGACAAGCGTACAAAAGTCTGTCATTAACTCAGGAGTGGGCAGTGTGAGTGGCAGTTGTAGTTTTTGCGAGGCTGTAGTATTAATCATAACTTCACACCTGTCAGACTGGCATCTGGAGCTAACAGGAAGCATGTGCACAAAGCTGACCTCCCCGATCCATTGTGTTTTGAGCAGGTTCATAATTGTTGGAAGTTTTCTGTTAATACCCAGTGACCCTGCACACACACTCACTCACTGTATGACCCTAAAATAAAATAACTAAAATAGCTAGATTGCTCATTTTAAAGAAAAGTGATCTCACACAGAGGTTCACGTTCATGATCATACAGAAAATCTCCTCCAGTCCAATCCATCAGTCTAGACCTTTTACATTTCTGTTTACAAAATATTTTAGCTAAGTTTACCATGTTCAAATCCATCCACACCAAAAATCAACACACCAAATGCAATATCCACAAATGTCATCCAGGCCTGTTTATTATATATTCCCTGACTCCTTAGTGAAACTTTGAGTCTTTTGGTGAGCTAAACTATTTTTTTTTTCTGTTCCCATACTGTAAAAAATATTGTCGGTTTAACTTAAAAAACTAAGTAACCTGGTTGCCTTAAAATTTTAAGTTCATTGAAATGGAAAAAGTGAGTTAATACAATGAAGGAGAATGATTTAATCATCAGAAACTCAAAATCATATGTTATCTGAACTAAATCAATTATTTAAGTTGATTTGACAAAAGAAAAAAAATGTTGTGATTACTAATCTGTCAAATGCATTGTTCCTTGTTTAGAAACATGTAAACACTGAGAAAAGTATGCCTTTTATTTAAATACGTTTTATGAAAATAATACTTGTAGAAATTTACGTTCATATTGTTCAAGCACTTTTAATAGATATAATTAAACATAATTAGATATAAATACATCTATAATTAGGATTTCCTCATTCATACATGCAATCAGCTTCTTTTTTTTAGAGATGCTAAATTAATATTAAAAGGTAATAGTATTTTCCATCTAACAGTTAAGTCACCCACAATGCTATGAGTGTATTGGCTTCGCTTAAATGCTCATCTCCTTGCGCTGCCCCCGTGAGATAAATGCAAATCACATTCTCTAATATCCAGTATTTTTCAGGATGCAACAGCTCACTTTCTCTCTCACACACACACAAACACTCTTGAATTTATATTGTGCTTTCATTGTCTTTTACAGCCTTTCATCTATGCAAGAGAATAAGAATCCCTTTGTGTAAAAGAGAAGAGAGAGTGAAATAGATGCTGAAATGAAGAAAATAAACAAAAGGAAAGGAAGGAGTCTGAGAAATTAGACTGTTTGGACCATATACACGCCATGTATAGTAAAATGAATGGAAAAAAAGACAAAAACAAGAGATAGACAGCAAAGTAGACAGCAAAAAAAACTTTGCAACATTATAGCCTTGTTCTCATTTGCGAAAAAATTACAAAAGGCATTTGCCATCCAAATAATAACATTAATGCATATAACAGATATTAAAATTCTCTGAAGCCCAGTGCTGAAACGTGCCTTGTGGAGATCATAATTAAATCATTCCTAATAATTTTCAGTTTCCCCCCACATACGGTTAAACGACAGACCCTCTGAAAAACTATTTTCCATCTAGAGCCATTGGAGATGTTGAATGTGAAATTTACATATGTATTTGAGTGACCCGAGAAACCTGCTATGTTTCATTAACACATGCACAAGACTCCAATTTCACTCAGCTTGCGCTAGAGAAGGGAAAAAAAGATAGGATGAGAGAGAGAGAGAGAGAGAACTAAATAAATTCATGCAGAAAACATTCTGCCAGTGGATATGATTTAAATTCCCCTGATTTTCTTGGCAGCTTCTGAGCAGGTCTCATTTTTTTTTTTTAAAGCCTCTTACTTTTTAACTCTTGCCAAATTGAAACAGCATCTGTATTTAAGACGGGTTCTAATTAACAAGTATTTCTCCTCTGCTCTCGGAGCATGGGGGGTGATGTAAATATGCATTTATTTAGTCTTTTGATTTGTCGATGGTGACACATGCCAGCTGACACCGTGCCCGGCGAGCGGCTTAATGCTGCAGTCTTAATAATAGCAGAGACGGCACAGATTCACTCGCTGACATTCAGGTGCACAAAGTCTAGTCAAAAATCTGGATAAAAAAAGAAGGGAAAAGGAGTGAACCAAAACTCAATCATCTTCTTCTTCCTCTCTCTCTCTCTCTCTCTCTCTCTCTCTCTCTCTCTCTCTCTCTCTCTCTCTCTCTCACCCCCTCTCTCTCTCGCTTATATCATTTTTTTTTTTTGGCAACCCCTGTGCAGGCTTCTTAAATATAATTCATCCAGTTTAAAGTGGCTGCTGTGCTAATGGAGGAGAGGAGAGAGGTTGGAGTCCCCCCTCCCTTATCTCTAGCAGACAGTTGTCAGGAATCACTGGTGAGGCCTGAGTTTTGCGCGTGGCTCAGGCAGGGAGGCCTGGGGATACGGATCAAAGGGAGTGCTGGTGAGCACTGCTCTGCCTCTGATCCCCCAGTGCTGAAACCCAGCCTATTCGCTCTCCCTTCCTAACATCAAATGCTAGCCAAAGTTCCTTCATTCCAAAACACAAATCTTCCAACTGCAATGGAGAGGCTAAAAAAAAAAAAAAAGATAGCCTACCTTTGCCATTTTTCTTTTAATTCGGTTATAAGTGTGTGGATGTATTTGTTTGATAGACTTTCGTTTATTCCAAATACTCATTTAATACATGTATATTATATATAGATATGTTTTTTCTGACATTTCGGTTTAAAAATTTCAGTTGAAATCTGTGTAAAAAAAAAGAAAAGAAAAAAATAGGCAAAATGAATTAAATGAAATAACACTTAAAACTCTTTAATTAAGAAATCATTGCACATTATATATATATATATATATATGCATATACTTCATTCAGGGGCCATTTACACAACACCATTTTCAACTAAATCATAAAATGTTTATGGGTTTTGGCCGTTCAAATTGTAAGTATTTGACAACGATACCGCTTACGTTTCCATGTACAGGTAAACTATAAAAAACGTCTATAAACACTGCTCAGTTTATAGACATGCAGTGTTGCTTTACATAGTGACATGGTAGTTGTTTTGCAGATCCATGTGAACGAGGATCGTTTTGACGAAGTTGTTTTCTGAACGCAAAAAAACGTGATGGAAAAACATTACTGTATTTACAGACTGATCTCATGAAATGGCGTATGTATGACACGCCAATTCGTATTTCAATTTTTAGCATGCTATCAACACACATAATCGCTTTTCAGCGTGTTCATGAATGCCGTTGACTTAACGTTACATTACTGTATATGACCTACCCGAACCAGTCCCTAAACCTACCGGCACTGGGGTTAATACCATTTATGAGTCTTCCCCTACCATCCTAGGCAAAAAAATATCGCTCCCTTTTTGCTTCGTTTCGCTCGGACATTTAACGGCATAGACATACACGCGGATAGCTCAAATACATATAGACGCCACTTGACTTGAAAGTGGAGTGTATGTTTACGCAAAAGTCATAACGTCATGTTGGTATTTAGTACATCGGTTTCATGTAAACGTACCCTCACTGGCCAAGTGCTACAGTATTACTGGAATTTACTTCTCTTTCTTTTTTTTTCTTTTTTTTTTTACATTTGTAGTATATTTAAAATGTGTTACTGTCTGTTCATTATGAATCACCTATATTGTTTCATTTAACAGTTTTAGTCCCTTTGAAAAAAAAAATATTAATAAAATATAAATCTTGTAAGAGAATTAAATAAAATAAAAAAACATAAAAAGAATAAGAATAAAAGAATAAATATAAAATGCAAACACAAATATAAAATGTATTATAATAACATTTTAATGTTTATAAATGTACAAATCTTTAAAATGAATAAACCAAAATGACTAAAATAAAAAAAACAGTTTGGTAATTTTGTGAATATTGCATTCAGACATCATAACTATGGCTTAATCGGCCTAATCAACCTAACACTGATGTAATGCAATTGCAGTAATACTCAAAATAATAATAATAATAATAATGAGACACACACTAGAAGCTTTACTAGATGACTCGAGTGCCTTGAGGGCTGGCGTTGTTGCTACGAGGCCCAAAACAAAAAGCATGACGGATTATACTGAATGGTTGGTTTTAGTAAAACCTGTTCATTAAAACGGGTGTGTGTTGTGTTCCTCTCCAGTTACGACATCTAACAACAACAAAACAAACCTGCACATATCAGACACACCAAAGCAGAACGTCTCTCGTTGTAAAACCCAATCACCCGCCTGCACAAAGCATCTGTTGTAGGAGGAGGAATGACTGTAGTAGTAAAGCAGGCTACAGCTTTATTACCGCATTCATTCCTTCTCCACGTGTCCAATGTTTGGACTGGTCTCAATGTCCACCAGAGGATGAAACACTGAAAAGACATGCATTCAAGGCCATAGAAATCTGTCCATAGCTCTGACCCGGTCCAAAAGCGGGCTTAATGGAGATTAGGTCTGCCATTGCATAATTTTCATCCGAACTAAGCTGCAGTGCTGTTTAATGTGTTTTCCAGAGGTTGCAGTGAGAAAGCACTCTGGTTCTGCTGGCACATGAGAAGAGTGAGAGCGGGGTGTGCACCTGTTGGTGTTGTGAACCCAGCAGGGTTGCATTTCATTCTGGCACACAGCCATCATAGCACATTTACTGATTCACAGCACATTTTCTCCACTCGATGGAGGCTGTAAAGCAGTCCATCCACACCATCGTGCAAAAGTGCATCTAAAAATGGGCATACCTCTCACAATTTCGCCAACTAAAACCCAGGTCATTTCAATTCATGTAGTACAACGGATTATAGTCGTATATTTTACAGCATTTTAACACCTTCTTCCAGTGAATTTTGCCATTTTTGCTACATGGCCCCTGCAGGTTTTGTGCTTTAACTTGTCAAATTTTCTAGTTGCTTCTACATGTATTTAGTATAATGTTTTAAAAGAAACTGCCTTGGGAATATTGTCTTTGTTCCTCCCTTTTACTTTGCATCGTATTTGTCTTATGTAATTTCTCCGAATAAAACGTGCATGAGAATATTTATAAAAAAAAAAAAAATGTCAACAAAACAGGAGCTCAAAATGTTCTGCATAATAAGAATAAACCAGTGGCATAAATAGAAATATTTGTTCTATTTCTGCCCATTTCTAAGAATGGGACAGTGATTTTTTCAAAAGAGCACTTCAGAAATAAGATACTAAATTAAATAAAGAATTAATCAGAAGGAAATTGAGGTAAATGGAAAAGAATAAGCAGGATTATTTCGAAACGGTCAGTTAGATGTGCCTCAAAGAATCAGTGAACCAGCGTCAATGAAGGGTTTGTCCAGACAAGTGAGAGAAGGCTACTATGACAACAACTTTAGGCTATGAAGCTTTTAAAAAATGTCTGATAAGATTTCCGAAGCAAACAAAAAGCTCACTGTGCAATCCCACAGTCCTCTACTATTTGACAAGCATTAGGAAAAATAATTGACATTTGCACTCTCAGTATTCAAACTACACAAGACTCTTGCACACACTAGCTTATTTGCATTGATTTGCATGAACTGTCTTCATTGAAGGATAAATTAATGCGTTGAAATAAATTAGTAGAGGGGGCTTATAAGTAAAAGAAAGACAGTAGACTAGACAAATGATGGAGAAAATCGTCATGTACAAAAACAAGCTTGTGTAAGGACTGCCATGTGGACTCCCTGTAGCTGAGAAGAATGGGGAGGGGGTTTGCCTTGTGGGGCACTGGCGGCCCTTTCATGGACATTGAGGCACAGTGTGATGCTTGGGTTGAACTATGATACTCCTGTCAAAAAGAACATTAATTTTTCCTACAATAAGGGCCTGATGGAATAGCCACATGTGACATGTGGAGATGGGTGAGAGGGGCTGGACAAGGGTGGGGAGGTTAGGGGGCTGAGGAGGGGTCAGATGGAGGGTGAACCATCTTCATCTTAGTGAGAGTTTCATGCAAACATTCTTGAAGAAAAATATCATTTTCACAAGTATAATTGCTCTTTTATCCCCATTAAATGCATAGAAAATTAAATGAGGAAGCAGTGCACCATAATTTGATTAATAAAAAGCAAGGGCATATGCTGTAGTAAAGTAACATAACATACAATAGTATATTTACTCAGACTGCATTTGTATTTATTCAGAATAACACACATTACTTGCGTGTAAAACAACAGAAAGCTATTATTTTATATTTTATCCATTTCCGGCTGCAAGTACTCCCCCAATAAATGCAGAAAAATTCTCCAGCCATGTTCAGTTATTTATGCAGGTTTGCAGCGAGAGCATTAGTACTTAAAGCCCCTCCACCACGATTAACAATCAAACATGCTGAGAAACGCTTATGTTATCCCAACTCCGCAGTACAAGAGAAAATCTCTTTTTTGTCATCAAATCCCTAATTCTTTCCTCTCTTTTGGAAAAAATGGAGTAATACCAGTTTCCAATCTGCTTTGAGAAATATTTGGTGAGGAGGGGGAAAAATGGCCATAAAACATGTGAACAAGGGGGTAATTGTGGACAAACGCAGTATTGAATTTCATCTTCAACTCCTTACACACCATTTCAATCTTATTTTCTGCCTGTTAGTCAGATCTTCTTGGTTATGGTGGGCAGAACTGCCCACTAATGGTGAATAATTGCTTGTAATATACTCTTCACCAATGATGTGCATCAATAGCCGCCATTTTCTTATTATTTAGCTCAGGGTAGGATCAACCCTGAGCAAAGAGTCTTATTTTTACACGCATTGTTTAAGGTAGCAGGTAACAATGCTATTTAATGTCTATAACAAGAACCTTCACACAGAAACACCGTCAAACTGAAACAAAACCTGTCTATTTAAATTCTATGAAACAGACACAAAAAACGCCTTAAATTGAAATTACTGGTTTCCCATTTTATACTTTCCTCTATAGCATACCGAAATTGAATAGGATGTACCAGAGCCTCACAAGGCAATGCTTTTTTTGCACTGTTACGGTTAATTAAAACATCTAGACTTATTTAAACATCTGCTAACTCTTGAAAATTACTTCCAGACAATTAAGATCCATTAGTTTGGTGAGATTATGCTCTTTTCTGAACGAGGCGCAGTGCTGGCAGCTCTTTGACTGCATTTGGGATTTATTCTCTTTAGGGTACCCTGTATTGTCTGAAACTAATTTTCTCAGAATCAAACAATTAAATCTTTATTTTAATTAGGAGAGTGGGCAAAACAAAGGAATATTAATTAGAAAACATTATCTTATGAAGACTTCACGAGCACAAGGGGGGTATCAACAACTAGAAGACGATTTCTCCAAAACATGTCTGCTCTGTACACAGGAGACGCATCTAATCACCAGACGAACACGGTAGCGCACAAAGAATATGCTGTTTTATCTTCAGAGAGGTCTCATAATTCCACTTGAAAGACTCCTTGACGAGTGGCTATAGAGGAGAGTATTTAAACACTGTGGCCAGTGACCCTTACTGACCTGTGGAGATAGTCCATTGCTCACGGGATTCATGTGATTACTGGACGCTGATTGGCTCATGAAGGTGTCGGTGTAGCTGGAGAAACCGTGGCGGTTGGACGAGAGGCCATAGGCGGAGCCGCTGTCGCTCGAGAGCCCGCCCTGATGCATGGTGGAAGGAGGCAAGGGCTGGGGCCGATGCACTGTGCCACTGACATCTGGATAGAGCAGCATATTTAATTAGTAAGTGCATCATGGGATCTTTAAATGTATTGCCATTCCTGTATTAGATAAGTTTGAGTATTAAATAAACATTAAAAAAAGGTCAAATTCTTCACAAAGGGCCTGTTTACACCTGATCACTTCATGCATTTTTGCCGATTGGATAGCTATCAAGTTTGTTAAAACTTGTCCATTTACACTGGGCCACTATAAATGCGTCTCCGCGAAATGGGTATAAATTCGATTATCAGTTCCCACGCTATATGCAAATTTACGTCAGCGAATTTCAAGAGCAAGACTGCAATAGGAGATAGATGGTAAGATAATTAAGTCTTACTATACTTTTGATGAAGATGATTGTGTTATCCTGGACACGATGCTAAACTTTTGCTAACGTTGCTAAACTTGGCCAGTTTTATCTGGAATGCATCTCAAACCACTTCCTCCACTTCCACTTCCTTCGGATGAGACGTTAAACCGAGGTCCTGACTCTCTGTGGTCATTAAAAATCCCAGGATGTCTTTCGAAAGAGTAGGGGTGTAACCCCGGCATCCTGGCCAAATTTGCCCAGTGGCCTCTTTCCATCATGGCCTCCTAATCAACCCCATCTATACCAATTGGCTTCATCACTCCAGTCTCCTCTCCACCAATAAGCTGGTGTGTGGTGAGTGTTCTGGCGCACTATGGCTGCCGTCGCATCATCCAGGTGGATGCTGCACACTGGTGGTGGTTGAGGAGATTCCCCTCTCTATGTAAAGCGCTTTAAATGCCGAGAAAAGCGCTATATAAATGTAATGAATTATTAATTATTATTAATCAAGTGAGTTATCGGATTTAAATCCATTTCAGAGGGCATTTTACGACCTGATCAGAGAAAATGCATGAAGTGACCAGGTGTAAACAAGCTCAAAAACATTGATCAGCTTACCTTGTTGTAATGTTGATGAAGGATAGCTGGACTCAGGAAGCTGGTATGTTGGTAGAGTGCCCATGCCTGTTGGTGGGAATCCTCCAGGTAACAGGTGGTTAAATGCCGCCAGTTGATTAGCCCCAGCTTGTTTACGCCACCTGGCTCGTCGATTGCTGAACCAAACCTAAAATTAAAAAGTTTAAAAATCAATAATAATAAGTTCACTAAAATCTGGCTGCTATGATAAGCTAATTATTTTCACGTTCGATAACCAATAAATGGGTGATATTATACAGTGATTCTACTTGATTTTTGAAAAAAAAATATTAAAATGAAAACATTGAAGAATGTAATTAAAATCTGTTTGAATTCGAAACCAGGTTATTATTCATTCGTTAACTAAAACCATAAAAAAAAACATTTTCATTTATTTGAAATAAAATGACCATTAACTGAAATAAGATAAAATGTAAAAATAATAATAATTCAGTTAGTTGACAAGGCAAAATGTCATAAAACGTGATAAGAAATATATAGACATTTAAAAAAAAAAAAAACATAATTACTAAAAATTGTACACATACAATCAACATATGAACACCTATAATATAATAACTATAAAACTATAATACAGTGTTACTAAAACAACACTGATTAGGAAACTAAAAAAAACAAAACAAAAGACTGTATATTGTGGGATATAACAGGGTTACATGCATTAAATTGTAATATACCCTCAAGATGTAACCAGTAAAATGGGTCAAATCTTTGCCAAAATCTATTAGTATCCCATAAATTTAGTGCAAAGTTATCTAAACCTAAAAATCTTACAATAAATAAGATCAAGGTCCAACAATGACAGAGAATGATGAATTAAACCTGGCTAACATAGGCCGAGAACCAATATGGTGCCAATTAGAAGAAAAATAGAATGAAAATATCTCTGGATATGACGTGTTTGAGATATTTAATGAACAAAAAGCCTTTCTTTATTGAAAGAAAGAGAGAAAGAAAGAGAGAGCAAAAGAAAGAGAAAGAAAGAAAGAAATGCCTTTGCCACATTAAGACACATTATCAAAGTTTCATTCTAATGTGAGTCATTGAAAGAGGGAGCACGGCCAGTAACCTGCACCTCTCTGGGGCCGAGGCACTGCCCCTGTGTATGCAAAAGAGTGAATGACATTGATCTATGCCTCAGAGGGGCCATTCTTCAGAGTTTAATACACTGGCAGTGCAGTTAATCTACTGTTGTTTTTCAAATGGTCCCCTCCATTGTGAGTGGAAGTGAAAGAGGGGGACAATGGCCCTTCAATGAATCGGACCACAAAGAGAGGGCGTCCCTTTTTAAACAGCTCCTCAAGAATGACGCTTTCAGCCCGGGCATTGATCAAGGGGCTGGCATAGACATACTGTATGAGTACACACTCTTTCTCTGCCTCTCTCTTTTATCCTCCCAGCCTTCACTCTTTGTATACAACATGACAAAAAAAAAAGAGAATAATTCTGATTATTTTTCATAAAATCTGTAGGCACAGAGAGCTGTTTACAGCATTCATACAGCATTTTGATTCTCAAAAATATGTCTTTCATGGTAACTAAAATAAAAATAAAATAGAATAAAACCTCACCCATAAAAAGCAACAATTTTGGCATTCCTTTAAAAACTTCCTTCCCATATCTAAACAAAAACTAGGAAACACCTATAGAAGACTTGGGGAAACACCTATAAGACCTATATAATTATTAACACACAGGGGGACTAATTACACACATGCTTTGAGTAAGCCTGTTCCCAACACCCATCCTGACCTCAACAATAGTCTACTGGAATTTTTCAAGATTGGTTTTCTTTTTCAGTATTAATCAATAAAATAAAATCGGTTTAAATCGAATAAAAGTCAGCAGTGCTAAACTATCCCCCATTAGCTGTCCCACACTGCTCCTTCAACAATGCCATGCATCAATGACCCTTCCCATAAAACCACGAGTCCCGCTGACACAAGCCCCATTATTTTACATGTCTTAGGTTAGGATGGCTTCTGGTATTAGTGAGAACTGGAGAGTAGCACAAGGCATTAGAAAGCGTGTATCTCAGTGTTAGAGGCTAGAGCGCCTGCCGCCCTGCGTTCAATGGATCTCCTAAGAGGCTTGCTGCGAGCTGGGGCTTCTGAATGCGCCATTCTGGAACCGATGGCAAAGGCACCTTGAGCAGGGATTTTCCTTCTAATTCCCCACTCTTCTCATTTCCCTGCTCAAGCCGAGACACAAAGCACACTGCCCAACTGAGATGGCCAACTCATTTCGTATTTCTGAAAGAGTTCAAAATAATTTCCTTAAAAGTGAGCGGAGTCACTTGGCGAAACATTTAAGAGAGGAGATTTCTTGGAGTGTGGCTGAAGGAGCCTGTTGTCTGATTGCATTCGGTTCGGAGGGAATGGAAGTCGAAAAATTGAATTCAATATACTCTCAATCTCCGAGTGTACAGGGGGAGTGGAAGAGACAAAAGGAAGGGAGGTAAATGGAAGACAAATCTGATTGTGGACTGTGTCCCGATTTCACATTCCACATTCGGCCCAGCATCTCATGCTCTCATCCAATATCAATCACCCGGGCCACCCTATCAGTTCCTCTTGCTTTCTTTTTCTTTTGCCGTCTCTCTCGGACGACGATGGTTATATGTCTTCCTAGGATTACCGCTTGCCATGCACAGGGCGGTTGGTGGACAGACATGAAGACGAGGAGTAAAACCTGGATAACGTGATTGAATTTCACAGCAAAAAAGAACATAACAGAGGC
The DNA here is from genome assembly GCF_016745375.1 of Pimephales promelas. The sequence continues at coordinate 20,566,687 of NW_024121654.1, forward strand.
TGAGAAGCGTAAAAAAGGCCGACATCAATCTCAGTGCAGGGCTCCATCCAGGGGTTTAGGGAATCTGGATGGGCAGTGGGACAGGATGGGTTGGGATAAAGGGTTGAGACAGGCTGGACTGGGTCCTGTAGCAAGACTTTATAAAATGTCACATTTCTCAGTAATTCAACTTCTAATTGTAGAAGACTTAAGTACATGCACATCCTCTTTCTTCCTTTTGTAATCATTATAATACATTTTTTTATCCATTCCTTGAAATCACACATTTTTACGTAGGTCAGGAGCATAAGAACTGAATTATTGGCTCCAGAATTTGCAAGGATCAATCAAAACGCACGTGATATGACTCCACATCAGGGGGTTGACACTTGTTCCCTGGAAGTCTTGTATCCAGATTGGATCAAAGGGGTATGGATTATAGAGGGGAAGTGGAGACGTCTTCAAACCTGCTTGTGTGCAACACGTGGAAGGACTAACTCTCCTCACTTCGTGCCTGACAAGTATACACTACCATTTTTTTTCTTCTAATAATATTTCACAATATTGCTGCTTTACTGAATTCATCAAATAATGTTTAGCTGCATTTTTATAAAAAAATCCAGGCCGACCTTTTGAACGGTCAAACCTAAGCCATAGTATCTAGTTCAATTCATTATTTATGATATAATATAAAGAGGAAGTTTTCAATGCGATAACACATCTAAGTCATTCTGTCTATCCTCCATGAGTTGTCATACCCACAACCCCAAAAGTGATACTTCAGCACATCACAAAGGTTTCATGTCTAACAGTGTTTAAAGTGACATAACTGCTACTGCCTATGAAATTTCCTGTAAATCTCAGATAATTCATCTAGTTCCTTCCTCTGGCCTTACAGATTGCAGTAAACCAGAGAGACAGGCAGCACTGCAGTGAGACCTGGAAACACTTATCCCTTTTCTTAGTCAGATATGGATCACTTCCTCTAAATTTGTCATACAGAGCAGTAAAACAGTGAAAGCATGAGTAACATGTCTATTAAAGAATAACCACAGTGACAGTGCTCAATGAAGACAGATGACATCTAATAGAAAACCACCAAACACATAAATTAATGCCTTTGACATCATTACTGATCCATGTCTGACTTCCTCTCTTTGGCAGCAGGAACACTCCTTCCCTCTCTCTCTCTCTCTCTCTGTCTCTCTCTCTCTCAGACATCTGGATACTGTGTCAGCGCAGCTGCACTCAAGTGGGTTGACACTGAGGCCGTGGGGTCTGCCAAAAGCCAACAGGGTCAGACACCTTCCCCTCCACAAAAGAAATGATCCCAGAGCCCTGGCATCTCCTTGTGAGCTATCTCGAGCCAGATATCCTCACACATCCTCTGCTTGGCCTCTCAAGAACCAACTGCTGGTCTGTGACAGGGTTGAGAAAACAAAACATGCGCTGTTGGGCCAATATATCAAGGAGGTGGTGGTTTCATATTATCTTTGAATGATCTGGACATTCCATTCAAAATAGTGCCAAAAAAGAGCATTTGAATTCACATTCATGATTGGATTTTCAGTTTTTACAAATATAACTCAGGTCTGACATAAGCAGGTCAGAAGTGATATAATGTTTATTCACTTGTCTAATTAGCATCAGTCACCATAAACACACAAAAGGGCCAAATGGGGCCCATGGGGCTCCTTGCAGGGAGAGCTGAATCACTGACATGGCCAGCGAGAGATATTCTCTCTACCAAAAAAACACTCTGGGTCAACTTTTTTACCTCAATGTTTTAGATCATTTGATTTGTTTGGAGCACAATTCATACATCGAAATGCTGCTAAGTAAAACAAAGCAATTTAAAGCGTCTGCAGGTAATCACAGAAAGAGTAAAATATTTGACAACTTGAAAGGTCTTGATGCCAATTTTGCCCCCCAAAACGTGGCTGAGAGGGAAAGAGAGAGCGACAGCTGCATTTCAATTACAAAATGATGTCATTTAGGCAGCTTGCAAAGATCTGGCAAACAGTGTTAACATATTAAAACATATAATATTGCATCACAAAATAGAATAACCAAGTCAGATTGACCTTGCATGGCATTTCATAATGTCCAGAGCATTTGAAGGGGACAATCCTGTACCATTGCAGAGGTGAAGTAGGCAGCAGGGGCATGGCTAGTGGTCATATTTTTTTACAAGCTCTTGATTGATTAATGTAACTGGTGGAGAAGGGTTCCCAAGAGAGTGTGTGGGATGCTCTCTGATATGCAGCAAATTTTACAAGGAGCGGTGGTGGGCTTGAAAGTGGTGGGAAGAAAAGATCTCAGCCAAAAGCTGAAGTGAGAAATCCATCAGGAATGCACTCTCGCTCTTTTTATCCCCCTCCCTTTGCTCCCAACAGCTGCTGCCATAACTCTACTGTATTTTCCCCCTCTCATTGTTTCAACTATCCACACTGACAAGCTGTCAGGACCAGTGGTGGGAGGAGCCAAGGTTTAATGCACTTTTATCCCTCAGATAATCTTCAAAAAATTATTACATTTTGCCAACAAGTGTTTAGGATCCTCTAACGTGTTTTTTGTATATTTCTATAAATAGAAAAATTCCAAAAGTTCAAAAAGTTTTCATCAAAACGCTTGATGAAACGGTAAAAGTTGTACAAATGGAAGAAGCAAAAGATCCGATATCGTGACGTATATTGGAGTGAAACGGGTCATCAAAAAGAAAAGAAGTGTAGGGCAGGACATGGTTCAATTCATCGGTGGGATGCACAGCACATGCACAACTATGTGAACTAACAGTTGATTGCAAGAAAAAGGCGGAGTTTGCGCAAACTAAATGATTGGAGAAGTTCAGTAAACCTCACCAGAGAAGTCTGCTGTTTCACTGGAGGATCGATTTATGACATTTTGAAGAAAAAAAAATTAACAATACATGCATGGATGAATTGTTCACACTAAGATCAATTACATGCATTTAGAAAATATATCAGGTGAATTTTCCCTTCATGCCAACTTTAACAGACATAGTGCCATGTTAGCCACCTGATTGTGTTTCTCTCTGATATGGCTGACAGGAAGAGGCCCGCTGTGTTTTTTACCACTTTCTTTGAGATGAGCAGTTGCATTGTTACACGCATCATCAATCAGACAACCTTAGTTCAACAGATCCAGTGACACTTTAGAGCTCTATAGACCTCAGAGCACATAGCTGAACTCTTACTGGGCTCTCATTGTGCCATCTACATCTCCAACTGAGAGCATCAGTCTTATGAGTACCATAAGTATGAGTACATACTTCATAGTTGAGCACAATTAAACGGATAATGCACCCAAAATAATTTATATTCTGTTAGTTACTCACCCTCATGTCATTCCAATGACTTTCTTTTTTCAAAATAAGATATTTCAAAACTGAATGGACAATATTGGACCCCCTTGACTTTGATTGTATGTATGCTTTCAACAACGCTCCTTTCAGAAAATGTAGTCCTAACCCTACCCCTAAGCCTAAACTTACCCAACTTATCCCTAAAATAAGAGGGAAATGATAGGTAAATAACACTGGTTGTAAACCTAAACTAGATAGAACTATAAACTTGTCCCCACAAATCTTAAAATCTGTTAATTGGAATGATATTAATCCTGGCATAACAGACATAGGCCAGTAACAGCTTTGCATGTAAACCTCACTCCCCTGGCCTCAAGTGGCACATCAGCGGCAAAAGGCTGAGGTCTATTGGGTCCTTGTTAGCGCACCCGCCTCCCACGCCAGAGACCCTGGTTTAAATCCTACTCTGACCAGGAAGAGTAGGACCGGTGACATTTGGTGCCGTGACCCGGGTGGGAGTGAGGTTTAGGGGGGTGACAGTAACAGACCTAGGCCAGGAAGAGCTGTGCATGTAAACCTCAAGAAACGCACTAGGAACTGACACTAGAGGGCTTATTAGCACCCACCTCCCACTCAGCAACCCCGTTTTGAGTCCGGGTCACGCACTATGTGTATCCAGAGGCTTGTGATGCCAAGCGTGATATGCAACACCAGTTCCAAACACTTTAGTTCTGCATTGTGTTGCTTGTGGAGTTGGACACGTGACATCACGCAATTTCCATATTTTATTCCCTCTCCCATGCAAGTAGAATACAAAAGGGACAGAAAAAGAGGACCCCGAAACAAACTCTCCCATTCAGTTACAATGCAAAAAGGAAGAGGCAGAGACAGAACAGGAAGTTATGTTGATTCTTGACACATCAATTAAAGGGGAAAGCACACGTTTCGATCAGGAAGCTACATCAGGTATATGTATGTATCAATTTTGTGTGATTTCTACTAAACAATACATGCAATTAACAGTATAATTAGTATACCCGTTACTGAAACATGTTACACTTGGTGAAATCATGTTTACCATGTGGGTCATACAGGTTTGGAATGACATGAGGGTGAGTAAATGATTTTAAGTTTTGTATGCAGAATGACAATAATGGCTCTTGATTCAGTAAAACACATTTTGAACTGCATTTCAGTCAAACGATGTGTGTCTCTAGCAACTGCAGATACTACTTTAGTATTTGATAGTGTCATACCTGTACTCTGGCCTCCGTGAGCTTGGTTCTCTGGGCTAGTTCCTCTCTGGTGTAGATGTCTGGGTAGTGTGTCCTTTCGAAGGCCTTCTCCAGTTCTTCCAGCTGCTCGGCTGTGAAAGTGGTCCGACTGCGCCTCTGCTTCCTCTTCAGGGGCAGGTCCGGCTCAGACTCCACTTCCGAGCCTTCATCCATTCGACCTATCAGAGAAGATAGAGAACGAAAGAACTGAGTGCGATGTGAACACCACTATTGGAGTATAAGACCTCTCCTTTACATAGAGATGCACTTCCCAGAAAGCTCTCTGCTCATGAACACTGTCAGGATCATACTAATTTTGATGTGTAAATGAATGTAGACCACCCCACCCCCCCCCCCTCCCCACACCACCAAAAAAAAAAAAAAAAAAACAGATGGATGGCGGTGTGGTGAAATGTAATGGATTCATGTGGCTTTCAAGCGAATATTATTTCAATGCACAGCTATTTATATAAGCGAAGCTCTTGTAAATACAATCCCACATCAGTGCGCATCCCAGTTCGCCCCGAGGCCATTGAGGGAAAGGGGGGGAGTTAATCTCCACAGACCACCTTAGCGATCCTTGTACCAGTATTCTGTGCTAAAAATGAAACAAAACTGGCACTTTGCAAATAACTCAAGTATAAGATTGAGAATATTTCATTAAATGCCATATGCAATATATTCTTGCAGTCTTTAAAATACGAGCGGTGGATTATCTGTCAAATGCAGCCATGTCAACTATAGCATTTCTGTTTAGTGGTTAGCTGGAGAAAAGATGAGAAACAATAAGCCCAAATCTGATCTAATGTAAACCAGAGGTGTGTGGGTGGCAATTCAAGCTGAGTAGCTTAGTGATGAAACAAAAACGACACATTAGCTTATCCGTGCTGTGCAAAACAGTGACCTTTTATATAGGTGTGTGAATGTCATTGCTAACTTTGCAAATAATTGCAGCAGGCAATATTAATAGGTCTAGATTGATACGTATACGACCAAAAATACTCACTAACAATAGAAGTTCCACATATAAGGACCATTTCCACATATAACAGGGAAGATCTTACAGCCTGTTTTTATCTTTTCATTTGAGTTGATTCCTTATTTATTTCCAGTTTGGCTGGCACTGGGCTGATCCTTAAAAATCCCTTCAGTAGCATTGGGGGCCTAGCTCGGCAGACACTGGCCTTAATCCAGGCCATGACTTCCCGCTAAATTGAAGCAATTCTACATTAGTGATGGCTGAACCCTGGCTTCTTATTGGCTAATGCTGGTGTGGGCTTCCAAGACTGGCCCCTCTGAATATGGTTGATTATATAGGAGCCGAGTGGGCTGCTCTCTGCCTTTCCTTATGCGTTAGGGATGTTGTTTTTTTTACCCAAATAATCGCAATTCATTCAAATAAATTCATTGAACTGTTTCAATATACAAAAGGTTCTTCAGATTATTAAAAAAAAAAATCTTTTAAGAACTGTTGAGTAAAAGGTTCTGTGGGGTACTGAAAATTGCTATTCTGTGTCTTTGCTGTGGAAATTCCCTTTTGTAACCTTTTGTTTAAGTGCGTGTTGGTCGACACTCTTCTCTGTGTACTTCAGCATTAGCAGAATGAGTATTCCTTCAATTTTTTTAACAAAATGGACATTTTAACTGAAATGATCCTGGAATATAATCAAAATTAAATTGAATTAGGAAATCTCTATCAAAGTCCAGCCCTACACAATTTAACAGTGAGTTTTAGAACATATATTTTACACGATAAACATCCGCTTTTTACCTGGGTAATTGGAAAGACTAGTAAGAACTGTTTTTATCAGGCAAGGAAAAGAGGGACTTGAGAAGTAATTCAATTACAGTAACACTTGTAGATGACAGCAGTTCTGTTCATTCTGATTCTACACCATAGGATTCTACACCATTCCACAGAATAAAACCCAAAAATTGATTAATTTAACCAAAAAAAAAAGTTTTTTTTTTTAATTATTCTGAATGATTTTACATTTCTACATGAAAGATGTCATGTTTTTCTTTGCCAGTCTCACCTGACATTGGTTTGGTTACAACAACAAATGCTAATCAAGGGCAACACCAGATTACAGAATGAATTCAAGTCACTATATTTGTTTGTTGGACAATTGGACAGTCCCATGAATATTGGACAATTGGACAGTCCCAAGTCCCAAAAATAGCCTCCAAACAAAAGCCCAACAATGAAAGAGCCATCAAAGTGGCTTCGACTCCAGGCCAGCTCTGTCTTTTAATTAAACAAGGAATTATGGGATTAAAGGGAGGTTCTCATTACAGGCCACTTGAGGAGTCCTCTGGTAGATGTCTTTTTGTCTCCCAGAGCTCACGCTCAGGAATTCCTGACGGATTACACATGGCCGTAGGACATGAGGCCGCATTAATTAAATCAATTCCTTTGCCTTTTCTTTTAAGATTCATTTTGCCCCTCATCCAAACACTCAGCTAAAAACATACTATAAGTATACATATAAATTGGAACTCATGTTCTTTAAATCCCTTTGTTGGTTTTGGAGAAATTGTGACGAAGTGATTTGGTTTTGACTCGCCATGACGACCACTTAAGGGTGGCACAGTGATCTATACTGATTGTTTTTACAAAAGGTAGCCACCTCTTTCATTGAAGACACAACATGGAATTTATTTTTCTTCCCTACATGCTGCTAGCGCTAATACGAAAAAGAAGTTTATTCAAGTGTTCTATTAGTATACTTATTTTAGTGGTAGAAAATCAAACTAGACTACCGTTTAAAAGTTCGGGGACAATTATTTTATTCAAAGAAATTATTACTTTTATTCAGAATGGAATTCGGTTGACCAAAAGTGACAGTAAAGACGTTTTCAAATTTTCACAAAATATTAACAGCACAACTGTTTTCAACATTGTTAAGAAATGTTTCTTGAGCAGCAAATTAGCCTTTTACAATTATTTCTAAAAGAAAAATATCTTAAAGAACCCAAACTTTTAAACAAGGTATCTCCAGCCAGAATTATTAAAGCAGATATATTTTGAGCACAAGCCATCAGCTTCTCGGTTTCCCCACATTTTTACCTTCAGGCAGATGAATGAAAATCAGGGGTACAAAACTAAGAAACCCAATTTTAAAGTCTACAAGCTTGATGCAATGGTCCCTGCATGACTGATGACTATGTATTCTGCCACATCTCATTCTGCCCTTGTTACAACAATTACGATGTCATTTAGCTGCCATAACAGAAAACCCACAAGCTGCTCCTCAGCCAGCCCTGCAGAGACAGATAAAACCAGAATAAGTTTGACAGCACTCTCCTGCTAAAGGTCAGCATCTATCGCTCTCCCACTCGTAGTATAATGAGGACAGGATTATGGAAATGAAACAGACGCTGATGCAGATATGCGTCTAAACCTGGACCTCATCTTTGTCTCTGCGAGATCCCGCGATTGACATGCTGGGTCCCTTTACACGAATGAGACCATGGCAAGTACCCAGATCTGTCGAATGTGCTGCAGCATAAATATAACGGAGTATGGAACATTTTGTCTCAGATGGCCTGGAGCAGACAGCAGCGAAAGCTTTTGAATGAAAGGTAAATAGAGCAAAAACTGGGTTTTAAAAAGAAAAAGAACACTTTGGCCAAACCACTAATCGGAAAAGAACAGGAACGTTTAATTACAATAAGACGACACTCTTAAATCTATTAAAAAGTTGAGGGGATGCTGATAAAATGTTTTTTTATCTTAAAATGTGAGCTTAATTAAAAAATTCCCTGTGAATATTATTCCTTTATCCATGTAGTCCTCCAGGGTTCCCAGGATATTGTTCAACTCAATATGTTTCAAGCAAAAGGATGCAAAAACACGGCATGATTTTCGAACCGAACAAGATAATCTGACAGCAAATGAGCGATGTTTTCATTCAAACAAGCTCTGACAAGAACCCAAATCCTATTATTTTCCGAAGTTAAAATTGTCTCTTTGCATCCCTTCAGTTATTAAGAGTGAACGTGCCCCATGGGATCAACCTGATTTGAAGCACTTACACATCAAAGGCAGTTAATCAGAGGAGAATTGGCCTAATATATCTTGAATAGGAATTCGATTAAAAGCCCTTTGGTGAAACTAAACCAGAAGAGTGGCTGTAACACTTTCAACCTGATTCACGTAGATTTGCTTCATACAGCCAACCTGACTGAGCTTTTTTTGTTGACAGCTGGGCATAAAACTCGGCGGACAGTGATTAACCGCTACGGGTGAGGAGTGACTAAGGCCAAAGAGAAGTCATGACCACCCAACATAAGCCTTCAGACCACTTCCATCACCGATGAGCCTGTGAGCAGATGGGATATTCATCATCACGGCCACACTCAGACCTCTTTCTCCTCTCTGTTGTCTTTTTATTTTCATTCCCTCATTCTCCCTCTCTCTCTCTCTCGCCCTAACCTTTCCTGCCACAGTCTCTGTGTAAAGAACTAAAGGGCCTGGGGTAAAGTGTTCGTCCACAGCTGCACATTCCACTAAGCTTAGCATGGTAGCACACATTTACACATTTGTCTTCATCAGAGTTGGCTCTCAAAACAATATTGTACTCAGGTTGGTCCGGTATTTCTGAGGCACACAACTGGTCTTCTTGTTTCCAACACACGAGAGTCCAACTGGGCAAATCCCACCAATGATTGTCCCATTTATTTCTAAATTATTACACATATAAATTCAGATGTGGATCTATTTACAACCGTTTCATTCAAACATATCTGCTCTCTCGGGTTATATGAATAAAATACTGTATATACTGTATTCTTTCAGCCACTTGCACATTCACTTGCTCTTGCTTCCAAACAATCTGCGATTTAGGGTTATAAAAACCATAACTTCCTAAAGATAATATCTGTGGTGTTTGCCAATCTCCACAATGCAAGGAGGTTCTAGGTCGTTATTAGTGATACACCTAAATTTTGATAAACAAAAAACAATTCATTGATCGAAACAGTGATCGATGACCCGTTTGGACTTTTTCAGTGTCTATTTCGTAGTCGTACACACAAAATGGACTACAAGTAAACATGTTAGCAGAGTAGATGCATTACACAGTGGCCCAAAATTATGATTAATAATTATTATAATAAGTAAAATTTGTACAACTAAAATATCGACAGGCGGCTCATTGCTGAACAATTGTACTACGACTGGTTTATCATCTTTAAACACGACACCCTGAGCAGCATAGGGAGTACAATTGCCCAATCACACAAATTTAAATACAGAAAATGTATTTCCAGTTTTGGGCTAGAACTGAAACATTTCTCATTTTTTATCTCCTGTCTATAATAAAAGATAATCTTTTTGTTTTTTTGGCAGTTTTTGGCTAAAAAAATACTTTAATTTTGGTGTTTTAATTTAGCTGTAAGTTGGTTGCTATGTGGTTGCCCAAGTTAAAAGATGCCATCCCATAGTCATGTTATTATGGGCCTTAGAGGACCCTTCTTCAGTGTCAGTCAATGATATTGTTTTCACTGCCTTATTGTCCAATAATCATAAATTCAAAAAGCCAAAGTTTGATGAATCATTTATGTTTGCAGCACAGTGTAGGATAAGTTATGTGTCACAGTTTAATACCTATAAGGTTAGGAATTTACATAGTAAAAGTATGAGCAAAAGTTAAGTAATGGTGATGTTACTTATTAATTTGGGTTATTCCAAAGATGAATCAAATCAAAACTTTAAAAAAGTCAAACTTTATAGCCTTTATTATTCAACACTACTAGTTTTTTTATTATTATTATTATTATTATTATTATTAAACTGAATACTACATACAAAACCAAAACACAATAGTCCTGCTCAGTTCAGATTTGCTTTCTGTTTCACATCCATTAATTTTCATGGAATAAAAGAGGGAAAGCGACGTAATTTTGGCTCCCACAACAAACAATTAGCCCTCTTTTCTTTTTGTAGCATTCAAAAACATTTGAGAGAAAGAGAGGGAAGATGTGAAGGAGAGGTGATGGGTGATGCTCTTTTATAGGTCCTGTCATGTGTATGAAGGCTCAGTGGGCTTTTTGTTCAGCGTGCCTGTGTGAGAGTGTGCTCACCTTAAACAACAGAGAGACTCGGGGGCCTCCGTGGCCTTTCAGGCCCAATAGAAGACGCACCTTAGGGGGCCATTTAAGCCTGAAAAGAGGCCTGACAACCCTGTGCAGCTCTGAGGGCATCAATAAATGCTGACATATTGACTCTCTGTGCGCAAGCTCCACTGGAAAATGCTGCCTGAATATGAATCCATTTAGGAGCAGGGGAAAGGGGGTTCGCTGTGTAGAGAGACAGCGAGAGGGAGACTCTAAGGATGGCTTGTGTCTCTTGGGTTTTGAACGTTCTGGAATGTGGTAACTGAAAGGGAGTTTTGACAATGAAACTATAACTATTGACAGATAGGATAAAGAATGTGGAATATTTTAGGATCATAAGACCTACTTTGGATATCATGTTAAAGAAATCATGTTTTGCTTTAGTTATCACATCCACACAGAACATGAATGTGAAGATCACATCTGTTCTGCTGTATTAGTTGAATTTCGCTACACTGCTGTTTAAGAACAACTCTGAAATGGTTCTTAAAATATCTTTAGGCAATTGGGAATGGGGGGGGGGGGGTTCTTTATAGATATGTGCAGCGCTTGTCAATTTGGTGAGAAGTGCTGACTTAACTTGGTCAATGGAAGCCGGAGAGAGCTCTAATTTAGTTTCTGCGAGAAACTGAAAGGCAGGTGTCCGTTTACTTCCCATCTCATTCTTTCTTTTTCATATTGAGTTTTCATTTCCTGGGATTGAGATCCTGCTAATTGAGGTCAAAAGCAATCAGCACCGTGGAACTTAATTAAATATCTAAAAGGTGAGAAAGACGACAAAATCAGCCATTTAACCTACCGTGCCTATAGCTTATTAAACTACAGCGTGTGTGTGTGTGTGTGTGTGTGTGTCAGAGAGGACCGAAAAATTTGCATAATTTATCCTTCAGCACATATCAGTTAGAACAGGAATCTGTACACCATGTCAGATTTTAACTGCCCCTCATGATACATTATAAGCAGAAAATTAATTTACTCATCTTCATGTTGTTTCAAACTGAAACAAATACTTTAAAACAATTGTTGCCCAGAAATCCTTAGTAAATTCCACAAATAATTACAAAGAAATGGCAAGTAACAGTATTAATCTTGAAATTGAAGTAGAAAGACTGCAACAGTATTTTCTTGTAAAACGTACTCTAATAATCTTTACTTTATTCTCAAGTTCAAATTCAATGACTTTGTCTCTTGTATGGAATACAAAAAATATATATTTAGAAAAAAAAATCATTTTTGTCCATAGAAATATATGGTACAATGTTATTTTGGGCCCATTTTCTTTCATTGTAGAAGAAAAAAGAAAGTCATAGAGTGAATAAATAAATGTTCTGTTTTTGAGTGAACTATCCCGTTCCCCAGTCATAAATATTAGAACTAGTTCTGACACAAAATGACATTGTAAATATCCATTGGCCTCAGATAAAAGTTTCCTTGCATTACCGCAATAAAGTAAATTTGCAGAAAACTTTATGCTTCTCCATGTGTGGCCTTCCCTGTAAATACTTACAGTAAAACTGGCGCTGAACTTAATTCCATCCTCACAAAGATGTTTGTGTTATCATGGCTTTATGTCTTAGCAAACTACCATTTATTAAATGCAAAGCCTTTATCCGCTTTTCCCACAGCGGTGGCGTGTGTCTCTTCTTGAGATAAAACAGTTGCATAAACAAAAAAAATGCTGAATGTCAATTTTACCACTGACTTAGCTTATGGGAAATAAATCTTAATATATCAATGTGAGCTTTAAGTGGACAGCCTAGGGCTTAAATACAAATGCCAAAAGTGAAAATAAATAATAATAAAAAGGCATAATCATATTTCCTAAAGAAAAGCAAATAAATAGTCAGAGATGAAGAAAAAGTGATTTGAAATGCATCTATATAGTGCATCTTAAAGAAGAGGTAAGCTTTTTTTTGAGCGGTCTGTCAAAACACAGACCGTTTAACATAAATGAGGGGCTCTGATGTCTTTACGTGCAAACCTGCTAAATACAATTCAATGGGGGGGGGGGGGGCATAATAATTCAACACTGCACCCTGAACAGTTTTGAAATGACAAATCTCATATCATGAGATGCAAAAAACTGTGAGCAGTAGTTGCTTTTGTATACTGCAGGGTGAGAGAAAAAAAAAGTCCATGTGGAAAGAGTAGCCTGAAGAAAAACTGACAATGGCTGCATAAATAAGCCCATTAGTTAAAAATGTACGACAAGTGCCCTGTTTGAAGCCAGCATGGGGAGAGGGGAGCGGGCTAGACTCCCTCACAGCTGCCTGGCCCCTCTGCTGCTCTCACACTGCCCAGCACATTCACCATTTAAGTTGGTGGAAAAAATCTGAGCAAATTTCTGATTTGCAACACTCTAGGAACATGTTTATTGTCTTTGTGTGAGTGCAAAACACACATATAAATAAAGCTAATGAAGAATCTCGGGGTGAAGCCGCTAAAGAGCATAAAATGAGAAATTTTATGGCCATAAGTAGCGTGGGCTGACGCTGATTTTTAAGCCATTGGACCATGTTGTTCGGCACTAATCACGGGACTGATGCAGCGCAATTGCCCTCCTCACTTTATTACTGTTACCTATAAAATGGGCCATGCTTGGGCAGATTTCTAAGGGTATTTTTTTGACCAGAACATATAATGGAAATGCCAACAGTTATTCGTAACCATGGTCTTTAGATTGAAAATCTAACTTCCACCATGAGAATTTTAAGGTTAAAAGACACTTTAAAGGGCTTTACATTACACCGTTTAACTAAAAACAGAAAACTTTTTATTTGTTTTGGCAGCTCATTTACAAATCAGCGTCATTTTGGGGGCACGTTTTTGAAAATTATTCAGTTATTGTTTTCGTGCAAACTGCAAAACCGTGAATTTTTTCAAAACGATTAGTAATGCGCATATTACGTGTTCAGTCTATATGTGCATACACTCTTAAAAATGCAGGGTTATTTTAACCCAATTTTGGGTCAAATATGGACAAACCCAGCTGTTGGGTTAAATTCATAAATTGCATTTTTTTTAATCCAACAATTGGGTTTGTCCATATTTGACCCAAAATTGGGTTAAAACAACCCAGCATTTTTTAGATTGTAGTGTTTCTTTACAAAGTGGCATCACCACCTCTAGCATGCAAAAGGCCAATTTATACTTCTGCGTAGGGTGCACGCAGTAGGTACGGCATAGAATACGCATAGAGGCGTACCATACCGCGTACCCTTCACAGCAGCCGCACACCTCCTCAAAAATGTAACTACAAAGATCTGTGATTGGTCAGCTTGGTAGCATCGCATTTCCTCCTACGCATTTCTGCACGTACCATCTTGCGCTCCTCCGATGTCTTCTCTCATTTCTGCCTAGTTTGTAGTTTTACTAATTTCACTAAAATTAACTGTTTTTCCACCTCAATAAGCTCCAACTCCAACATGATCCGCTCTCTTTCAGTCGCCATGGGCTCTATGCACGGCGCTATTTCCGGTGAAGGATTAAGGATGCTCGATAACTTCCGCGATCATAGAGTCCAATGCAATACCGAGAATTTATATTGAATTTTATACTCCATGGTTATACTAATGAAACGTTAGTCACAAAAACAGATAAAACAGACACCCCTCGTTGTGTTTATGCTTCTTTTTAAAATCATATTAAATAAACATAACTATATATAAAATTACATCTAAACGTATGTACGTTTCGTTTCAAAGACGGGAGGACAGTAAATATTGAAGACTCTGCCATAATCCCGTTTTCTTCGGTTTTCCTCCGCTTTAATCTACACAACCGGAAATCGACGAGCATCTTTACGTCAAATGAGGAACTTATGCCTGCATATAGCCCATTGCTTGTAGTAATCTAGCCGCGAGGAATCCACAATGGAACATTAAAACCCTCCGCCGCCAACTAGCGTTTCGGAGCAGTACTGCAGAGCAACCAAGACCTAAACGCAGAAGTATGAATGCTCACAACGGCGTCGCCTACATGCGTAGCCTACACTACGGTGTACCCTTGACACAGAAGTATAAATTGGCCTTAAGACAGCGTTTTTAGTCATTTTCACTGATGATCCGTGTGAACGAATCGTTTTGACAACTTTGTTGTCTGTACGCGAAAAACGCAAGGGAAAACCTTTTCCGTTTTAAACGCATCATGTAAATGTACCCTTATTACTGTATACTGACTTTGTATCTTGAGCCAGATTGAGTAATCTGTGAAGATCTAGTGACTAAATTATTGCTCAAGACTAAAACAACAATCAAAACAAAAGTTGTATATTATCATAATTATATGTTATAATTTCACAGATGGCATTTCATCCAGAGAGATTCATCAACTTGTTAGCAGATACAGCTAATTATGGTGTAAACAATGTGCCGCAATCAAGTAATTAAATCAATTTTCAGTATCAATTCCCTTACAAACATAGCATCTTCCAATACAATTCACACAAAACAACTATAATGAGGAAAACACATAAGTCACTTGTTTGTACACATCGCTCTGTTTCTGAAAGACTTGTTTTTGGAGCTGGCAATGTGAAAGCAATTTCTCTCATTTTTTAGCCAAAACTAAATTGGTTTGATTCATGTCTAAACAAAGTCAAAATTGTGGACCGGAGAAGAATGTAAATATACTTAACGTGCCAGACAGAAAGCAATGCATGCTCCCTGAGCTTTCACTGTCTTCTTTATGGAAAAAAATAACTCAATATAGATGTGATATGTTGTTTGTTAAAGGGACAAGTAAACAAGGCTGCTTGAAAACAACACAAAGAAGACAACCAGAATGAATGCTAGTCTAAAACAGAAAGTTACAGAAAGAAACAAAGTTTCTTGCCTTTTTTTTTTTTTTAACATCAAACTGCCTGAACATGACAACTAAATATTTAGCAATAAACTCAAAATAAAGACAGACATTGGACACTGCCAATAATCTAAACTATTAAATAAATAAATGTTGTGTCTCGTGCTCTTTTAATTGCAAACAAGCATTTGAAAATAAAATATGTTTAGTTATTTGGTGAAATGTAGATTGTTAATTTATTCAAGCAGTGCTATTTAGCAGATATGGCACTAAAGTTGAAAAATTAAACACACCACGTGTCAACATTTTGAAACCTTAAACCTTTACATGGAAGCCCAATAAATCCCATTGCCTGCATTAAGACAAAATTCAAATCCTACAAACAGGCAATTTCAAGTCATTCACTTGGAAAATGCTCTGTTTAAAATGTCAAAAGGAGGGTGACTCTTTTCTTGTGCTCTTAGATTACCATATTTCTCTCAGGCTTGTGACACCTGCAGCCCACTGAGGGCGTGCAGAACATAGGACTTTACTTCAAACAGCCCAAAAGGCTGTGGGTTTGGGTATTGACTGGGACTGAGCTCGTCCAGCTTGGACCCCTCCTACCGCAGATGTACATTAATGCAGGAGAAATACAAATCTGGGCAGCAGAAAGAAAGGCAGTTCCTTTTAACATGCTGTTGTCTAGCTTGATCGTGTCAGTTTGAGGGAGCCCATTCAAAGGTATTCATGCATCTGCTTTTGACGAACAATGGCAGCTAGTTTATAAACTGTCTCTTTTGGCTGCCTAAAGGCTTTAGACACCATTGTTTTGCTCCTCTTAATAAACTTTTGGAGGAGTTCATCAACTTGCCTGAATAGCCACGCAGAGAGGCCAAAGACACAAAATAACAGACGGTTGGCTTTCCCCTTTTCTTTCTCCCTTTTGAAGTGACTGTCTTTAAATCAGGAAAGAGGGCTGTCAGACACCAGAATAATTTTTGGTCAAACAAAAAAGCAAACCGCAGCAGGAACAAAAGTTAATTCACTGAAGAATGGAGGACTTGACTTTATTAATGAAACTGATAGAGGTGCACCTTGAAACATGGTTTAAACTCTCTAACATCACATGGTAGATTTGTTCTTACATTAATTAATGAGCTAAATGATCATTAATGGCCTCGTGTATGCAAATCTTGATGGGATTTTAGTCAGAGCAGCTTGATTTCAAGGCTACTTTATTTAGAACTTTTTGGCGTATTGGTCAAGTAAAAACGTTTACTAAAAATTTGTCTAAAATTCAGGCCAGAAAAAACAACAACACTGAAATAGACAAATGAGTTCACTTTTTAATTTTTGCTTATTTAAATTGTATTAATAAAATAACAGAGCCATACCTTTTGTCTTAGTTCTTAAAAAAAATAAATAAATAAACACATTATGGTCAATAGGCTATTTCGACAGAGCCAATCCCGTT
This sequence comes from Pimephales promelas, assembly GCF_016745375.1. The sequence continues at coordinate 20,583,641 of NW_024121654.1, forward strand.
ATTTTTGTCTATCCAATGACCCTAAATTAATAGTGTTTATTTGGCGCTTTTGTACATGGACACCTGCAGTGGATAAAAAATGTCGGAGCAAATACTCATTTGCCCAAAACACATGGACCTATACGTATCAACATTTGTGCTCAAAAAGTTTTAGATCTATCGGCAAATGGTTACTTTTGCTTTGGTCTGTTTATGAGTGCCCTGAACCACGTTTGGCACTCCTTCTTTGTGGAAGGATTCCCTTTTGTTAGATGATCAGTCTCCCATTGGGTCTCCAGACAGGATTCTTGGCATTTGTCGGCAAAAATGAAAGAAGGATTAAGGAATGGCTACTGAACACTCCATGGTAAAGGAGAGCAGCAATTCCCCCGATTCACCCCCCTCCCCACCCTTCCACTTTGGTTACTCCTCTTTTCGTATATTTGTATTCCCAAAGAGGCCATTAAAGCTGGTTTGAAAGCGATACGAACAATAAGATCAAAATCAACAAGTCGCGTCGTATGTTGAACGTTTGCAAGTCTCTGTTTCCTTAATTTAAACACCCATAGGGGCAATTAAAGCATACAAATATTAATTACCTTTTTGCCAATAATTCCGTATGATTTTTTACGCATATCCTTTATTGTTGAAATGCGTTTATTTGGTTATTTTTACTCGCGGTTAGCCTACTCAATAGCCTACATTCCTAATATTTTGCAGCTACAGCCTGCTATAAAATATTAGCTGTCATGCTACATTCACGTAGTTTCGGAAATAAAGTAGGCTAGCCTAACAGTTGGCTTAATTAGTTCTCAACCGATCCGCGTTGCTGATTTCGAAATGGTATTTAGATGTATTTTGGACTAATGAATGAAACATCTAGGTTTTTAAATGGGGTCACCAAGAGTCCCGTGCTCTTCCACTTATAGGCTACAGGGCACCGTATAGCGCTAACGCGATGGTGAGTCCAGTCCAGGGCATCAAAAACACTTTTGTGAAATTAGGAAGCCCGGAGGCCAATACTTTTATTAGTGTCAGCAGGAGTTTTCCCCTAGTCGTCTGTTAGTTTTGTTCTTCTGGTCTAACAGGATGCCAGCACCCCCCAACTCTAGCACAGTGCAAATCTCTGACATCTAATTGAATGATTGCCCAAAACATCCTAGGTTGCAGGTAGCTATGTCATGACTTCCTATTTGAAAACGTATTGGTTTCTTTATTCGTTTTGATAGTTATTGAATGAAAAAGGATTATGCGCAAGCTTACTTTTTACTAGACGGGGGGAAATCGCCATGTCTTCTACAGTGGACATTTCAATGTAAGATTGTACATTTAACAAATAAATAAATTATAAAGGGGGTAAACCAGCTGATATCTAAAAGCCATTCGCCTATGTGCCCTGAGATAGGCTAGTCCTTGTCCCACATGGCAAGAAATATTTTAATTAATAGACAGGCCGTCTTGAAAGCAGCACTGGCAGTCTGTAATATGATGAACTCCCATTGTCGTGGTGTCACCACCAATGTTTCCGATAAGAAAAAGCACCCAAGGATCAAAGACTATAAGCCTCTCAATTTCCTCCAGCCTCGACTTTTCTGCACCTACTTTCTATTTTTTTTTTCCTTCCTCTCTCCCTTAAACATCTGAAACACACAAAATCCTCTTCACTGCATAGGATCCGCCCCAGGTTAACAGGTCAGCAAAGCTGTTGAAAATAATTACATATTAATATTCTGTCCAAGGGAACTTGCGGAATCTTTTGACATTTTCTAAATGATTAAAGTCAAATTTATATTCAGTATGCTGTGATGACGCTATTTAGACTCTTTGTCTCGAATATTTCTCTCGTAGAGGGAACACAATATTTAGAAATATTTATTAAGCAATCCACATCCTAATCAATGATAGACGGAAATAATCTATCAACGCGATCCCAAAACGAATTCAAGGAGAGAGAGGTGTAAACATGATTTTTAAAAGCTGTCAAAAGATGTGAGGAAAAACAGACAATCGACATTTTCCGACATTCGAGTCGTTCCACGAATTAAAGACCTGGATTTGGTGCAGGCCTGGTTTTTGTATGAACTTCATCCTGGGTATACGTTTGGAAAATAATTTCCTCAGCAAAGTGCAGGACTGAAGTTAACTAGCATGTAATTCAGTTACACTGCAAATGTTTCACGAGGCAATGTCGTTGACACTAAACAGGCGCTCTGGTGTCATGATCTCTGGATTAGCATATTTCACAGCATATCTCATCATTAGACGATGATCGTGCAAAGAGATTGCTTATATAAACGTCAGACTTGTTCTATTATTCGGCAGAATTCTTACTGCCTCTCATTGATGTTCAACAACAGTTTTATTAAGGCATAGATGTGCATTTTAATAACATCTGCTAAGCATGCGAATAGCAGGAAACGCTTATAGCAGTGCCCACGTTACAACATTACCTACATTTTACTTTGATTAATTATGTCTAACTAACTGTGAAAAGAGAAATGTATAATTAGAAGCTACACATAATAGCCTATTGCACATGAACTTATTCTAACGTATTTTGTATTCAACTATAATTCTGTGAATACACATTTAGGCTATTTGGATACTGTATAATAATCATAATAATAATTATGTATTATTATTGTTATTATTATTATTACCAAACGCCCCCCATCTCAAACTTCCAATGAAATGTGTTGGGTATAGCAGTGGGAAAGGGGAGGTTAATCCGAGTTTAATACATTGATGCACAGCGCAGGACCGCGGCTGTGATGATTGTGTTATCTCTTCCCAACATTTGGGTCTCCCTCAATTTCAGCCCAGCCAAATAGCTGCGAGAAAGTGCAGATGGAGTGACTCTCGATGCCTGAGGAAAAAATATTAATAGCTAAATAACTTCCCCATACTTTCACTAAATCTCTCTCTCTTTCTCTCTCTCTCCTCCCATTCCAGATGGATTTGTTTGAAGTGGTCTCCCGACTCATCCTATGGTCTTCTTTCTTCAAACGAAGCTTATTTCAAAGTCTCAAGTATACAGTAACTTCAGTTTCTTTACAAATATCTGGGAAGTACCCGCTTGCCAACACTTTGCATTCTTTCGATGTAATTGGTATTCTGCAGCATTCTCGAAAAGAATGACGAATGTTCATTAAACATTCATTAATGCCGCCTTCATCTGCCATCGCAATTATCGTAAATAATCTATAGTTTTATAGTTAAAAAATTGGACATGAACGCCCTCTCAAGTCAAAAGTTGAATGCGATGAGCTCGTAATCACGACTTCAGAAGTGCACGTGAAGGCAAATAGTCCTATCCTCCACACAGCAAAAAGAAAAAAAGAAAAAGAAATTCATTTTTGCATATTTTAGTTTATTATTTTAGTAATTTAATAATATATCATTATCAGGTAAAAAAAATGAACTTAATTCACCGTTTGAACGATATCGTTCTTGTGGGATTAGTCCCTAAACGCCAATTGGTTTAACCGGCTGATGTCAAATGGGCAAATCAGTCAATCTCCATTAATTGGCCGACAAATTTTTCTCGGGGTCAACTGACATTTTATTGGTCGAGAAGGCTAAATCACCACATGTGTGCCCGCCTTTCATAGATACAAACACTGATTTAAGTGTTAGCCTATGTGAAAGTGAAAAATAGGAGCACAACAACTGTGAAAATTCGTTTACAAAATGACAGGTATGCTGTGGAGACAGCTCATTTTAGAAGTTAGGCTACTAAATAGACAGACTTATGTTTTAAAACAGCATGATTAGACCCATTTTTAGACAAATAGTGGGGTTTTGGCTTGGTTATGATGCCAGGACCCTCTTCTCTTTGTTCAATAATTTCACACCCATAGTAATACAAAACTGTCCAATTTATACACAAATAGTCTGCTTGGGGTCTCATTAATTTGCCATGTATTTGTGCGTCAAATCAACTAAACCAAAAAAATAATAAAATACAATAAACAAATATACGAACAAGTGTGAGAAAGGGGGAAAAAATCTCAAGAAATTGTGCCGAAGGCTAGCCAGTGAGGGCCGTTTAAAGATGAAAGTGAAGAGAAAGAAAAGGCTCAATTTAATCTGCTTTAAAACCTTTCAAAATAACGTTGCTTGGAACTCAGGCAGTGAGAGCTGATTGGGGATAAATAAGTTTCTTGCTATGCCTTTGAGCTATTACACCCATCTCCAACACAGCCGCTTGTTCAAAAGACACGTTTTCATTATGAACTCTAATAAGTCTTAACATTATTAAATGCCAGTTGGATGGATGATCAAGTGAAACAAGCCCCGAGAAAAAATATTTTTACGTCTTGAAAAACATTGCATTTTATCCCCATCTCACTTGTATGACACTGGATAAAGCTAAACGTGAAAAGACATTTCACAAGACAAATGAGTAAATTTGGAGATGTAAATAAACATGGGGCTACTGATATGGCTACACAAATTATTCATGAATCCTAGCAGAAATGCATGCATTCATAAGTTTTAAATAGGCCTATTCATATTCTCAAACCACAGCGTTTAAGGCAATAGCAAAAAATTCTAATCACGGATTGTCACTTCGCATATCCGTAATCCAATAGCTGTGGCTCCTGCTGGCCATAAAGTCCACAGAGGTTGTATGAGGGTTTTGGGTTGCGCGCACGCACACATACGCGTAAACACAAACGTGGGTTCTAAAACGATAAAAATTTGAGATCAATCGAGCCCACAGTCATGTTAAAGGCCATTTTAAATATCCTCTAAATAATAAAAAGCCATTTGCCATATTTCAAAAATGAAAACATTGTTATTTTCATGTAAAAATAGAAAGAATATTGACGAATTTCCTATAGCCAACCAATAACCGATTAATGTTGCATTAATTTTAATGCTGAAATAACATAAGCGTAATGACGGGCCGAGCACCTCCTAAACCACCTCTCTAAACGTCAGCTATAGAAACACAATAGTGATTCCAAAAAGAGCAGTGGGCATTTCCAAACAAGAATAAAACATTTTGCACCCTCCAAATCTCATTCTATTCCAACAGACGATTCCATAATATTACAAAACTATCTACCAGCAGGGTGTATTGAATAATTCATCTCTCTATAGTCCTCCTCTTGGCCTTTTGTTAAAAGTTTTTCCCCCCTTTACCGGTTTTTGAATGTGAAAGGAAGGCTTCATTCCTTCTTTCGAAGCCTTGCTTTAGAGTCCTCGCTCCAAAAGAACTTCAGTGAAGCAAAGATCTTTGGACTAAGGTTCATCTTCAAGTGTAAAAAAAAGCGACTGTCTCAAAAGGAAAATGTTTTTTAGCACTAAATTTTAAGCAAACAACACGATTTGTATTTTTGTGGTTAATTATTCTACCGAGATAAAAACATTGGACACGGCCTCAATAGCTTAGAAAAAAATAGCTATTGTGGGAACTATTATTTCATAATAGTGGGAAAAAAAATTAAATCGAAACTACCTAAAATTATTCATATTATTACAGTGTTGTTAGAGGAAATGCTCATTACTCTTTGCCAGATGGAAAGGTCTGTTAACGTGCGAATAAGCGTGCCGAATTATCGCGAGAACCAGCGGGCAATGCTGAACTTATGGGCTGTAATTGATATTGATTGCCACATCGGTCATCTGTCAGTTAACGTTTCCTCGGCGTCAAATCAAATGAGTCTGTTATACAAATAGATCAAGGCCTAAATACAACCCGTCAGAGCCAGTATAAATACACACTAGATCAAATGACTAAATGACAGTTGAACAAGCAGAGAAATCTCAAGCGATGGGAAAGACGCAGAGCACTGCACAAAAAAGCACCGATTTATGGTGCAGATTTAACAGATGCCCAATAAACTCAAGCGCAAAATTTATTTAAACAAATAGTCAGGTGTAGCCTATTTTCTTCTTCGTCTGCATATAGCCTACAATCAGAAGACAATTTAAATGATTTACCTTTCTCTCCCAGTATGCCGTCAATGCTGTGCTTGGTTTTTTTCTCCCCACTGTCATCTTTTTTGTCGCAATCGTCCTCATCGTCTTTTTTGCCGAAACGCGCACGTAGAACCCGGCTGATAGAACTTACTGATGGGATAATTCAAATAATAATAATTATTATAGTAGGGAAATAATAATAATAACGTCAACATTACCTATACTTGTAATTTATAATTAATATCAACTAGTATAGCCTACAAATAGGTAATAATAATAAAATAATTTATTTTTATTTTCTGTTCAATTTGTTAAATTATGTACAAAATTATTGTCATAGAAATTACGCTGGAGGACATGATAAAAAAGGGGGTTTGCTTACCAGATGAGGCCTCACCTGAGGGAACTGTACTTCTGTCACACACACCGTCCTTCAACAGTTTATCCCGAATCTCCCAACTAAACATGCCGGGATTTTCGCGCTTGTATTCTTCGATTCGTTTTTCCACGTCAGGTGTTGCCACCTGCTTTTGTGTTTGGTAGAAAAGGAGATGAGATACAAGGAGAATGGAAAAAATAGAAAGTGTGGGTGAAGAGGAAAAAAAGACAGCAGAACCAATTTTAGAACAAATTGAAGCCTATTAACCTGCCCAGTGTGAATATCATTTTCTTCCTTTTACTTTTGATCATCTTTTCTCAAACGTAGGTTTTAAAATGAAATCATTCATAAGCTAGACAAATAAAATGCACAAAATACAAAATCCCAACTAATAATAATAATAATAATAAACTTACTCTGGGTTTACTTCCTCCTATTGCTCCAGGACGGATCGAACCAGTTTCTTGATACCGGCAGAGGATTTTGGACACACAACCGTGGGAAACGCGAAGTTGTCTGGAGATCACGCAGGGACGGATGCCGTGGTGAGCCATTTCAACTATTTTGTGACGGATATGATTTGGCAAAGGCCTGCCATTGATGAAAACTCCGCCAAGCTGATTCACTCGACCTTGACCCAGAGGAGTTGAAACTGCAGTATAGAGAAATGGGAATTAAATCTAACTTTAGTTATATCACAAAGATTTCAGACATACATTTTCCTTTTTTTTCGTCAAAAGGCGTCAAATAACAGGCTAGTAATAATAGCCTAATAAATATTTTTGATAGGCTTTACAGATATATCAAATAGCCTGCACGAGAAGCACTTTGTACTAATGGAATCACAATTTTTTAGTTGAAATCTGTCTTACAAAAACACAAATAATTATTTTTTATTCTTCTAAAAAAATGCTAATAAAATAAAATTGAATAAACGTAATTCTCCTGCTAGTTAAATTTATTGACAAGCTGTTTAAAATTCGCAATAGTTTTAAATTGTAAATAGTGTTTTCTGGCAATTACTGAAAGAAAATCTACTAAAGAATTTTGCATTTAATGTAATTTCACAGATTGCTCTTGAGTGGTCATCTCGACCCTGCTTCATTATTCGCATGTTGTTCAATTATTAGTATAATTCTTTGTGCATTCTGCATTCACTTGCGCCACTATTAGATCACGTCAACTAATACAGTGACGGGTACGACTTAGTAGGCTATTTGAAAGTTTTAATTGAACCACTTTAAGACAATCTTTGCCAGCAAGACAATGACCCTGGGAAATATATATTTTATTCTGATGCACTGAATCGCACGCTGATCATCAAAATGTAAATAAAGCCACAAAAAAGGAACATAAAAAAAACTTTCAGAAGCGAAATCTTATGCGTACAGTATCTCAATACATTCGATAATTTGGTATAGCCTACTCGCAAGTGAAAATATAGGCCTAGGCTACACTTAAAGTAGGCTATTTAAAAATAAAAATAAAACATTTTGACTAGAATAAATCTTGCAGCCCTGATATTGTTTAGGCTACTAATTTCAACCTAAAAAAAGGTATGCTACTACCCTACACCTGTCCAACCAACCTTCCAAGGGGAATCCAGTGCGGGGATAGTTCTGTCCCGGAGCCGGTCGCATCATTCGCGGTACTGTTCCCGGTAAAGATGACATTCTACTATTAACAAATGACGAGGCACAGTAAGGCTGATGGTTAAACTGGGAAAGCAAGTCCAGAATTGTTGTTGAAAGTTTTCTTAATAACTAGAAATGCACTTAAGTCCTCTTTTCAAAAAAGGGGGGGAAATGATATCCAGCCAGACTATCGCGGGGATGTGAAACCTCCAAAAAAATCAAACAAAGATAAACACTGCCGTTTCGTGCGGAGGGGGTCATGAGCAAAATAACTACCGCAAGAACAAGATGCAGCGCGCGCCAGGGAGGGGGTACTCCAAACGCTCTCGAGTGAACAAAGGTTACTTAATTCTTTGCAGTGTTTTCTTAAAAGGTCTGATAGTTTTGGATGACAAAGTCTGCTTAGGGGTTGGGAGTAGTTGAAGTGGATAACTTTAGCGCGCGGTGTAGGAGGGGTGTCGCGCGCGCCGATAGGCTCTCGCAGTCTTCTTTTATTCATGTGGGCATGGAGGGGAACAAGCAAGTTTTTTTCGACCAATCACAAAAAGCACAGGGTAAGACAAACACGCACGAACACGCGGAGTGCCCAGCTTTTCATTCACTCCATCAGATTGCCTTTGAGCAGGAAACAATGTAAGCATTTGATTGATCGACTGCCATTTGTTGACAAGGCCTAAAAGTCATAAACTAATAAAACAGCACTTGTTTAAATATGCCTAGGCTAATTATACTTTACTTTTTTCATGTAAAATTATAGATACGTGTGTTTTCTTTCATAGTCTCAATAGCCTAGCCTATATTCACGGCATAGGGCCTACTTGGCTTTTCTTTCGACACAAAACAATTGCAACTCAAATAGGCCGTTTTCATTTTATTTTAACCCAGTCCGTCGAATAAAATAAATCTTGTGTCTGTGCTAATTGAATTGTTCTGTTTTGCTGTAACATAAAACCTTTAATTAAAGTAGCCTACAGATAAGCTAATAATGTTCCCAGTAGGACTTGAACGTTCAAACCGGGAATTGCATAAGCACTGCAACAGAGTAGTTTGTAATCGTCGTTTTACATTAGACATCACGAGTCTGATAGAAAACCCAAGAAAAAACTTATTATAGTTTAAAAACAATGAGCAGAAACGTAACACAACAACACTAAACGAAAAAGACAATTTTCAAAAATAAGACAGGGCAAGAATTCGTATTGCAAGAAAAATGTTTAGCCTATCGTAAACCTCTTTTAAATTCCATAATTATCAATAAAATAGTCAGTCTACCGATTAAACGAAAAAGAAAACAAACCAATTGTATTTTTAATCATGTGCGGCTCATGAAGGCAAACGCCTAATAATATTTTTCAGTAATAAATCATAACATTACAATGCTTAACATTACAGTCAAAAAGAAATAAACATCCCATTACATTATATAGATCTTTTATGTAATTGCATGTGTTAGGCTATCTTTGAAAGTCTCAAAGAATGTCTCCTGAAAGATCTTAAGTCCTTGAATCAGGCTAATGATTCATTATCATAAATTCTTGTTTATGAACATACATTGACAGTTCAGTCTTCTTCTTCTTCTTCTTCCTCTAAGATAGGGAGAATGGATTTGAATTATTACATTTAGTGTCTCTGTGATTAACCTTCCAATTAGCAGTGATTGTTTAAGTGTCCGTGTGTGTGCAGGAACATCAGAATTCAACATGAAGAACAAACATGCAGTAATGACTTGAGAACCTCGCTTTGATTTTAACAATATCATTCATTTGTGAGCATTAATATAGGCATAGTTCCCACATGACTAAGCATGTCACATCCCAAGGGACCAGAAAGGACTGGTCTCTTAAATAGACATCGGAGTAAAGCAAAAACTCCTGTTGCATGGAGTTATCTTCATATCAGTCTATGAAAAAGAGTGAGGAAATGAATCTATATTTTAATTGGCAGAGGTGTAGAAGACATATCTACTGTCTGGGATCATCATTACTTTTCAAAAACACTTGCTTTAATGTGTCCCTTCATTTTTTACATCGCTTCTGTGGCCTGCATGTTTTATGTTATTCAATAAAATGTAAAAAGAAAAGATAAAGAAAAAAGTACAAATGCCATTTAAATTTTTTTTTAATTGGTTTACCAAGACAGTTATAGTGAACAACGTGTAGCGATGAATGGAATAGAACAAAATAGATTAAAAAATTTTTTTCAATTAGGTTCCATGTGCATTAAATATCATTTAAATATGGTCTACAACAGACACTGTAAAAAATATGTGATGACAACATAATTTATGACAACATGTTTTTACATTAATTAATCAAAATAAGGTTTCAACTTTTTTATAAGGTATACAAGATTCAACTTAACAATTTAAGTTCATTTAAGCTGAAATTACTTAAACATCCAGGTAGGCTGCTTAAACATTTAAGGCAGCAACTTACAGTAAGGAAACACCACTGAAAGCTATATTTGCTCAAGATCCTTCTTTGACTTCTTTCTCCAATCATACCAGATCTACACGACACACACACACACACACACACACACACACACACACACACACACACACACACACATATATATATATATATATATATGTGTGTAGATTCACACGTGGCCACTGTTGGTCTAATGTGAAAACATGCTGCACATTACGTCTTCGAATGACATAAAGTTTGGGACTTGACTATAACTTATACGCCACTAGATGGCGATAAAGGACCAAATATAATTCCTCGGGATTTTCTCAGTTTTTAACAACAGGATTTAGTTCCATTTTAGTTTATGTCCCATGATGTTTGTTCAGCATACCCAGTCAAGTAAAAAGTGCTGACGTCATAACATATAGCCTACTATGTATGGTTCAGTAATTATAGTAAACCAATCATTTTATAGTTAAATATAAGTTTTGTTTTGTTGCCCTACATTATATGTACAGTGAGAAGAAGAGCAAAGTGAAAGTGCAGCACTGCTGCATATCTGAAGCATGAATGCAAGAGAAGGAGAGAGAGAGGCTGAGGGAAAGAGAGCAGGTGCACCAGATCACACAAAGCCCAGCAGACTCAGGTTGAGTTCCATATGACACTTTTAGCATTGGGGCAGAATAGCATTCAGCTGGAAGCGTTTAAGAGTGTTAAATCAATAGCTTGGTAATGACATTTTGTCCCCATACATCACAGAAAGCGAGGGAAAGAATGTCTGTCTTTCTCATAGGCATTCCCACCCATTTCCACAGCACAGTAAGCGTAGATGAATGTAGAGATAGTTCAAAATAACTAGCAAAACAGATGAGGTCTGGTGCAGCTTTTCAAACCCTTTTTATTTTACTCCGCTATTGTAAATAACAAATCATACTATTAGAGGCATACTATTAAACCATGATTGGCTAAATTATGCAGTATTTTTCAAAAGTATGGGGTCAGTAAGATTTTTTTTTAAATATATGAATTGTATAATAATATTAAATATATATAATTGGCTATTATATTTTGAAACTGTGCATTAAATTGTTCAAAATTAAATTTTTAATCAACATTTGAAGTGGATCAAAAGTTCATCAAAGAGTTCATCAAAGTCAAGTCACCTTTATTTATATAGCGCTTTTTACTATACAGATTGTATCAAAGCAGCTTCACAGTGATAACATGAAAATAAGACAACATAGAATAATATTGTTGAATATTAAATGTCCCCAACTAAGCAAGCCAAAAGTCAATTAAGGCAACAGCGGCAAGGAACCAAAACTCCATCAGAAAAGAATGGAGAAAAAAACCTTGGAAGAAGTTCCTTTGGCCAATGAAGGAACAGTGATTCGGGCAGCATTACAAGACAAATTGGATCGGATCAATTTCCATCTGGGACCTGTTCCCGGTTCCGGCTGATCTAAACTATGCAGCCTAATTTTGAATTAAGGTAGTCTATAGTGTGTTATGTGTATGCTAGAGCAAAGAGATGTGTTTTTAGTCTAGATTTGAACTGACAGAGTGTGTCTGCTTTCCGGACAAGGAAGATTGTTCCAGAGTTTTGGTGCTAAATAGGAAAAGGATCTACCGCCTACAGTCGATTTTGTTATCTAGGTATTATCAACTGGCTGGAATTTTGAGATTGCAATAGACGTGAAGGACTATAATGCCTTAAGAGCTCGCTCAAGAACTGGGGAGCTAAACCATTTAGTGCTTTGTAAGTAATCAGCAATATTTTACAATACATGATGTTGAATAGGCAGCCAATGCAGTGTTGACACAACCGGGCTAATATGGTCATACTTCTTGGTTCTGGTAAGAACTCAAGCTGTTGCGTTTTGAACTAGCTGAAGTTTGTTTATTAAGCATGCAGGGCAACCACCCAGTAGCATGAACTAATTGCTCCGCATTTGTCAATGAGAGCATATGGTGTAATTTAGATATACTTTTAAGATGGAAAAATGCGGTTTTACAGATACTAGACGAAGACTTAACAGAGCAGCCATCAAGTGTGGAAGCTTTTGTCCAATAATAAGAATCTCTGTTTTTTCCGAATTTAGTAGTAGGAAATTACTTTTTATATCAGCTATGCATTCCGTTAATTTTGTGAATTGGTAAGTTTCGTTAGGTTTTGAAGAAATATACTGCTGAGTATCATCAGCATAACAAGCTAATTCCATGTTTCCTAATGATATCTCCTAATGTACAGAGTGAATCGCAGCGGTCCTAGTACTGAGCCTTGTGATACGACATACTGAACTTGTGATTGATAAGACAAACTGCTAACGGTCAGATAGGTATGATTTAAACCATGCAATTCCACAAATGCCAACATAGTTTTCTAGTCAAATGCAGCACTAAGATCAAGTAACACTAATAGAGAGATACAACCACGATCGGATGATGAGCAAATCATTTGTGACTAATGAGAGCTGTCTCTGTACTATGGCACGGTCTAAATCTTGACTGAATATCCAAGCAGATATCATTTCTTTCAAGAAAGGAACACAGTTGTGAGGATACTGCTTTTTCCAGTATCGAGATTGGCCTGTAATTGACTAATTTTGTAGGATCAAGTTGCGTTTTTTTAACAAGCGGTTTTATCATAACGAGCTTAAAGGTTTTTGGTAGGTTTCCTGCAACAAAGACGAATTAATGATATTAAGAAGAGGATCTATGACCTCTGGAAGAATCTCTTTCAGTAATTTAGTTGGTATAGGGTCTAGCATACAAGTTGTTGATTTAGATGAATTAACGAGTTTGCAAAATTCAAAATGAACCAAATTTTTCCTCAGGGAGACTACAATGCACCCCCTGATGCGATACTGTAGTAGACGGTTGCGTAGTAATAATTTTGTCCCTGATATTATCAGTCTTTTAAGTAAAGAAATTTATAAAGTCATTGCTGTGTTGCTTGGACACTTCTGGGCTTGAAGCTTTCTTTTTCGTTAGTTTAGCCATAACATCTAACAATTTAATTTAAATGCATCTTTTCTTAATAGCCTATTATATATATATATATCCAAATAGAAACATTATTTTAAACTAAGTCAAGTCACTTATTTATAGAGCACTTTATACAATACAGATTGTTTCAAAGCAGCTTTACAGTAATTACAGGAAAATTCTGCATTTTTACTGTTGTTTAGCTGCAGTGTTGATTCAGTTCCGTTGTAAAGATCAAAATCTTTATTTTAACATCTAGTCCTAATAAGTTTACATCTTCAATTATTAAATTAGTTAATTTCATAAAGCTGTTCTGCAAAAAAATGATTTCAGCGTCCAGCTCAGTTCAGTTCTCATACAACAGTGTCAGTCAGAGCAATAATATTGCTGAATATGTTATAATATATGACTGTACACAATGAAGAATGACACTATTTTCAAACTACCACATATTTAATCCAAAACAATGTTACTTTAAAATTCAAACATTACACTGTATTTGAATACTACAATACTGTGGTTTTATTCTCTTGCAAGTACAGTTGAAAACTACCATCTAATAATAAAATAAAGTAATTTTGAGTTTGGTGCAGCGGTAGATTTATTATCCTCCCCATATCCTTCCATCTTTTATTCAGACACAAAATACACCATGAAGGCTCTCGCCTACCAAGCATGTGATTTTGTCATGGAACACCAAACCATTGCACTATGAACTCATGTGTCTCGTCTTTTGCCATGATACGTCTTCTGCCCCAGATCCCCTTTCATGTGCTGGTGAGGGCTGTGAAGTCTGACGGGGGGCATGTGTGAGCGTGAATAGGTCGTGACCAGGAAGGTCATTCTGCGTGGAGTGTTTCTTTCTCCCTTAACCCTGAATACACTGAGACTATTAACAACATACAAATCAGGGGTCATGGGCAGGCTCAGTAACTCAGCTGATTTGGAATCACTTTGTGTCACTCATAACTTGATGAATAATATCATGTTGGTATTGGTATGATGTTGAGGTAATTGACCCTAGGTGAACAATCATTGCATTTGACACATTTTGAGCAAGATATATCGTAAATTAGGACAATTTGCAGGCTTATTTGGGTCAATGACTCTTCTGAGTGTCCATGGAGAAAAAAAGAAAAGAAAAATAATGCACAATACAACTTAAAGGGATAATTCACCCAAAAATGAAAATTCTGTCAGTATTTACTCACCCTCGTGTTGTTCCAACCCCGTAAGACCGTTCATCTTCGGAACACAAATTAAGATATTTTTGATGAAATCTGAGAGCTGGATCACTCCTCCATATACTAGTCCATAGGCTTCTTGAGGGATTGAAACTTGCCGGCCTGGAAAAGTTATTAAAGACAATAGTCCAAAATTTAAATAGTTCAAGTGACTACAGTGGCTCAATCTTAAAGGAGTAGTTCACTTTCAAAAAAAAAAAAAAATTTTTTTTGCTGATAATATACTCACCCCCATGTCATCCAAGATGTCCATGTCTTTCTTTCTTCAGTCGAAAAGAAATTAAGGTTTTTGATGAAAACATTCCAGGATTTTTCTCCATATAATGGACTTCATTGGGAACCAAACGGTTCAAGGTCCATGTTTTAGTGCAGCTTCAAAAGGCTTTAGACACCAGACGATGAATAAGGTGAAACTAGTGAAACGATCGGTCAATATATATATATATATATATATATTTCCACTTTTAACATTGATTATAAATATTTTCTTGAGCAGCAAATTGCAGACTCCAAACTTATAAACAATAGCCTACTGTAAGTAATAAAACATATTTTCGGAAAAAAAAAAAACAGATAAATAATAATATGAAATAAAAGGCTTTGAAAACTAATACGCCATATCGCTGTAGACCTGTAATGGTTTTTTTTTTTATTATTATTTAGTTAATGATAAAATAACCCTGCACAACATGACATTTTACCACTTGAACTAACCTTGATTTTTCATGAAAAGGTTATATTATCTTTTATATTAAAAGACTTTAAATTAAGTCAATTATAGTAATTTAAATAGTATATTTAATTATAAATCAGAAATTAAATACATGATCATAGAAAAGGAGTATTAATCGTTCATTGTATGGAAGTATTGCATTTCTAATGCATTATTTAATAAATTAACTGATCGGACAAATAGAAAAACAAATAGAAAAATTTAAATAAATACTGAGAAAAAATGTTGTGGTACAATATGATCTGAATCTCTTCTGTGTTCCGTGGTATACGGCGAGGGGAATCTAGGCCTACATGAGAGTGGAGGTTTACCTCCTCTAACAAGACATGTCTCAAGCTTTATCAGCATGTGATAGACTGGTTGTTTTGTGCCGTAATCAGTTTGTCTGGAACTTCCCAGAAAATGTCAGAGAAGAAAGAAGTCTGTTTCATGTAGATGAAAGTAACATCCCCAATTTTACATGCTGTCCCAATTGGTTTCACTAAATCAATCTGAAAGACTAGGGCATGCAGAGAATCATTTGATGCCCCTTGTGTCTCTCCTAACTGTGACTTTTGCCCCTTGCGTGTGTACTTGCTCTTTTAAAATGTTATGGAAAAAAGAAATCGAGGGCATTAAAAGGATGTATGATATTCTAGTGTCCAAGTTTTATCAAATGACTTGTCAGTTCTTTTTTGAAACAAGCGAACAACCTTTCTCAGCTTTACCACTCAACTTCCTTTCTAAAAAGGCGAAGACATGAAAAGACAACAACCTTGATGTTTAATCTATTCATTTTACAGATTTTGTTTAGTCAGTGTTATATTTTTTATGATTAAGCATGTAGAACTCGAGAGTAATTTCAATCACTTAGCATGCCAGTAACAATGATAAAAGAAAAAAAGCGATTACTGAACTAAATCAATATGTCTAGAAAGCCTAAACATTGATTTAATCCTCATTTTTACCCTAATTCGTCTGCCCTGTTTAAGGCATGCCAACTCACTCATCGACAATGAATCCAATTAAATTACTCTGCAAAATTTGTCTCAATTTGGTGTCATTCACTGTTCAGCAGCGTGGAGGTTACAGCCAAACACTGAAACACAAATATTAGTTCAATTGATAATCCAATTGAAGAAGAGCATTTCCCAAATCCCCCAAAACTCAAGAAGGCCTTAGTTCTTATTTTAGAGGGAGTTAAGGTAGATGTATTTATAAATATCTAAAAATGACTTTTAGTAAAATAAATACATATTTTACTATCTTGAATGATCTTAAATTTAATTTGAAGAAATCAGTCAGGATTGTAAAATAAAATTAAATTATTACAGTCTTGACTCACCTTAACAATTGTAAATGCGAGATATGGCTCCGAGATGTGCATATTGAATCCCACCATTCAATACAATGTGTGACTTTTCATTTTTTTAGCACATTTTTTGTAACATTGTAAAAGCAGAAATCACCAGATGCAATGTGAATATAGCAATCAGACAGGACTCATGTTTAACTTTTGCAAACAAGCCAACTAAACACACAGTCTTGTGTTTGCGCAGGCGTTGAAAACATAGCTAATTTAGTACGGTGGTGTATTTTTTGCGCTTTTCAGAGTGTTATCAGGTCATCCCAGCATCTCGAAGTTGTTTGTTCATAGATGATTATGACTGGAACAGACAGCCTTGGAATCCAGAAGAGCATGGGACCTTCATGCGGGGCTGAGCCACCTCCGGGATCAATGTCTGCATTTTGTTGATCAAGAACTGCAGATCCACCATGCAAGATGCATTTTGTTTGCTAAATAATTATCTGAAGTCTCTATTCATTTGCAGATTTTTCACACACAAACAGAATGCATGATAATGACGTTGTATGGTTGAATAACATCTTCAGTCTTTATTTGGCACAATAGGTGATTAACAGAGTGAGATGGCTTCTGGTGCTTCTCTATTTACTGCATGCTTTGGCTTTGCTTTATTTGTTTAATGTCTTAATGTCAATTTCCCACTAAATAGAGTGGAATATATAAATATTTATAATTATTAACAAGTTTGAAATGATTAATCCATTGGCAATTAAAATATGACCATTCCACAGAGTCTAAAGGGTTCACCATCAGTGATGTAAATAATTTTAATATGTTAGTCATTTTTTAAAGATTCATGTATACTACACAGGGTTGAATGTACCTTAAAGGGGTGAATAAAATAAAAATGTACTCACCCTCATGTCATTTTAAACATTTTTTTTTAACCAAATTGTTTCATTTATGAACCAAAATATAGTATTTTGAAACCGTGGGACATGTGGTGTGTAGTGTTTGTGGGTACTACTGAATCGTGGGCACGTTCACTAACTACATTTAATGTAACGTTACATTTGGCATGAGTCGATTTTATTAGTGCGAGCCCTACACTGAGGCGGGCTGAACACTGGGCCATGGGCATTTTTTTAGCCTACACTCATAACACCATCGTCTGTGGCCAGAATACTAGAAAACACTACACTGCTTATATAAATTTACCTTGGAAACGACATCTGTGTGCAGGCAAGCGTCCGCATCGATCGACTCGAGCACCCTTCCTCTTTTAGCTCCCGCCAGCGAGCGAAGCGAAAGCTGGACCATTGTTGGTAATCCTCGTCCTTGCTTTGAATTTGTCACTCTCCCATTTTCTTTTTTTTAGTTTCCTCTGATAAAACCGTTGCTTTCTTTCTTGTAGCTGTTGTTCGGCCATAACGAAAACACACAGACGGCAATCAAACGCGAGTTGAACATTAACGTCAGTATCTGAGGAAGTTTGGGTTGCGGGGGAAGTGACGTATGCCGTATAGCGGTTGAATTTTGCAGTTCTTGTTGTGCTTGGGTTCCTACCCGAAAAACCCGAAGTTACAAAGTGCTTGTAAAAGCGATACAGACACCTTCAGGATACGGCAGACGAGTCATTCAACCTATTGCAAGTCGATGTACCATCTCAATGGGTTTTGGTAATATATTATAAAGGTTGAAGAGTTCCACAGTGTGGCTGTTCTTCTGTTGCTTTTTAACTGTCTACAGAAGGTGCCCAAATGGCCTCAACAACACACATGCCTGGAAGTTTCCAGTCACATAGCCTATACTTAGTAGGACTTTGGCTGTAAACACTTCCCTACTGTATAGTAGGCGAAAAACAGTATGTGACCACAGAAGAATGTCCGAATGTTCACACACACAGTAGCCTATAAAAGAGTAGGGGGAAAGTACCCGAGTGTACTTCTTCTAAGGTGTGCATGCACACGATCCCATGATTCAAAATAAGTAGCCTACTTATTTGGACACAGCCGTTGATTAGCTGATTTGGTCGCGTTTACTGGGGTTGGAGCTATAAACTCTGCAGGACAGTGGCATCCAAGGAGCAGGGTTGGACACCCCTGAATTTTGAACATAAAATAATGTTTTACCGCCATCTACTGGATAAAGGAAAAATAAATCTGCACAGTGACGCATGTCAGAGAGGATACGAATCTTATGAAACATTACTGAATGCAGTTAAAAAAAAGAATTATGCTTTATCTGCCCGTTCATATCAAATATAAAAGAAAAATAATGTGATTGCACTAGAAGTGAACATGCAACTTTAAAAATAAAGAAGAGGAGGATGACTGTGTGAGAATAATTTCACTGATTACTCGATTGTCAATTGGTCAGTAGGCTTGTTGTCAAAAAGGAACCTACTTAAAGCTTTGGAATTTGAAAACGTTTGTTTTAAAAAGTTGAAAGTATGTTATAGGCTACGTTTACCGCAGTTGTTAGTGGAATTGGCAGACATTTCCTTAGCTGCTGTTGAAAAGCGTCAAGGGCAAGGCATTCTCAGGATTTTTAACTAATATTTAATGTCGATAAACAATAGTTACATAATGTTTTTAAAACTAATCCTGCTATTGATATCTTTGTCAGACTTTTTTGCCCATTTTTCTGCACACATCACGTTAGGCCAAGAGATGGCGCTGATCGACTGTTTCAATAAGGCTCCCAAGAATTCAAAACTATAATGCTGATAAGCTGTAGATGGCGCAACTTGCTATGGTAAACGTTTAGCTTTCAATTCATATTCAGTTTTATTTCTACTTAAACGAAGGCGCTGACCACTATAAAGTGGTAGCTATAAAGATCCATGCATAGACAATATTTTAATAATTTGGTAATTATGTGGCACACACATGATCTGACAATAACATAAAGGAATTTAAGGAAATGACACTTAATTTTGGTTGCCTACACCACAAACCCTAACGTTAGGTTAGACGACAGCGGTGACTCACTGAGGGCAGCTTACATTAGAAATCTTCCACTTCTCTGTAACATTTCGCACATTGATGCGATTGTATTTTAAAGGAAGTGACTATATGATGACTTACAACAGGTCGTTTTCCGGTCAACTATAAAGCAATGATTGGCACGGCCCGGTAAACCAAATATTAATGCTTAATCAGTCATTAAGATAGCTAGAATGAATTGTTGTTCCAATGTTGTTGCCATCAACATTAATAACGTCAGGTTTCATCGATATGGTAATGGTGAGTCAACATTTACTTTGCATGGATATTTCAATATCAACCATAATGCTGATTTAGATCAAATATTGTCGTCTTGCTGTCTGAGTCAGGCTGAAGTTCCAAAAGTTTGCCCGTCTCATTACAGCTTATAGCAAACAACAGAGATAAAGACAAAGCAATCACAAGGAAACAGATTTAACCTCTCAATATCTTTCCCACCGATGGGATGTATGCGCCAGACTCAACCAGAGAGATACCTGTATCATTCACTGAATTACTTGTGTGTGTGAGAGAGAGACTGGATTCAGTCTTTTGATAAAACAAGGTTTGCTGTGATCTGTACATTTTCAAATTCAACATACTGCAATTGAAATGATTCAAGAAATCTGTGTACAAATAAGTTACTTTATTTAAATAGTCTGGTGTGAAAAACTACACCAATACTGTACATTTTAGAAGTGCATGTTTCCTCAGCAGATGAAACAAAGTCAGTTAACATTAGCTTTCTCACAGAAAACAGTCATTTTGTTGGATGGACTAAACCCAAGTAGCTAAAAACGTAAACGGTTACTGGTCTGAAAAATGTCAAGATAATAACAAATTTAAACAAAAAACAATATCAAATGTGCTCAACTTTTGGTGAGAAATACATGAAATACAAGGCCAGGACCAGTCATGGAGCTTCCATTTCTTCCTTTCATAATTTTCCTTAATGAAAAATGCTTCAATGAAGCAACTTCATGATAAATGGTACAAAAATACAGCAAAATACCATTCACCAACTATCCACTTACAACCAGTGTCCTGCATTTTGACACCAAATGGCAAGGCATTTCTACCCTTGTAACAGATAAATGAAACTGCATGTGCCATTCTTTAAAAATCAAAAGGATTAATTTGTCTCACATCTGAATGAAAAAAAAAGCAAGCAACAGAAGATAAAACATATGGATTAATCTTCTCATGAAGGCTAGAATACTAACCCCTGTTCCCAGTCCCTTCCATTTATCACTACTTGCAAGTAGTTTTGATCACCACACTTCTCGTTGCTGTAAAACACACGGCATAGTCCTTGTCTTGGCTTTTAAAATGAGCCAATAAATGTTGACAGTTCTTTTAATTATCTGGAATTCAGGTGATCCCTATAGCTAATAATAGTCAGTTGTCATTTTTCAGCAATATCTGAATTTTTACTGTTGGTGCATAATTTAAGGAAAACCAACATGCACCTTTACCAAACCATATTGCAGAATGGAAAGAAAGAAAAAATAATATTATAAGACCAGCTTATACTCAGGTTACACAGTTCATCCCATTTCTTCATAAAAGGATACTTGTACATTCTATTAATTGTAAAAAAAAAAAAAAAGAATAAAAATAAAGCAGACACTAATACATATGGCACCACGTTTTGGGGGAAAACGCTAATTGCCATTTTCCCGATAAAATTTAAACCATCTAGCTTTTATGGCAGGGGACCTTAAATCTTTTGTGGATTCAAGACATGACGGTTTTATTTTGATTAATCGTGCAGCCCTACAGTAATAGGACACTTTTAACAGAGTTGCTCTGCAATTTTCAGCAGTGGTAAACCAATTATTTTTGTCTTTCTCTGCGTATAGTCCGAGGACATACTGTCCAACCCCTAAACAGACCAATAATTCAGAACACTGAAGAATCAGTTCAAACAACATATCGGTTTATATCCGGCCGTCCTTATTTCCACTTTAAACAAGGAAATTGTTTCAGATTCTAACCGCTCAATCCCTAAAAATCACTACGAGTCCGACTCTTTAAAAAACCTCTCAAACTTGTCCAAGTACCCGGGTCGATGAGGGAGGAGGAAGTAATGCGTGCTGCTGACTTTCTTCCCATCTTCCATGATGGGCAGAATACAGGGGTTGCGAGGAGCCGGCAAGCCTTCACAGCTCTGCTTGTGTTGAGCCTTACTGACATACTCCGGATAGGGCGCAAAGCTCTGAGTAGGTGGCATTACCCCGTTGATGTAAATCGGGAGACTTTTTGGACTAATGGCACGTGGTATGACCTGAGGGATGGGGTCCCTGGGTGGAACTTCAGGGGGTTTGTCCGTATCAACGTCATCGGATGATGGCTGCCTGCTATCCGTGCTCTCACTGAGGCGAGCGCAGATTGGAACGCGAGGTGGGACTTCGGGTTTCTCCAGCAGGAGGCTGTGGGGAGAATGGTGAAGGCTGGTTGGCCTGAAGTTGGTGGCCTTGAAGGATCCAGCAGGGCCGGAATGGGACCGATGCAGCCGGCGTTGGTGTCTGTCTTGGTTCTGCCTTACTGCCTGCTCCCACTGGGGCTTCACCCCGCAAAGTTTCTGATGTTCTTGTACCCCTTCGCAATACGCAAAGTTTATCTGACCGCTTCGCCGAAAACTGCGCCTCCCTGGCAAGCCATACTGGAAGGTTGAGGTTTTAGGCACCAGACACTGGCTCTCAGAGGTACTGGAGAAAAACTCCACTTCGTTGTCTTCTGCTTCATCAGATGACAGGTCACCTATGTCTGGGAGGGGTGGGAGGGGCTTCGTTGTTCTCCTGGGCGAACAAGGGGGTATGTGCTCATAAACAGACAGTTTTTGTAAGGATGGAACCACCTGGTCTTCCTCTGGTGGGTGGCACTGGGAGGAAAACAGCAGCCGTGTAGGATTTGGAGTCTTGGGAGATAAACATGGAGGAGAACTGAAGCCAGACGTCCTTGCTATAAAGTAAAAATACAGAAAAGAAAATGATTTAAACTCAAAATTACTTGATTTAAACTCAAAATTAATTGATTTAAATCAATTACCATGACATACATGCTCAATTGTGTCAAACCTCATTTAAGTTGTTATTTTTCAATGACTTTATATCTTGAGATGGATCAATCGCCAGCCTCAACATAGGGAGCTTATCAAAGGATTCACTTATCAGACTTTCGTAAAACTTCCTCTAACCTTCTACACTTCCTGAGAAACATCCGCATCATGCTCCAAGAACACAGGGTGACCAGACTGATATAGCTGATAAAATTCAATCACGACTCACTTACTTTCAAAGCCCACGTTTGCGGAGTTTTGCTGATACATTCTCAAGCTGTGATCCATGGACTCCGACCCAAATCCAAAAAACAGCCTGCAAAACACAAAAATGGAAAGTGTCAAAATCTAGAGACTAGAGAAGAAGGTCTCATAATACACAAGTTAGTTGAGCTGAGGACGGCTTTCACACTCACTTATCCATGGTGTCGTGGTCATAGCGTTGATCCCAGTATGGTTGGGCTGTGGCCATAATGTTTAGGAGAGTGGAGGCTAGTTCAGGCCTGTGGGGGTCTCCACTATCCTGCAGAACTCAATCCAGCCATGGGCAACCAAGACAGGACTTTTGTGCTCCACTTTTCCAGCAGCAATGGGAAAACCTGCATGGGGGAGGCGGGTTATTAGGCCACTTTTTTCAGCCATCTTAAAATGGTTATTTTTTAATGCAACAGTAATGGTCATTTTATGTCTCCGTCTTTCTTTCTCACCAAAAAACTAACTAAAAGTTAGTTACACATTTCATTGTCCCTCCAATAAAATTTAGGCTAATATATATATATATATATATATATATATATATAGATATATAGTACTGTTCAAGAGACTGGAGTTAGTAGGATCGCACTGAATTGATCAAAGGTGCCAGTGAAGACATTTATAATCAACCAAAAAAAAAAAAAAAGTATATTTCAAATATTTGTTCTTTTAACAAATAGTTCTTTTGTTTCTATTAAGGACTTCTGAAAAAAAATGACAGTTTCTACAAATATATTAAGCAGGACAACATAAAACATTTTTGGAAAGATAATGCGACACTGAAGACAGGTAATGGCTGCTTGAAAATTCAGCTTTGCCATCACAGAAATAAGTTATATTTTAAAATAAACAATTATTTGAAATTATAATTGTTTTTAATTAAACAAATGCAGCATTGGTGACCATAAGATATTTAAAATACATTTAAAAAAAAAAAAAAAAAGCAAAAGCAATTGCATCCAAAATAAAAATGTGCGTTTACAACACACACATTTATACATGTATACATTTAAGAAAAATGTGTTCTTTATACTGCCTTATAGCAATAAGGAACCATCTCTCTTCAAGCCTATGCAAGTAATCATTTGTGCAGACAAAAATAATCTCCACTTGAAGCAATTAATGTCGAATCTAAATCACCTATTTAAAAAATCATTATAGAAAAAAAAAAAGTCTTGCGCCTTAAGATGAATGCAGTTCTTCCATTGTTCCAACAAACAGCTCAGCTATGAGGCTGCGGTGATGCAACAGTTCCTTAAGACACTACACCAAAACACAATAAAGCATCTGTGCTAGAAAACAAAACCATTCAGTGAGAAATGTGCTGGAATGCTTGGGCACAAGTCAGAATGTAATCAATGAAATACCCATGCAGGCTACATTATGCAACTTATCACATGCTCTGCCTCTGCTTTGCCTCACTCAGAACCGTGAAAGGCAGTAACTAACAATCGTCAATTCTCCCAGTAAAAACCTCAATGCAGATGCGATGCTAAAGTATAAATGGTTCTTTGTGCGTTTGCGTTGGGGTGAGTGCCTGTGCATTTTCAACATCAGGCAGCTCTTATCCGTGAGGTTAAGGCATGAAAGAGGTGTGAGGACGTCACCAGCAGGGCCTGGGAGAGGAGCCAGAGGACGCACTGATCTACTACTCAGAGGAACACCATCAACATGCCAAATAGCACAGTGGTGCAAATTACATCTTAAAAAGTAACGCAACAGAAGGACACACACGCACACAAAAAATAGCTTCCACTAGAAGCTTCTTCTTACTAGAAGACAGAAGTAGTTTTACCTGAGGAGATAAACAAATGTTTTGCGGTCCAAACAAAGTCTATTTACTTTTCCTTGCACAACTTTGGTTTAATAATAATAAAAAGCGTGTATGTGTTGTTTAACTACTGTATGACTATACTAGGTCCATGCTGATTCTTCCATCCAGATTTGGGTTTTTAATGGTGTTTGTGCAGACACATTTTTTCCATTCAATTATTTTGATAAATCACCTTACCTCACCTTAATTATGTATCTTAATTATGTAATATGCAATAATATATCATTAACGCCTATAAGACATGGTAGGCTATAAGCAACAGCGTGAATAAAGATAGGAACAGATTTTATATAGGAGAGGCCAGCCTACAGAAGCAGGATCATCTGGAGCACGAGGTTGTCAGGCGCTCGAGCGAACAGGAGATGAATTGCTACACAAGACGTGCAAGAGTTCAGACATCTGTTTGTAAATGATAAAGCAGGTTACTACTACACGGGGCAGATCGTAACTTACTCAACTGGTTGTTGCCTTATAAACAGTTCTATGAGTGACGCAGGGCCGCTTGTAAAGTATGAAATTGCAGTGTGAATAAGATCCTTCTGATATATGGACAGTTTTCTACATCGGTTTCAACACACCCACTGACAAACCCTTTCTGACTCAGGTGCGACTCATCTCATATTCCGGTCCAAAGAACAACTATTAGCCTATACGGAATTGTGAATTGCACCCAAGTTAATTGTTTGATATATTTATCTGGAAAAAAACCCATAAGAATTTAAAAATATTTAAAGCTACTTACCGGTTAAATGTTTTGTAGGGTAGGGTTGTGATTAAACTGCTCTCCTATGTCCGGTATAACTAAAGTGCTGTTAGTAATCCGAGCGAATCTTTTGTAACTATTTATTATTAAACAAAACGCACGTGTTGTAGAAGATGCTGCCGCTCAACAACGTATCGCTTTCATCATGGAAAGCTGCGAGCTGGAAACTATTTATAAGGAAGGACTGCTTACGTCATACCATAGGCACCGCCCTCTGTCTTAAAGGGGCCGTTTAGTGCGACCTTGTGACATGCAACACCTCTGGTTCAGATATTTACTAAATTATTAATACTTAAGATTCTCTGTATTGAAACGTTATTATAAAACTCATTTCAGTCTCGACTCTCGCATGATGATATTATAAATGCCAAATAGTCGTTGAGATAGGCTAATTAACAGGCTAATTCACATTCTGTTGCATGTTGAGGTGGCTCAAATCCAGAGTTACCAAGTTCATTTATTATGATCGACGCTGAGCTCGTTTATTTAATAAAGCCCAAATATGGGCAGTAGGGTTGCCTTTTTTGTGGGATCATTTCCAGAATTACAATTGCATCACAAAATGACCACTTGGTCATTATTCAGTGTGCAATTTCAGATGTTTCTCTCTATAATGTCGGGTTGTGTTAAAATGAGCAAGAGAAAGAGCTCAGCTCTCACATTTCCAACTATTTGCTGACATAGTTCATTTTTGTTCATTTTAAGCCTATGATTCAAATGAACTGTCATGACGAATAACCATTAAAGAATGAATTTTTAAAGATTTTTAAGATCAATTTTTCTGTTTTTTTTTTTCAGATTTTTCTGTTGATCAATTCTTCAGAATTAATCGACTCTTTACTCGTGATCGTCATCGATGAAACTGTGAAACTTTTTAGTTACTTTTGCAAAAGGATATAAGTGTGTCATAAACATTTATTTGCAGAAAGATGCAGTTCTTCACATAAAGCAGACCAATTAGCCTATATTAAGAAATGTGAGGAAAAAGGTTTAAATGCATAAACTAAAGGGTCACTTTTGGTGAGGCAAGCTGCTTATTTTGCAATTGTTTAGTCAGATCACGTCACTTATCTTTCTAGCAAAATCTGGCAACACTGCTCACATCCAAACCGCTGCACGGATGTTTTTTTTAAACTCTCCACATGCACAGCCTGTAATAGGGAGGCACACGTGGGCATGTCTAGCTGTCACAGCATGTGGGCGTAGAAAGTGGGAGTGTGAGGGTGGAATTTTCTGTGGACTGTGGAGGTTGAACGTTTCCGCTGGATCTCTCTTCCATATGGAGATGTGTGGTTTTGAATCACTGCTCTAGAACGCAAACAACTCTTGAGTCTGAGGCTACAGAAAAGGGTTATACAAATGTGTGATGAATCATGTCCACTGAAGTCACAGAAGGCTTTACATAACCCATTAATAAGATTGAATAAAACATTCAGACTCAGAATATATATATATATATATATATATATATATATATATTCACTATGAAGTGTGGATGAATAGCCTAAATCAGGGATGGGCAACTTCGGTCCTGTAGGGCCACTGTCAGTTTAGCTCCAACAAATCATGTGTGGGAAACAGAGTCGCAATGATTGCTAAGAAGCATGCTAACTTCACAGATGAATGTTTGAACAGTAAATGATTGTGGAAAAACACCCCCTCAACAGCCAGCATGTTGATGTGCTGTGCTGTTTGTCTCCCTGAAGCCTGTGATGACTGTTGAGAGAGTGGAGTCCCAGGGAGAGGGTCAACTCATTTCCTGTCCCCATTTCCACACAGCTGCTGGTGTCATGCATCCCATGTGAACAGCGTCCTTAGATATCAAAGTTGACCCACAATTCCTCTAGGAATATTAATGAATAATTATATCATTGTTTACAGACAATCTCTATAAAGATTGCATCATTCATCACTGCCTTTTTGTGATAGGAAGTTTATATAATTTTAAATAAGGACGCAAGGTGACAGAAAATCTAGAAATCTAAAATACTTTTACCCTTTAATTGTTCCACTGTGTATGTGATGATGACATTTCTTTTTTTAATTCAATTTGAATACAAAGTTTGAACTGTGAATGTTTTGAAATTCTCTAATTGGGAACTGATTGTTCTATTCAACGTGATCGTAAAAATGACACATAATCTCTCATAATTATCTAAATAAACAAATGTAATAAGCAAATGTGTCACGGTTCGCAGGTTCTGAGTGTACTGTTCTGGTCTGATTGCCTATCAGTGTCGGCTGTGCTGACTGGCAATCAGATCAGTCACAGGTGTGTCTCGTTTATGAATCCTATAGTCTTGTGTTTGTCATGTTCATTGTCAAATCGTTTTTTTCTGGTAATCCTTGTCTCGCTGTCTGTGCAGTTCGCCTGTTTCCAGTTCCTGTCTACTATATTATTTCCCCTCATCTGTTCCAGAGTTTGGACTTGTGGCCGGTTGGGTTCGTCATTGTCTTTGTGCACCTTTCCTATCTTCTTGGATTTCTAGCCCACCGTAGTCTCTGTGCTGCCAAGAGCCGAACTGCCGATCGAAGACATTCTCCAGCCTGCCTTGTTCACTTGCTACTTCTTGCTACTTGCCACCCAGCTTCAACATCTGAGAGCCGAGCCTGCCCACGCGCTGCACTCAACTCACCCACCGAATGCAACTACGACATTCGTAATAGGGAATTGTTGGCAGTCAAGTTAGCCTTGAAGGAGTGGGGCCATTGGTTGGAGGGCTCGGGGGTACCTTTCATTGTTTGGACCGACCACAAGAACCTTGAATGCTGTACATCAGGTCCGCTAAACAACATAATTTTTTTTCCAGTTGATTCGATTTGTCAATCTCCTACCGTCTAGGTTCTGAGAACATCAAGCCATTGTCCTGTTCAATGCTGACTTGGGCGATCGAATCGAAGGTCTGCACGGCCTTACATGGGCCTCCGCCCGGATGCCCACCGGGTCGGTTATTCATGCCAGAGAGATTAAGGTCCAACGTTATTCGTTGGGGTCATTGTTCCAAGGTGGCTTGTCATCCTGGAGTAAGTCGTACTATTTTTCTCATTAAGCAATGGTTCTGGTGGCAAACTATAGCTCGGGACACTCGTTGTTTTGTTTTGACCTGCTCGGTCTGTGCCAGTTGTAAGACTTCTACTCGACCCCCTGCTGGGCTCCTTCAGCCGTTGTCAGTGCCTTCAAGACCCTGGTCACACATTGCGCTAGATTTTGTCACAGGCCTCTCTGCCTCACAGGGTAACACGGTGGTTTTAACTGTGGTGGACAGGTTCTTGAAGGCTTCTAACTTCATGCCTCTGCTCAAATTACCCTGTGCCAGAGAGACAGCGGTGGCTGTCTTAGTCCATGTTTTTTGTATTCATTGCCTCCCGATATGGTCTCTAACAGCCAGGGGTCCCCAGTTTATATAGAGTTTTGTCGATTGCTGGGGATGAATGTCAGTCTTTCCTATGGGTTTCATCCCCAGAACAATGGCCAGACGGAGAGGGCCAACCAAGATTTGGAATGAGGGTTGCGATGTTTGGTGTCACAGAATCTGTCCTCTTGGAGCCAGCATATCTCACGGGTTGAGTATGCTCATAACTCTTTGCAGTGTCGTCTACAGGCCTGTCTATGTTTGAGTGTGGTTTAGGGTACCAGCCACCAATTTTTCCTAGTCTGGAATCCGGGTTCCCTCTGCTCACGAATTCGTCCAGAGGTGCAGACAAATTTGGAAAACAGCCAAGGAGGCTCTCCTCCAGGTGGTTTGCGCACCAAGGCCCAGGCCGATCGCTACCGATCAAAAAGGTGTGGCTTTCATCTACTGATATTCTCCTAAATTCATTGGCCTGTTCACCGTCACCAAGATCCTTAGTCCGGAGATGGTCCGCCTCAAACTTCCTCCGGCATACCGGTGAATTCATCCCATCTTCCATGTTTCAAAGATTAAGCCCCTTATTCGCAGCAAATCGTAGAGGGGGAGCCAGTATATTCAGTTGATCGTATTCTGGACTGAAGGTGGAGGGAACGAGGATTCCAGTGTTTGGTGGACTGGGAGGGTTACGGTCAGGAGGAGAGGAGTTGGGTTCCTGCCGGGACATATTGGATCATTCCCTTATCAATGATTTCAATCGCCAGGTAGGACCCTCTGAGAGTGCCAGGTGACGCTCCTAGGGGGTGGGGTAATGTCACGGTTCGCAGGTTTGTCTGTTCATTCTGAGTGTACTGGTCTGATTGGATTACTTCTCCTCATCTGTTCCAGAGTTTGGACTTGTGGCCGGTTAGTTTCGTCATTTTTTTTCGTACACCTTTCCTGTCTTCTTGGATTTCCAGCCCACTCTGTGCTGCCAAGAGCCGAACTGCCGATCCGAGACATTCTCCAGCCTGCCTTGTTCACTTGCTACTTCTAAATAAACCTTTATTCATTCACTATTGAATCCTGTGTATCAAACCTTACAAAATGATTATGGTTTTAGTTATCAATGTCACAAAATAGGCAATAGGTCTGCTTACATACAGCCAGTGTTGTTATTGTTAGCTTAAACTTAAATTATTAAAAATTTGTTTCAGTAATTGAAATAAAGCTGAAATAAATAAATAAAGCTGTACATTTTAGATGAAAATCCTTGGCAACTATATCAATCTCAGTCTCAGACAGGTTTAAGTTGTTTGCCAGGTCTTATGTAAATGGAAAAGAGGTTGTGCCACATTATTAAGCAAGTCACAGTTCTCAAGCCTTATCTTTCTGAAGATAAACAGCATGAAATAGTGCAATGTCTTGCAAAAGGCATAACAAATTATATTTTGGAAAAACTGAATAGAGATTTGTGATTGTCAAAAGATTTGTGAGTGCACAGAAGAACCTGGTCAGATAAAGACTTATTAAGGGATTTACAAAAGAAGACCCATTTTCTTTGCAAAACTCAAATCTGAATGTTTACTAAAATCCCACTGATATGTCACTTGCATAATTTGGAACACATGCAGTTTCAATTACTGAAACCGATTTTTAAGTTAACAATAACAACACTGGCTGCAATGTAAGCAAATCTGAAATTACCTAATATAACCCTGCAATTGTGAACTGAATCCAACATCAACCAACTTCCTGTGAAAGCCGTGAACAATAGGCACCCCGTGGGCCTTCTATACAACCCCCAAATCAGCCTTGAGAAACAGCTTATCTGGAATATTGGCCCATTGTGGAAATGAGTTGTGGGTGTGTGGTCGAAATGAAGTGCTCCCAGGTAGGCGAACACAGTGCAGAGTAATATCTGAAAACCACCAATTGTTTCTACAGTCAGGAACTTTATATTTGAATGCTATCTCCTGATGCAAAAATACCAAATGTATCTGCTATTTTACACATTATCTGAAGCATATTGCATACATTTGGTGCACACTGAGGAATTACATGCCGTAAACTGCAAGGCAAATGTTTTACAAGGATGACTGCTTTCGGTGCATGTTTTGTCGATTCACAGAGAGCTTCCCTTGACGTACACATCTTTTCACCCTCTGTTCTGGATGTTCCGGCTGAGTTCCCTACAACATGAATGATGGCAGCTTGAGAATCCTTTGCATGTTCTCTAGAGAGCAATAGAGAAAGGAATGATAGTATTTCCTCTGTCCTGATTCTGTGCTCCAGAGATACCCTTTATCTTTAAGAGCAATAGAGGAAAACAACTGAATGGAAAGGACATTAGTGCATAGGAGGAGATATCTGGAAATGAGATGTGCTAAATAAATGTTTTATTGCTGTTGTTTTCTGTTAATGCTTAGTTGTTGATTGCAAAATAGTCTGTCAAATATACCATCACCTTTTTTTTTACCCCTTTTACATGATCGACTTGAGTTAGTTTAGGTGGAGGAACCTGACGGGGCTGTTGAGTAGCTTTCTCTCTTGTTGTTTTAATGGGTCATGGAGGCTCAGATCACCCACTGCATTTTTTCTTATGAGTAAGTCTCTTTGTAACTAAGTGCACCAGTGAGCTTCACTGGAAAGGCAGGGTCATGCAAACACACTGGCTGCCCCTGTCACTCCATAGCACCAATGTACAGCTACACGTCTGTGTGTGGACACACTCACACAATGTAATCTAATGAAAGGAGGTCAAATAGCTGAGAAATTCAATAATGCCCTATATGATCCACAATTTCCTACTCAGAATATGATCATGACTATAGAGCCTTATGTTGTGTGCATGTGTTATACGCAACTGTTCAAAAGTTTGAAATAAGTTTAATAATTAATCATTTTAATCAGCAAGGATGCATTATACGTTTATCAAAAGTGACAGTTAAGATATTTACAACGTCACAAAAGATGTGTATTTCAAATAAATGCTGTTATTTTTAACTTTCTATTCATTGAAGAATCCCAAAAAATTGCATCATGGTTTCCTCAAAAATATTAAGCAGCATAACTGTTTTCAACATTGATAATAATCAGAAAAGTTGCTTGAGCATTTCTTAAAGGGGTGATGAACTGAGAAATCGAAATTTCCTTGAGCTTTTGACATCATATTATAAGAATATCCTGTAAGTTTCAGAACTGAAAACGTCCTTACTAGTCCAATAAAAGCTTTTATTGACACCAGGCTCAGCAAACGACTCGTTTTTCAAAGTGGGGAACTATGACGTCAAAGAGGATAAAACACCACCCCCGCAGAAGAAGATCAACGCCTACTTCAACACGTCCGGTTTAGCCCCGCCCACCGATTCGCATATTACACGCATAGATGACAACCGAACAATAAATATGCACTGACGAGTGAAACTCATTATAATATGCAAAACTGTTATCCACTCACAGCAGTGGATGTTTACTTCCAGGTCTTCAGTGCGAGACGCCCATAAAAACCGAGCATTTTGGGGGTAGGCTCAAAACTAGGGTAGAAAATAGCCTATTACTTATTCATTTTGATGTTTTTTAATGTAAAAAACAAGTGAACGTCATGCTGACCTCAGACAACAATATAATAAAATTTAAAAAGCCAATTTTTTACCCCTTTAAAGATCATGTGACTGAAGACTGGAGTAATGAGTTTTTAGTCATTACTGGAATAAATTACATTTTCAAATATAAAAAG
Source organism: Pimephales promelas (assembly GCF_016745375.1). The sequence goes on from NW_024121654.1 coordinate 20,616,196, forward strand.
AAAACAAATTCGAATTAGATTTAACAATATTACTGAGTACCTTGGTGAGCATAAGAGACTTTACAAAACCCAAACTTTTGCACAGTAGTACGTATACATAATCTATATTATTATTTATACATATACAGTTGAATGTTAATTCATTTTCATTTAAAATAACTTGAAATGTTAAAAACCCCGTATTAGTATATTTAGACAATAAAATTAACCAGGATCAATGCTGTAAAAGTGCATGAACAAAACAGCCCCACTTTTAGGATATGTTGTAAGACAAATGGTCCCAAAGTTGGACATTTAAATAGTCCCAAAGGTTGATTTGGAAATATTAGCATTTCATCATCTGTGTATTGAACAAAGGTTGCTGCATGTGTCAGGCTGCCATGTGCAAACCACACAAAACTCCAACTGACAAAAAACGTGAAACACACGTGAAAAGATATTGTTAGGCTTGTAATATTTAATGAAAAGGAAGTTCATTTCTTCAATGAATGAGCAGGTTTGCTTGCGAGGAGGATCAGTTTCCTCTGAGTCACTTGAATGTGACCTTGAGCAGCGAGAGCAGCTGCGGCGACAGTAAGTGCGGCACTATCAACCACAAGCAGGACCAAAGAGCAAACGGAAGTATATGTGTGTATTTTTATACCAAAGCAGCTGCTCAAACAAAAAAAGTGGTTGTATTATAGATAACAAAAACATGAGGCAAAATGCTTATCTGTTGCCCCTTTCATTAAAGTACTTTCAAAAATCACAACAGCCACTCTCAAGAGGAGTCTGGGACAAACACACACAAACACTGAGCTCCAGTCACAGGAATACAAGGGCATCCATTCTCAAGTCACGCTCACTTTCCCAGGATGCTAAGGGAACTGAGACAAAGCGAGTCATTTAATTGAATAAGTGTGCTGGGAAGTAGCAAATGATTTGAGGACAAAAAACAAATGATTTCATGGCAACAGAAACTATGAAAGGCCGATCGTAGAAAAGAAAGAGGTAATTACTGCTGTTTGCCTGGGATACGGCAATAGAAGGACGGGTCACTCAATTACCCATGGTTCTAGGCAACAGAGGGGCCATGAGGTTTGCTCACCCAGAGGGGAGGTTTCCGCAGTGCATTGTGAAGAAAAGACCAGCACATTAATCTCCTCGAAAAGTGCCTTTTGTCTTTAGGCTGAGCTCCAGAGACTCAAACTCAGAGAGGAATACAAAAGAGGCTGATCTAGAGGAATAAGAAGAGAGAACAAACTTCCTTGGACCATTTATAAGGAATTTATAAGGAATTCGTTTTATAGTGTAAAACATTGAAATGAATATTGTGCTTTTAAGGATGTGAATATTTACCAAGGGTAAGCACTTTAAAATGGTGCATATACAACAGAAAACATTCAAATGACCTGATATATTGTCACTCGCACAACCAGTTCAGCAACCTGAGCAACAACTGCTCAGCTAATATCTATGTGAAGTTAAAAAGGGAAAAATAATAAGAAACATACTGTTTGTGTTTATTTAATGATTAACTTTTAAAGGAAATTAATAATATTCAGCAAGGATGCATGAAACTGATCAAGTGGCAGTAAAGACAAAAGTGCTAAAGCATGGTAAGATTTTGGTAACACTTAAGTTTAGAGTCCAATTCTCACTATTAACTGTTGCTTATGCATCCCAGATGCCAAATGACATCTGGCCCAGCTGTGGCCCACATCTCCCACATTCTTGTATTCAACTATGGCACATATGGCTCAGTTAGTTCACATGGGACACATCTGGGCCACAACTCACACTAAAACCGGCTTGATGTGTGTGGGCCATATGACCTTTGCCACTGTCAGAACTGAGCCATATGTGCCATAGTTGGCCCAGATGAGGCCTGGATAGGTATGCTATCTGAGATACTAGGATTTTAGATGTTTATTAGAACTTTTAAAGCCCATATTAATTCCTGATTCTGCATGCCCATATTCTACATTCCTTAATATTATCCAAAACCAACCTTAATTAACTATTAATAAGCAGTAATTAGGAATTTATTGAGGTAAAAGTTGTAATTAAAGGAGTAGTTCAGTTTAAAAAAAAAAACTTTTGTTGATAATTTACTCACCCCCATGTCATCCAAAATGTCCATGTCTGAAATTAAGGTTTTTGAAGAAAACATAACAGTATTTTTCTCCATATAATGCACTTTACTGGTAACCAAACGGTTCAAGGTCCAAAAGACAGTTTCAGTACAAACTGCAAACTGTTCAAAGGGCTTTAAACGATTCCAGACTATGAATAAGGATCTTATCAAGCGAAACGATCGCTCACTTAAAAAATATATAACAAAGTTTAAGTTTTATAAGCTGAAACACTCGCCTTGCTCTGTTCTGTGATGCGCGTTTGTGACTCTCCTGTTCGAACTTGTTCATCAAAATGAATCCTTTTCCGAGTCAATTCGTTCATTGAATGAACCAAATGACATGAAAAAAGATTCGTTCATTTTGATGAACGAGTTTGAAAAGGAGAGTCACAAACGCGCATCACAGAACAGAGCCAGGGGAGGGTTTTAGCTTATAAAACGTAAACTTAGTTTTGTTTTTGTTTTCAAGTGAGCGATCGTTTCGCTTGATTCATCTCTGAAATCGTTTAAAGCCCCTTGAACAGTTTGCACTGAAAATGTCTTTTGAACCTTGAACCATTTGGTGACCAGTAAAGTGCATTATATGGAGGAAAATCCTGGAATGTTTTCATCAAAAACCTTCATTTCTTTTCGACTGAAGAGAGAATAACGGGTGAGTAAATTATCAGCAAAAGTTTTTTTTTTAAAGTGAACTACTCCTTTAATAGTTAGTTAATACTGAGAACTGGACAGTAACATTTGACCAAGATTTCTTTTTAAAATAAATGCTGTTCTTTAGAACTTTCTACTCATCAAAAAAAATCCTGAAAGCATCTATTAGTTTGCTCAAAAATGTTAAACAGTTTAACTGTTTTCAACCTATTAATAAGAAATGTTTCTTCGGCATAATTAGAATGATTTCTGAAGGATTATGTGACACTGAAGACTGGAGTAATGATGCTATGCCATCAAAGGAATAAACTTTAAAATATTTTAACAGTAAACTGTATTAAACTGTATTTTTGATTAAAGAGATATGCAGCCTTGGTGAGCATGAGACATAAAAAAAAGCTTTAAAAATCATAACGACAAAACCGTCTATATCGTTTATGGCTTTATCCTTACTGAAGGCCAGAGGAGATTAAAAAAGTGAGAGACATTGACTAGTCATGTGTGGAAAGGAGTATCCGGTTGAAAATACGGAAGCGGTCTGTCTGTGCAGTCCAACAGATTTCCTCTGAGATCCCAGCCAGGAACTTGTTTTGGAATCTGCTGCTGCCTCCATGTTTTTCAGCCAACACTCACCTCACAAGCTACATCCTGTGACTCACCATATCAGAGTCATGTTGAACAGTAACATTAGTTCCTGACATGGCCTTTTCCTGATTCCATCAGCGTGACCTACATACATCAAAAGAATGGATTCTGAGAGTCATTCAGAGACTTCAGGATGCCACTCACAGATTTAGGCCATGCGCACTTTTTTTTTTTTTACTTGGGTTTTCTGTGGCTTATAGTTTGCCATACTAAACCTTTTAACTCCCACTAACCAATTATTCAGAAAACACACACTGCTTCCACGAACTGACCACAAGAAAAACAATACATCTGGATGGATAATTTGCTGTTTCAACTCTATGATTCACAGAAAGCATGATACGAGCCATTTGAGGCTTATTGAACAAGCAATTTTCAGTTTAAAAATAGATTTTCACAATAAAGTATCGTTTTGAATGACTTTTGTACTCGATAGACACCATACATCAACATAATCCAAATAAAAAAATAGGTGTGCAACTTTGAATATACAATAAGTTATGCACCTCGACACGTCCTAGTGACATCACTAAACCTTGATAACTAGCTAAGCGTATCACACAGCTCGGTAAGAATGCAATTGTGCTTCCAAAGGATAAAAAGCCTGCTTTTGTCTGAGTCAACAGCTGTATTTTATGAGTCACGAGGTTCTCAAAGCTGAGCTCATGATGATGCATTCTGGTTTCGAATGGAAATCGTTTGCTTTGGCCTCCCTGGTCAGAATCCATAGTGAAAAGAACATTTTCTGTTGGCTAAATAATCAAATCCATCTGTGCAATGCAATGTTAGAGGTGGGAGCTAGCCGTCATCCGATTCATTACACAACCAATGAGTTCAGTGTTCACCCTCCCTCACAGTCATAACGAAACTATGCTTGTTGAAAAGTGGCTACTGAGCAGTGACGCAATGTGGCATATCCTGTATTTTAGACATTGTGGCAAGGAGAGAGTATTTATTTGACATTTTGTGAGTCAGCTAGGGCAGAGATATCAAAATGCACTTATTCATACACACGAGAATGAAATAATGACTTCAACAGTGGGCCTTAACCACAAAGCTTAGGAAAGCGATATAATAAAGTTTCATGAGCTCTACCATATGGACATCAGTTATGCCCTTATGCCTCAACCATGTATTCTCTGTAAATCATTCGTATATCCATTGAATTACTTCAACTATTTACATAAGAATGGCTTTACACACACACAGTACCATTCAAAAGAAGTGTTTTTTTTTTCTGTTACGTTCACCATGGCTGCATTTTTTATTCATCAAAAAATGGAGTAAAACAGTAATATAAAAAAATATATATATAAATGGCCTGTAATGGCAAAGCTGAATTTTCAGTCTTCAGTGTCACGTGATCCTTTAGAAATCATTCTAATATGCTGATTTTCTGCTCAGGAAACATTATTATACTGTAATACATTTAAAAAAAAAAACAGTTGTGCTACTTAAACTTATGTGTGTGTGTGAGAGAGAGATTTTGTTTATTTCAGGATTCTTCAATGACTAGAAAGTTCAAAAGAACCATATATTTGAAATATAAATGGTTTCTAAACATTAAAGTAACATTTTAGGTCACTATTGCATCATTGCTGGATGTAGTGTATGATTAACGAAGTTCATTCTGCCAGTGTTTCAATTTTTGATTTTTGTAAGAAAACAAAATGTTTTGTCAATCAGTCATAATGTACCTATTTACAGAGCATTTTCAAAGGTGGTACGTGGTGTTCATAAAGACAGTCATAAAGGTTTTTTACCTTCATGAACGTCAAATGCAATGCTCTTGCAATCTGTTCAAGTAAGATAACCTGCCCACAAAGTCACCAAACTAACAACTGTGTGGACAGACTACAAGATTATGACACCCTACAACTCACTGTGACACTGCACCTCTCCTCAGTCTGAAACTCCATTTACATACAGTGACTAATGTCAGAAAAAAGATGTTTGTTATATAACTATAGACAATTTCACTGCCACACCACCAGTGTTTACATTTCCATGTGTTATTATTTGTCATTGGTTTAATATATAGTGCTAAATGTTTTGAATTAAGAAATATTCACTTTTCATTTCATCAAAAATTACAGATTTTACGTTTATATCAATTCAAAGCATACCGGTAGGCAGACAAGCCACTTAAATTGACTGCGAGCCATTTATATAGTCCACGGCATAACCAAAAATGATTATGCATCTTTAGTTCTTGTACAAACACAGAAGACCATTATTTTTGTTATCTCTTGTTTTCCATGGCCAAAATATGATTATTTTTATTTAGGTAATTCATATTTCCACATGATTAGTTTGAATACATGGTCACATAACTTGATCTAGATGAATTTTAATATGAAACATCAGGTTTTACATTAATAAATACGAGTATTAAGGTACATGAAATGTGATTCAACATGTACTGTTTTATAAATCTTCTAATTAAAACAGACATGATTACATAAAAAAGCACATTTCGGTCTATTTCTAAAATCACTGAATAAATCACAAAAGAATGCCAGTTACCTCTAGAACGACAAAGAAAATGTGAACACGTAGTGGAATATAAAAGAAGTCGACAATGTGCAGATCTGGTTCTCTCGTACACATTTATCAGTTCTCGCCATCACATGGGTTCCCACAAATCATAACTCTGTTTTCCAAACGGGCACGTTCAGCCGCAAACACAAGTTTATGACTTGCTAATGTCTCCTTAGGACCTGACCTAATCAGAGTTGGGTCCTTATTCTATATTGAGAAAGAGGGAAACAATTACTCTACAATGATCTACAGCAAATCAATGATTCTACAGCAAATACAGAGAAAATGATCTTACAGATCTATCGTCTTACCATCACAGCGGCAATGAAGGAGTCGATCAGGTGATAATCCGCAGAGCCGTGACCTCCTTTACCAAAGTTTCCTGGAACTCTCATGTCTGCGGTGTGCTTTGTGCTTCTATTAGTTAGGAAGTCGAACACTTTGATATCATCTCCATTATAGGACAGTTCCCCCTTGTGAGAGAATAAACAAATAGGGTTTAAAGGGTTCACTTTGAAATTAATTTTTGCTATGTTTTAACTTCCCTCAAGGGCATCCAAGATGTAGGTGTGTTTGTTTCCGCAGTAGTTTCTATTTTGATATTTTTAGGTCAAACCGTTCTTGTCTGTCAGTCATATAATGGAGGTCTATGGTCACCACCTCAAAGAGCATGCACAGAGATGTCCAAATTAAAGATGATTTAATGACTCGTAAATGTAAGTACACATTTATTGCCCTAGACACGAATCGAGTGGTTTGTGTGAGAAAACAAACAGCATTTATATCGTTTTTACCTCTTGTAAACACAGCCACGTCCAAGTGATCTGAGGGCACGGACGATTCGGTGAACTTTTTCTCACACAAACCGCTCATTTTGTGTCTTGGGCCATCAATGTGTACTTATATTTACGAGCCATTAAATCATGTTTAATTTGGACTTCTCTGTGCATGCTCTTTGACGTGGTGACCATAGACCTCCATTATATGACTGACAGACAAGAACGGTTTGACCTAAAAATATCAAAATTGAAACTACTGTGGAAACAAAGACACCTACATCTTGGATGTCCTTAATTTCGAAGTGAACTATCCCTTTAAACCCCCTTACAGTCTTCAAGTTCAAAGTGTTGTAATATTGACACAAATGAGCAGGAAGTCTCACCTTACTACCATAGATAGATGTTCTGCGTTTACATATTTCCTCTGTAAATGCTACCATGGTGAATGCGGCAGTCAATCCTCCTTCAAATTCCATGTTCACTACCTGCAATAAATGATTTAACAATAAAATAATATTCTTTGTTAATGACGGGAAACATCATTACAAGCATATATAAACTGCATGAGATTCACCAACCTGGTTTGAGCACACATCATTGTCACAATCGTAGACACAGCGTCCATACGGTCCTGTTCTGAGGGCTTCAGTCACAGATTCAATATCAGGAACCGAGTTGCGACAAATTACTGAAACCGGCCAGCCATCATTCCCCTGATTTATGAATAACGTAAATAAATAATGTAAATGTTCTTTTTGTTTTATATGCATCATATGATTATAAGCTTCAAAAAGCATAGTAAATAAAGTTTTGGAGTTGGTAAGATATGTTTTTAAAGGAAGAATTATATTTTCACAAAGTCTGCATTTATGTCAAATATTGAATTTTGTATTTGTATAGCGCTTTTCACAATACATATTATTTCAAAGCAGCTTTACAGAAAGTGCATTTCAGAAATGTAGGAATGTATTTATTCAGAAATACATTTAAAATAGTAATATTGTGAAATATTATTAAAATTTAAAAAGTAATTTATTCCTGTGATGGCAAAGCTGAATTTTCAGCATTATTACTCCAGTTTTCAGAGTCACAATATCCTTCAGAAATCATTCTAATATACTGATTTGCTGTACATTTCTTATTATTATCATGAAAATGGTTCATATTTTTGTAAAAACTAATTTTTCAGGATTCTTTGATAAATGGAAAGTTTAAAAGAAAAAAATATTTGAAAAATAAATAATTTGTAACATTATAAAAGTCCTTACTATCACTTTTGAGCAATTTAATGCGACCATTCTGAATCAAATGACTCATTTCTTTAAAAAATCTTACTGACCCCAAACTTTGGAGTGGTAGTGTACATAAACACATTACTCTTTTCACTCGATCCAGGTAGATTTTCTTAGCAGAGTACGCACAATCCCCCTCTACAGGACAGTCTAAACAGCGATTTGCAGCCTTTGTTGGCTAGGAAAATCGAGAAATAATTGTATTATTTTAGAGATCTCAAAATGGCAATGTTTTTAATTAAATAGTTTAAAAAAAAATAACAATACATAATAGTCAAAGTCCAACCTTATTCTCTTTTGTGAAGTGGCTAAGTGACCCAAATGATGAAACTTTTAAACACCTGTAAAATAAAATTAATTTCAAAACCATCTAAACCTTAAGACTGACCTTAAAACATCATGAATATTGATACTGGAAAAATTATGTTTTGTGGAAAAATACCGAGCTAGACTTGAGAGCCTTTTCTATATGAGTGACCCACTAACATGAGGTTAAAAAAGACCCCTCCCATGCTATCAGTCTGAACATATAGAGAAACACTGATAAACGAAGATAAGACATTCCATTCATTCTTTCTATCAATTCACTATTACTTTGTCTTCAGCTCAGCAGTGCACGTGCGCAAATCATGTTAGATTAAGTGTACCTTCGTCCGCCTGCCCAATGATGAATCAGATCCAGATCATGACAGGATTTGGCTAACAGAGCAAAAGAGCTTTCTGCCTCGTTTCTCCAGTTCCCTCTGACAAAGGAGTGAGCAAAATGATAGAACCCCACCTATCAGAGAAGACAGGGCTGACACAACACAACTGCACGCAGCACACGCACACTGCAAGTTTATTTAAACACAACCTACCGGTTCAAAATGTTGAATGTGGATGACATCTCCAATCACTCCGCTGTCAATCAGCATCTGAATTAAAGAAAGAAAAAAGTATGTTTTCTTGTGCCCGAGAGCTAATATGGTTGTTTATTAGGATTTAAAGGAAAGTGTAACTACTTTTATTTCGTGGATCACAGGGTCGTATCGGAGAACATGGCACACAGTGAGCATGACACCACTCTGAATGCAAGTCTCTACAATCTCTGTGCAGTCCTCCTCTGTAACCTTAGACATCAATATAATATAAATAATAAAATATTCATACAAATATTCATATTTTTAATTGAATAACAACATAAAATGATAAACAAATTATGAACAATACCACAGGGGGTTGAGTGAAAAATCTTGTTTATGCACTCTCTTTATCAATGGTTGTTTAATATGCTTTTGAAAACCTAGTATACTATTTTCGAGAGGTTTAAATTTAGCGACTCTAAAAAAATGTCATGTGGTGTAAAATCAATAAATAAAATCACACATTTTCCAACTTATTAATATATATGATGATGTATAATAAATATTTTAATTAGAACACATTTTTGCAAATATTGTGAATTATTATTATTTCTTTTTTTAAAAGGGAGGGGGGGGGGTGGCAAAAAATAAATACAAGTTTATGACAAAACTACTTAATTATAATAATATTATATTATAAACTATGATAATAGTTTTTTTGTAATGATAATAGCAGGATATTTGTACCATTTTTCTACTTTATACCCCCCAAAAATATCCAAATGATGTTTAATTTAATTCACAAATTACCATAAGAGGTGTATTCAAATAATGTATAGTGTATAAAATGCGTTTTAATTTTTAAATCAATCAACAGAGCAAAAAAGCTGTTTTCCCAAATATAGCACAATTGCAAATGTGATATTGACTTTCTACAACAGTTCAATAAACAAGAAGATAATATTACATTTGTTAAATTTTAGATAAAATCTCACCAATGAAAATAGTTCTAAACAAAGCCACAGCAGAACCATTGTGCATCTCTGAGCAACACACACTGGTATTTCATTCATGAATGAATTGGCGTTTGGAAAGAATCGGTTGAGTGAATAATTCAATGACTCACTCGTAAAGTCAGTCACTTGCCTCGTTCCTGAATGAATAAGCCGTTTTAAATGAATCAGTCATGGAGCCTTTTGGCAAAAAGACACTTACAGCCATTGGTTTCTCCAGCAATACATGGTAGCGTTTCTTAGCTAAAGCCACAGCAGGGTCCTGAAGAACAAAACAATGATTGGACACTGACTGAACCCATTTATAATCATTAACAAGTAAAAAGTGGCTAAGCATGCTGAGCTAAAAACAACTCTATCATGTGAACATTGACCAAACCTTGTGAAGACGATCGGGAGTGCAGATCAATACAGCATCTGCAAATTTCTCTCTCTCTACTATAGAACGCCAATCTATGTAAAAAGCAAACAAATGAACTTCCAAAAAGAAACCAACACTTTTATTGTAACATAAAGCTGGGAAACAAAGCTGGACGTACCATTAAAAGTGTTGAGATCAGCTACTTTGTGCTGAGCCTGAAGCTTCTTTCGAGCAAAGTCTCTGGGGTCAGCAATTCCTACTACCTATGAGGAAACAGTTATAGGCATGGTTATTTTTTTTTAAATAATAGAGTTGCTGGCTGTCGATATGAGATTAAAACACAAATAATACCCGCATGCGGTCAGGATAAATCACAGCATATTCCGAATAATTTTCTCCTCTGTTACCAGCTCCGACCACGATAACATCCACAGGCGATGGCATTATAGCAGATCTGCAGATTTAACAAAATATAGATTTTTTATTTAGGTTTCATAGTTTCATTCTTCCTACAACTAAAAATGCAGATCTGTAGCCTATTGCATAGCATTTGACATCTTACCATTACATGCAAAATTCCCAAGACTGAAGATCTGTAACGTTAGTTGGGACTTTGCTTTATAGGTTTGTCTTGCTTTAACTTAACAGGGTTATAAAGGTCATTGTGAGAGATACTGGTTACCAAATTTCAGTAAATTATTAAGTCCAAAGAGGCTGGACTGTGAATCTAAATGGCAGAGACATTAAAGTGAACTTGTCTTTTGTAAACAGATTAAACGCTATGTGATATTATCTGAAGAAATAAGGAACGGGCGTCGTGTTTTCATGCGTTACCTTACATCGAGTTATCAGCGCCTCACATCGGACTTCTTGGTCCTGAAACGGATTACGGTCATATATGTGCTTGATTACGTGTATGAATACAAACTTCGCATGTGGTTACATATGCATATATCTAAAACAAAAAGACAGTTTAGGCTGACGGCATCTTTTTCTGAAGACGGCTCATTCACATTTGTTACTTCCTTGTTTACGTTTGAGCGATGACGTTCTAATGACGCAAGAGCAACGCTCGAAAGAACATGCCATGTACCAAGTCAATGTTTTCCATTGAGCAGTTTTTACGTCTCTATATGATATCTATGGTTTTAAGAACATCCTGGCCTAAAATTACAACAAAACACCATAAAAGCACTTTCGATACACGCGGTTTATGGCCTATAGGCTGAGTCAGTCTTTGACAGACCGATATACAGAAATCTTAAGAAAAATATTGATGTTCATACATAGTAATGCTAAATTAACGAATAAATGTTTTTTTTTAGTTTTTTGTTTTTGTTTGTTTGTTTTTATACCTCTATTTGCATTGATTTAGTATCTCAACATATGGGTTTATAGGTTTTTAAATTATTTGTAACTGTTTTTCAGGAAATGCATATCTGATACTAGAGTATTTTCTACTTCTACTTTCACTTTGTTCATTTGTGAACTGGATGAATGTATCGGTTTTATGTAAGAGATGCATCAAGTTCACCTGAGGTAGTACTCCCTCTTGTGGACGTAGGAATACATACAGCTCTCCAAATTGAATCTGTGATGTTTAATGACTTTTAATTTAGTTTTTAACAAAATCCATTCACACTCAAAAGGTGCAATAATTTAAAAAAAAACTGCACATTTATTTTGTACTCTCTGTCTATACCATATACTGGGTTTCTTTTAGCGCTTAGCTGTTCACAACTCACCCACAAGTGTGTCACTCACTAGACACCTAGCAGCCACTTTATAAAATCTGCTGACGAGACAGTGGTTGTGAAACTCATCATTCGAAAGAGCGTACAAAGAGGTGAGTGGAGAGTGGAATCTCTTTCAAGAAAGACAAGAAAGAAAGAGATAATGACTCAACTTGAGTAGACTTTGTCTTCGCAGCAAATTAGCATATTATAATGATTTCTGAAGACCAACAAAAATCTGGATTCTTTGATGAATAGAAAGTGTTCAAAATTCTTTTTAATTTATTTATTTATTTATTTGAATGTTATTTGTGTTGGAACATTGTAAATGTCTTGTAAATGTATTTACTGTCACTCCCTGCTAAATAATTAAATTTAATAAAAAAATCATACTGCCCCGAACAAACAGTAATATACATGTCTGACAAGACTGCACCAAATGTGAAATTTTGAAAACTTAGATAATAAAAATTCCAACACAAAATCCCTATAAAAATTCTTGCCTGAATAAACAAATCAATATAAATACATGAGCCATTCTGCTAAAGTCATTCTCACTATCAGTTCATAATTAAACATCTTGAGCATGTTTCATCTCTAGTGGACAGTACATGGACCAGAGACCTCTCGTTTTATTCTAGCCCTCAGTCTGCGCAGTTCTACATGGCCACTGTCCACTTTAAGCCCGGTCTCTGTCAGAAGCCAAGCTTTGTCCAGTTTCTGCTCTCCATAGTTCTGCAGGGCAAAGCGCAGGAACTTTTCAGCAAGGCGTTGTGTTCCCAGACCAGCCTCCACACACAGCAGTGCCTGTCCCTCATGCAGATCCAGGGCTTGAGAAATGTCCTGTAAGCCAGATTCTTCATGGGAACACAATAGCAGACTACGGCCTCGGCGGCAAAGGTCCTCGGCCCAAACCTTTGGCTCCTCACTCCCATCTGCATTGTGGCCCTGAATAACCTTATTTAAATCAGACACAGCCCTGTCGTGGAGGCCCAGGTGGGCCAGGCAGGCTGCACGCTGCCTAAGGTACTGAAGCTTCATCTCACTGACCGCTCGCACTGCCAGCGTGAGGAGGGCTAAAGCCTGCTCCCACTGGCCACTTTCAGACACAATGCCGGCCTGCTGGGATGCTGCCTGGAAGCACAGAATCATTTTATGAGACACTGTAGAGTTAAGTAAAGTCATCAATACAGAAAAGAAAATAGAAAAAGAACAGTGCCAGTCCTGCACAATAACAATAACAATAGAATTTCCGTTTTCAAGGATAAAATGTGTAAATGTATGTGCAATTTAACTGTAATGGGTTATCTGTATCTGTGCCCATTTTGGGTGGGATTCGCATGTGTTTAAGTTCTGTTTCCTGTGTTCTTATAAGTTACCATGGTTTCCCATTGACACACATACAAACTACAAAATACACTATGCTAAACCTACCCATCACTGAAAACTTTCTGCATTTTTTCATTTTCAAAACACTTAATTTAGTATGATTTATATGCCGTTTTCCTCATATGGACCAAAACAAATGTCCCCATGAGGTCAAATTTACTGGTATTACTATCCTTGTGACAATATTTATTCCCCATAACGTAGGGAAAACCAGGTACAAACATGACTAGTGATTACCTGTGCCAAGCGTTTTCTTTGAGCTGACTGCATGAGACTGATTAGAAAGTCTAGAGTTGCTGGATCTTTCTCAGCCACCACACTCAAATAATTGGTTGCCACTTCGTAGTTCTGCTGCCAGGCCTTCACGACACCCCACCTGGCCTTAGCTGCGACATCTCGAGGCTCTTGACCAAACACCTGCTTCAGATGCGCTCCTGCAGCATTCACCTCCCCTTTACAAACATCGTTTCACACACATTTTACATAGACTTAATGTATACATTTTTAATTTGTCTAACACATTTGATGTGGAATAAACAACCTACCGGCCCACACACTTGACTCTTTTATGCTATATACTGCTCCCTTACCTTTGGCAAATAGTGTATCTATGTACAGGAGGTGCCACCTGGGTTCCCTGCAGTCAGTGTTCATTAGTGCTCCACCAATCAAAAAGGCTTCTCGAAGGTGCTCCTCCCGGCAGGGTACAGGGTTAGCCAACAGAGTCTCTGACAGGCGGCTGCGACAGTACTGACCCAACCATTCACTGACCAGTCTCTTTGCTTTTTCTTTAAGTGACAGCATGCTCTGAGTGACTTCCTCAGCACCACACTGAAGGGCAACTAGTATGTCTAGTGTGCATTCCTGGTGAATTATTGATGTTAATAGTGTCAGTTTACAAGCATAGGAAATATTACTTTAAGTGTCTGTTATTTCAGCCACTGATCTTCAAATATTGGTAATAATTTACAATCGAGTTAAACTTGACATATACATTAAATAATGCATTATAGTAATTTTTATAGAAATAATGTCATATGTATAAATCTAAATTTAAATGTCTAAAAAATATATTAGTCTATGCAGAAGTTAACATTTACCAAGATTATTAAACGTTTTTTTGTTTGTGTGATCTATTGCATTTACCATGCGTTAACCTTATTGTAATGTGTTACTGAATCATGAAGCCATCTTTAAAAATACTTGTAGGCTCCCATAGATGGAGGTCTTTGTTTTCTGGTACCACACCTTCTGCTGGTTCAGCATAAGATAAGTGAATCCTCTTCCACACAAAGCCTCCACATGGTTTGGGTGCTCTTTAAGGATCGCCGTGAAGTCAAAGATAGCCGTCTTCCACTGGCCCAATAGAGCATAACATTTTGCTCTCTCCAGCAGGGAATCTATTGCGCCACCACCTAAAGAATAATCGTTAACTCAGTTACCTTCATCTCTTTCTTTACAATATAATTGCTCTAAGTGATTATGAGAGTTACATGAAACATAAAGGCCACACTGTAAAAAAAATATTGATGGTTTAACTTAAAAAAGTAAGTAACCTGGTTGCCTTAAAATTTTAAGTTCATTGAACTGGAAAAAGTGAGTTAATACAATGAAGGAGATTAATTTAACCATTAGAAACTCAAAATTATATGTTATCTGAACTAAATAAATTATTTAAGCTGATTTGACAAAAGAAAAAATGTTGTGATTTCTACACTGTAAAACATTTTTGTTGGTTTAACTTAAAAAAGTAAGTAACCTGGGTTGCCTTAAAATTTTAAGTTGATTGAACTGGAAAAAGTGAGTTAATACAATGAAGTAGATTAATTTAACCATTAGAAACTCAAAATAATAAGTTACCTCAACTAAATAAATTATTATAAAGTTGATTTGACAAAATAAAATATGTTGTGATAACAAATCTTGAAAATATTTTTTACAGTGGGAAATCAGTTACAGAAGAAAGTAAATGAAAATTGCACAGCTGAAGAGGAACAGCGTCGATCAGATACAATCAATAGTGTGAATTCCTGTTTGCATTTGCACATTTTCCTCTACATTTGACCCTAAAACCATATATATTTTGTAATGTCAATTAATTATTACTGCATGTGTCTGAATTTAACATGTCCTTGTTACCTGAAGCCATAATGGCAATGGACAAATAGGCCACAGCTTCCCTTATTGCACTTTCCGCTTGTTGGCCACACAGTATACGTTTTGAAGCGGTGTGACAATGTTTTTCTAGAAGTGTTCGGTCTTGTAAAGATGCTACAGAGAGAATGGGTCGTAGACAGCTGGTGTCTCCTGAATTAATCAGCTTTTTCAGTAGCTGTAAGACAGAGATATTACTTGATACGAAGCAGAAAATGAATAAACTATTATCATAGAAATATTTAATCATTTAAATGTTTAGAACTAAGTCATATAATCTGGCACCTGATAGGCATCATAGAGGAAACCTCGATGCAGCTGCAGAATTGCAAGACGTGCGAGAATCGGTGGACGTGGGGCTGTGTGCTCAATGTTGAGAAGAAGACGGTAAGCCTCCTCAACACGACCCAACTGGTACAGAGCATCTGCTGTGAGAATCTGGGGTCCATCGTCACCGGGCTGTAACTCCATTAGTAGAAGAGCAAGAGCGTGCACTCCAACGGAAGACCTGAAGGAAGCACAGGAAAAAGAATATGACAGTGGTGTCCAATCATGCTTTGGGAGGGCCAATGGTATTGAGGTGCGTTCAAGCCATGTCATAATTACTGTATTTCTAGTTGAAATAAATTTCTTGCATACAGCTCCTTTAAGTTTCATTCAGAATCTGAAAAATGCAAATGTACCTCTGTTTGTTCTTGGTGTGACCTTCCTCGTTCTCTTGTTTTGCTGTGGGATTTGAGTCAGCTTTTTGTTCTTCAGTCCCCTCAAGCATAACCCTTCCCTGTTCCAGCAACACAGTGCACAGCAACCCACGGTAGTTCCACGGCACCAGGCACCGAACAGTTACAGCGGTGTCCTGCAGCTGTAATCGGCTCGCCGTAACGTAATCTAGAGCAGTAAGGTAGTGTGAGCCCCCCATCATACGCAGGACACCCCTGCCACAGAGTGCACGGACACAGCTGGGTGGGTGAGGAGTATTATGCTCAATGACTGCTTGGAAATCTTCCAGAGCACCTTTATGGTCCTCGGTGAAGAGTCGTGAAAACCCTCTGAGCACTTGCACGGTGTTCTGGTAGCTCTGCTGGGCTGGAGCTGCAGCGGCTAGCTGGCTACTTATGGAAAGGGCTTCTTTATGTTCCCCACGCAAGAGGAGGCAGTCTGCCAGACGCACCCGCAGTTCCCTACCTCCTCCGTCTGACTCCAAGTGACAGAGAGCTCGCAGCTGAGCAATAACGGGATCCAACAACTCCACTCCTTTTGAAGACCGAAGGTCAGGCCTTATAAGAACGGCCTCCCTGAACTCTAAGACACCCTTCTCGGCCTGTTGGCGCAGCTGGATGCGAGCAGCCAACCCTATGCCATTGTCCGAGAAAAGGCTTTGGAATTGCTGTCTCGCTGTCGCCGGATGAAGTGCAAAGCCGTCACCCAGGTCTTTGCAGACTTCTCTTGCCCGTCCTCCTACTGAAAAATGTGCAGCTGCTCTGCCCACCAGTAAACAAGCTCTTTTCTCTGGTGCCATTACATGTTCAGTCTGTGATTCATCTAGTTTAAGGGCCAGCGACAAAGCTTCTGCACTTTCTGTGAACTTTCCTGTTGAAAACAAGACTGCAGCTTGAAGTTCTCTCACCTGGATGTCATTAGGTGAAATGGCAAGTAAAAATTCAACCGTTTTAGTGGGATCAATGTCGTCACTTGCTTGTGGAGAACTCGATGCTTTCTCTATCTGCCCTTTAGCATGAAGTATGGAATATCTCAGATGCATTTGCTGGTAAAAGGCTTTAATTAATAGTTCCACATGTTTAGTTTGCCTTTCTTTAACAAGTCTAATAGTTTCTGCTTTATTTCCATTAAAGGCCTGCAGATAAAGCTGAGGACCTTTGGGATTTTGAGGGTCTGAGAGCAAGCAGGCTAGAGCTCTAGTTAACTCCAGAACTAACCGTGTGTGACCTTCAGGTTGGGGAATTTGCTTTCCCCCTAGAAGAGCGGAACACCGTGCGAAAATCTCGTCCGAGGCATGACCTGTCCCCTGCAGGACAGACTCCATTTTATAAAGAGAAGCAGAAATATTATTGGGGCATAATGTAGACAGAAATACAGCAACAAGACCTTTGCTCAGGCCGTCAATTGAGTTGTGCGAGACGCCATCAAGCCAGGCCTCCAGAGTTGAGATCACCTCCTCTAAGAAACCTTTGTCAAGGCCACGCATGTGTCCTATGGTGGATCCTGCATGATTTCCAAAGGCATGGGTGTACAGAGCAGCAGCTCTGCCAGGGTCCCCAGAGAGCAATATTTTGTCTCCCTCTCTGCACAATTCAGCTGCACCTTTATGCATGCCATTCATCTCTCTTCTCTGTAATGCTATTTCGCGAACATTTGGACATTTCCTCCACAAGGGTCCTCAAAGATCTTTGAAAGTATTTGAAAGCAAATTACTAAAAAGCATCTTTCTCTTGCTCTTATTAATATCATGCATTGAATGAGTAACTGTAAATATGAATTGCATAAATAAATGACACTAAATTACTGTTTTAAAATGTCTTTTAAAATATAATAGTATCTTTTTTTGTTACAAGTTAATTTTTAAAGTAGTAACTGTAGTACTAGTAACACTGTTCATAGACAATAGTATTTTCTAGGCTACCTATTAAATTAGTCCATTTGAACCAGGTAGGCTACTTGTTCCCTAGTTACTAGGATTCCAGTGAGAAGTATCATTTCCAGCGTTACTAGTTTATTTAATAAATACTAGTAGCTTGTAATTATATCTATCCCATTTAACATCCCATTTAAGTTGTTTCTTGTGATATTAATGGCTAGGCTTTTACAACATTAAAAATGTTACTAGTTCCATTTCGGATAGTGACTAGCAGCAAATGAAGAACAAACATCCCATAAGTAGGCTAGTGATTCACTAAAAAAATAGGAATATGCAATAGGCTAATGAATTGTTGTTACTACAAAACTACAGATACTAGTCAGTATACAATGATGGCTTATCAGTTCTAAGCAATAAATGTTAACATGGCTTCCAGCAGACACCAAAGTAAATCAGACTTTTGTGAAAAGAGCAGGCATTATATCGAGATCAGCATGATTTACTCAGATGATTTACTCACCTTTTTGTGTCTGCAAGTTTGAGAGAGGGGGTCCAATCACTTTTGGTCGGCTCCTGTCTTATCTTAAATGAGTTAAACATTATTTCCTGAGATGTACAGCATATTAAACACTATTTAGATAGACCACAAATGAATCTTCTTAGGCTTTTTTCTTCTTCTTCAAAATAACTGTCAAAAGGTGCGACTGTCTGGTTATAGAAAAGCTTGGCCACGAAAAAACATCTTGCTGAAACTCAATATGCCGACCCCATAAGTGAAAGACGATAGGAAGACGAAACAAAGAAAACTAACACTTTAAAACAGAGAAAACACAAAATGTAAAACGTTAAGGAAGTGATAGGTTTGGGCAGGTGCTCTAACGTTACTCTAGCAAGAACTACTAATAATTAGACTAGCCTACTTTAGACTAGCTGTGACACAACGCGACATTCTTCTAAATTAAATAGTTATCTTCTAATATCTTAGCAACGTATAGGGCAAAAATGTAATGAAGTCTTCAGGGTCTTTATTCAGTCGTCCTGTTGCGCTTCTTTGTAACATCCAAATTCCAAGAACCTAGGCTCTAGGCAAACACGCTTCGCCCTGCATGTGTTCCACAGTCTATGATGTGTTCACTAGTTGCTATGGAAACGATCAACTAACAATGTGTGTTCTAAGAAAGTTGAAATTTCCTAACCATTACGTTATAGAAACGTTATTTCCCCAAAGTCAGGAAATTTTTAAAACTTTAAAAAAAATATGTATTTTGAAAACGTTCTAGAAAAGGTTATAAAACGATCTAGAAAACGTTATCAAAACATTATATCTTTTGGTCATGTACATGATACATCCTGTTGGTATTTTCCCAGTTGTTACACCAAAATTGTCCACAAAAGTGTTTTTTTTTTTTAATTTACTTTTAAAATACACAAACTTGAATATGACTGAAATTGCAACATTTAAAGAGGATTAGACAAAAGTAACAATTGTAAACATAAAATAATGAAAACAGTAGAGATAATGGAACACTCTAAATTAAGTTTAAAAATGTGCTCTATAAAATGAAAATATAAAAATAAAAAACATTAAAAATATTAATAAAAACTGTAATATCTCGATACTATAATGCTCTTTGGTAGGTCATTCAGTGAATGGGTCCTCAGGCTACAGAGAGTAGAGAAGTGCTGATGAAATAGAGACAAACAGGATGAAGAATCATGTAACACTGGAGTTAAGTATCAGTGAGACCTGATTATCTATAAATCTGTCTTTATAATGCTTATGGACAAAATAAAACTCCAGAACACGAACAAATGGTTACTATTTCTGTTTTTTCCCCCTTATTTTTCTTCACCAGTCAAATGTCAGATTTTTCCATCGCTGACAGTGACAAATGACTGATTTATGTACAACCTGCAATACTTATTAATATTAATGTATGCAATACTCAAAATAGTAGGCGGCACAGGGCATGTTAGTTAAAGATGCAGTAAGCAATTTCTGAGAAAAGCTGTTGAAAGTGGATCTGACCAAGCACCAAAACAGACGTGTAGCCAATCAGCAATAAGGGGCGTGTCCACACATGAGATTGAAATGTACCTGAATTTTGGAGCAGAGGAGCTATCAAGATAGGAGTGTGATTTTTTAAGGGGCGGGTTTGTTTTGATGATTTCAAATATCAACAGTGTTTCTCAGAAATCACTTTCTGCACCTGTCTGGTTATGTCAGTATGCAGATCATGACACAAATCCAAAGAACTTCAAAGTACCATGTAGAAATATTACTTCCGTATAAAAGGCTAACAGGGTTATGTATCGCAAAATAATGGAAAATAACAAGTATTACAATAAAGCTTTCATCTCGGCCTGCATAGAAAAACAAACATGCAGGGCAATTATAGTCACGAACAAAACAAAAAATGATTTTACTGATTTGCTCAAAAAGACGAGTAACTTACCGGTTTGAATCAGTTTGACTGCATTCACTATGTGATGTTACAGCAAGAATGTTTGCTCATAACTTTGACAGAACCTTCTGAACACTAAATTGTTTTTAATTTTAACATGGTAATACATTTTACAAAAATTAATAAATAATGTCATTTGGAATCACCAAAGTGGGTTTGAGGGATGGCATTTTACATTCTCAGAGAACATACAGTACATTTCTTTGAACTGACAACGAGCAAATAGGTTATGGTAATATACAAGCCTGGAAAAACAAAATAAAAAAAAACGCTTTTGATGTGGTTTATACAATAGTCAGATGAATCTCCACAGCAGGGGAAATTCCTTGTTCAGAGGCCACAGCAACTGTTTGCTGACATTCACTAAACTTAATGTCAGAACTTTTCTCTTTCTGCACAGCAAGGACACTTTCACTGTCACACTTTTTATTTTTATAACAACTGAATCTGAAACATACAAATCAATCAATTACGTTTTTATTAAAAAAAGTTACAAATATACACTGGTGTGACAATGTGAATTAAGTAATAGCCCACTGTAATATGACTGAGAGCTTATAACTTTTAGCGTGAAACATAACACAGTAAGCACCTATGTTTATCCTGAAAACCAGTACAGTACGTCCTTAAATTAATAGTGGATGATAAAGGTCTGGTTTCACAGACAGTGCTTCAACTTGGCCATATAGGCCTTAGTTGAGTTAAGACATTTAAGTAGGTTTTATAAATGTGCCTTAAAAGAAAACATCACTGGTGTGTATCTTGAGATGCACTGAAAGATATTTCAGTGCAAGTTGCTTTCAGTTAAATTAGCTCAAACATGCATTTTAGTTTGGGACTAGGCTTAAGCCTTGCCTGTGAAACCAGGCAATAAATATTTTTTTTAAATTCTAAGTTAGAATCGGTCAATTATTCTATATTTATTCTACTTTACAGTGTGCTTAAATAAAACAACAAATTTTTAACCATGACTGAGCGTTTCCTGTTAAAAGTACAGAAGACCTTGCAGAGTTCCCTGTAAATGATTGTGAAATTCAACTGCAGCACTCACACATGAGGAGATGGAGTCAAGATGAGGCAGATTTCATGCTAGACTGCAGTTGCTCTAGCTTCTCTTGCAGTTCCTGGGCACAGCCAGACAGGTTCATGTAGTGTAATGTTGAGTAGATATTCTCCAGCTTCGCTCCACTGCTCTGACTCCACAGACGCAGCATCAGGTACTGCTTTTCTAGATAGGACGGCCCTGCCTCCAGTTCGATACGTTCCATCTGATCATCTGACACGGAAAGCAGTCGCAGAAATTCCTTCCAGCGTGTCACAGGAATCTCTCTTATGATGGTGTAGAGCACTGGTGCTGGCCAGGTCTCTTTCTGCAACACCTGCATCACTGGGGAAATATGTAGATATGGCCTTTAGATACAGAGGAGTTGGATTAAACAGAGTAAAATGCTTTTAAGTGTAAAAGGTCAAGAAACCCCGAGCTGTCATTTAAAATCTCCTGTTGGTTCATTTTGATATTTGAGTTGAAAATACTTAAATGTACACTATGTAACTAAATTTAAATAGCGAGTCAAAACATCAATTTAAAAGTCCCATTAAAAAAAGATTTTCGGAGATTTGAAATAGTCCATTACAAGATAACAATCAGTCTAGCAACAAGACAAACACTACAGCTTGCGGTAGGTCCTTTTCCTATTTAGCACCAAAACAATCTTCCTAACATTGTCCGGGAAGAAGACACAGTCTGTCAGTTCAAATCTAGATTAAAAACACATCTCTTTGACCTAGTTTACACATAACACATTATAAACTTATATAGTTCAATGTTCGGCTGCATAGTTTAGATCAGCCGGAACCAGGGACACTTCCCATAAATCCTGATGTACTTGGTATGAAGGATGGCTACACTAATATTAATCTCTCTAATATTAGTATCCTGAGGTTTGCCGTAGTCTGCAGGATCCAGGCCGTATCCAGATCTGAAGAAGGACCTGCGCCTGGACATGACGACAACGCAGTCCTGAAGTGTCAACAAGTCTCTCCCCTGTTAAGGCTTCCCTCCCTTCCCTTTACCTCTGTACAGATTGTCGGGATAATTCTGGTTTGTGTGGCTATGCAGACGTGACAAAAAATTCTGTATTATACATTTTTAAGACCAAACAAGTAGTTTGTTGAGTGTTGATTTGTGAATGACTACACATATATATTCAAACGTGCATGCCTTTGGACTGATTACAAGATGCGCATGTTCGCGCCGTCTGCGTTTTCTCGGGTTTGCGTTTTTGAGGTTTAGGATGAGATTACGAATAATCGTTTGCAACTTCGAACCAATTTCAGGGAGTGCATTCTCGAGACACCAGGCACTGTTTTGTGCGGATGGGCGGCCGGAGTGTGTTAAGTTTTTCTGTTAGAACGTATTTTAGTGTGTAGTGTTTTAGGGTTAAATGAAATACAAGTAATCTTAAAAAATCCCGAGACAGAAAATGACCAAAACCAATTCTCTGTTTTTCTACGGATATACTGTACATAAATAAGCCATAGAAAAGCACGTTTTTATGAAAGTGTGATACAAAAGACATGAAAGTAGCGCCGCATGAGGGGACTGATACATAGTGTTTTATCAAATATTAGACGGCTGAATAGTGCAATACTCCAATCCGAATTCAGTATTTCAGAGAGCCGTGTGATATGAACTTTTAACATGCAATTGTAGCCTATCATACAGTTTTTTTTAATGTGTGCCTATGGTAAATAAAATTAAGGATGTTTAATGAGATCTAAAACAAAAATCCCTCCTTTTTTATTCGTATCTACTCTGAAAATCATCTACTGCATTTAATCAGCCATTTTAACGCCCTTTCAACATGAAGTTGTGAGGCTCCTACCACACCGCCAAGGAAGCAACTAAGTGTGCGAGTCATTAGAAGTTACCATCTGATTAGACAGTTCTCAGAAGTTCTTTGACTTTGATTGTGATCACCTAGCCTCCAGGCTTAGCATACAATATCTCATACGCCTACACGAGTCGCAAAAGGGATAAGACTAAAAGACTCAAATTGAATAGAAAAGCAATCAAAAGATTCAAATGGTTTTAAAACAGAGTACACCTAGGCTACACTTAATTAAGATTTGCAATATATACATTTTTCATATAATTACATTTTGGGTTTCCATTTGCTATCAGGGGTGTCATGATGCTCTGTAAGTCTCCACTGAAGACACTGCGTGGGAAGCTGGTCACTGGTAAAGTTTTGATAGAGGTTTCATCGCAGGCTGAGGTATATCTTTCCTTTAAAGACAAACAAATGATTATCAAGGTGATGACTGTCACTAGAACATGTCAGAGATCAACATTTCCACCTTGTAATTTCATTGTGCATAATAGAAAAATGTAAAAAAAAAATATTAATAATAATAATAAATTAAAAAAAATTACAAACCATTGCTATGGGAATGTTGATTACATCATTAGGTTGGTCTGCTAAAACAAAACAAAAAATATTTGGTCACTACATACATTATCTGGAATATAACATACAGATCTTCTAAATCAAAGTGCATTTCCTATTTAAAAAAAAAAAAAGTACATGTGACAGTATATGAACCTGGTTGAATGTGAATGTTTGACTGTTTGCCAATTTGCCAGGTTTTGTATGGGCAGCAAAGCCATTTCCATCTACAGAACCGGATGAGTAGAAGACAGAGAAGACCACCCAATAAGACCACAATGATGAGAGACACCAGCAACAGCAGCTTTGGAAATCCTAAGACTAATGGACAATTTATTTAAACACACACACACACACACACACACAAAAATAAGATTAGTATTTTTTATGGTTTGCATAAATATTTCTATGAGCATGTTAGGATGTTGTGATACCTTGTGGTTCATGTGTGGTACAAAAAGATTTACACGACTCGTTCTTGCAGCCAAACCTGAAACAAATTACATTAAGCAATAGGATGATTAACATTTACTCTGCCTTAAATCACTTTCATTACAAATATCTCCAAACTGTAGGCTCAACTATAAAATAACAACCAACCGATTTACCACAAACAATTTTACAAGCTTATAAAAAAAATTATTCTATTCTTTGGTGAGGTGGAAACTGAAATAGTGTTTTATTGCTAATCATGGGTATACAATAGTGATGTGCCCGAAGCCGAATACATTATAATGGCTACAAAAACGAATAACGAATTCTACCGAATAATTAAAAAGATTATTCGGCCGACACAGTAATAACAGGTTAGCTAGCACGATATTATAGCTGCATAAACCTCTAAAATCACTACGCAATAATTACTGTGTGAGTGAATGAGTTACTATATGAATGAATTAAAAAAAAGAGCTTGCGATAGCAAATCTATATTCGTTTAAAATGGCCTACTCATGTAATTTGACAAACTTCCGGTTAAAGCCCAACTCACTTCCGGATTTATCCAAATACAGATATAGATAAAAATAATTTTTGAGACAATTACCAATTCAGATACTAGCTCCACTCTGTCCATACCCTTAATAAACAGTCACAAATGCAGGAAATTCTGATGCTGAATTTCCACCATATGCACAGGAAAACCACAACACATTAACCTACATGCTAAAGCCTATAATAATCAAACAGGAACTTTCAAAAATCCTTGTTCTTCATAAATAGAGTAATTTACATTGAGATTCAAAGTACAGAAAAATGTGAATTTGGCCACATACTCTACACAGCTTTGGCATCGTCCACCATCCAGAAAATCGCCAGTCTTACAAGTTATTGCTGTGGTTGTAGTAGTCATTTGTTGGTTACATGTCTCTTTACAGTTCGAACCTGAGTGACGATATAAGGGGGAAAAATAATCAGTCATGGTTTCCTGGCCACAAGATGTTCAGCATTTTTTTATTACAATAGAAAGCATCATCTGTGTCCCTTGGTCAAAAGTTTGTAAACTTGCTTTAGTGGTACTTACATTCATTGTCATTGGGACTGCAGTCTTGGCAATTACAGGGTTTACAAAAATGACCTGATTTGTAAAACCCAGGTTTACAAACGCAGACTCGCTTCTTTGTTGATGTGCAGGTGGTAAGCTCTACTTTATTGTCTGTAAAACCATGATTGTCATTGTCTTACAGTATATCCAGATTTAAAGGTCATCCTGCTACAATTACATAAATTACAAATAGCGTATTCTAATATTTTACTTACCACCACTATCACAAGTGTCACATTTTGGGCAATATGTCATTTCATTTTCAATGTCCATGTAATGATCGTGCTGACACTCTACACAGAAATTTTCTTTTTTGTGAAATCCTGCAAAATATGATACAATACTTATTGCAGAGAGGTGGAGGAGGTCCATCTTTTATGTGTGTTTCACTGTGGATTTAGTATTACTTTTATTTTAAGCAGTGCAAGGCAGATCTGGTTACCTGCTGAACATTTTCCATTTGCATTGAGTGCTCTTGTATTTTGGCATTGGCATTGGGATGCAATAAATAGTATAAATACCTGAAATAAAGACAATTAACTGCAATCAAATAAATAAAACATGTGGTTTAACAACCTTCCGAACATATTAAATACCATCATATTTATATACCTAGCATCTGAATGTAATATCTACCCAACATCATATATCTGAATAGATATATGTTTCAAATATTTGTAAATTTTCATATATACAAAGATACTTTGTGAAAAATATAAGTGAGATATCTTCTCACAACACTGTAGAACACAAAAGATATTTTAAAGAATGTTTTGGTAACCAGACAATTGATGGTAGCCATTGACTTTCATTTAATTTTTTTCCCACCATGGAATTCAATGGCTTCCGTCTCGTTCATTCAAAATTCTTTAAAACATCTTTTATGTTCAACAAAAGAAAGAAAATACAGTAGTACAGGTTTGGAACAACTTGAGGGTGAGTAAGGGAGGACAAAAATAAGTACAGACAGAAAGATCCCTCCAAAGTTGGGAAAAGTGGACTTTAAAATCTTTTTATTTTTAAATATTAATTCTAACAATCTAATACATTTTTTTTAAATATTGTTCCTTATGCCCAATCCTTTTGAATCCATGTTTTGCATTGAGGACTTAAACCCTCAGGCTTAAAGACCCACATTTGATTCATTAATTTAAAAATAAAATGTTGTTACTTGTTAAATATATCACTATAATATATACATACTTAGCCATGTTAATTTAACATAAGTCTGCATTACACATATCTGTTATTTTCATTGAAATTGAAATTTTCAACAAAATATGTCTAAGGAAAAACAATGCTGGTAAATAAAAAGGACTTACCCAATCAAAACACAGTGTTGACACAGTCATAATGAGATGCTCAGTTTCAGCTAAAGAGTCATGAATGTCGAGTAATAGTATGATTTGAATTCATAGACTTACAAATTGAAGAGAACATGAAATATTCCTACTCTGCTTCATGTCAGCATTTGTGGCATCCACCACCTGCCTCACTCTGACAGAGTATCCGTGCAGACAGGAAAGTGAGTAACCAACCAAGAAAGCTTTATGTACAAGATCTAAGAGAGAGTGACAGATGAGAAACAGGAAAACACGTCAGACCAATAACCTCAGCGTGGTACAGTTGAATATCAGATCGTTTGGTTAATAAACTTATCCCACACAGTCATTAATTTGATCATAAGCTATATCACATTCCATAACATTAATAAAATGAATGAAATTATGAACTACCATATTGACATCCAGTGGAGGATCATTTTAACTTTTCCTCAGTTAACTATTTATAGTTTGAATGGTGGGGAATAGAATTTTGATTTGATGAAGTAAAACTATGCTAGTTTGTTCTGTGTTTTCACTTCTGTGATACTCATAGAGTACAATTGAGATTGTCCTACCTATACTGTAGCTAAGCAAAGAAGACAAATTAGTTCTCTTGTGTCTCTTGTAAACATGTTGTGGGCTAATTGCTTCTTGGTCTAGCTCACTGTAGCTTGGTGTCTGCTTTAGGCCTAAAATTTGCTTCATGTAATAACATTTAAATGTATAAAAATGTTGGATACAAATATGCTGAATGTATGATTCCATGAGTCCTGGGTCTAAAGAGAGAGGAAACTTAAAGAGAGAAACCTCACCACCTTTCTAACGTCACAAGAGGAGTGATACAATCGGCGAAGAGTCTGAGTGCTGAGGAAACGCCGCTAAGCCAATTAGATTCGAGAACAGGAACTATCTGTTGTGAACTGTCCAAACGATTTGACTAAGTCTAAATATTATTTCACATCACTGAATCAACCTTAATACGTTTATTTGCAATAATAAAACAAAATTTATTTGGGTGAACTAACCCTTTAACTCATACATATACTAATGCATCTAACATCTAATGTTAACTAATGGAACCTTATTGTAAAGTGTTACCACAAAAAGGTTTATAAATTCCATTAATAAATATTTTACTAATGGTAAGTCATGTCAATAAAGCATCTACAAATGTTAGTAACGCAGCAGTTAATGTTGAATAGTGTACACTTTACAATAAGGTTTAAATTCCATTAATAAATGCTTAATTAATGGCAATTAATGTTAATAAAGAGTCTACAAATGTTAGACTCTAGTCACTCTTTCAGTTTTTATCTAAAAACATTTTCCCAGAAAGATTGAGTTAGAATAGTTTATAAGAGCACAATAATGAGGTCGTAAAAGCAGACAGTCTCTGACAGTCTTAGTCACTTGTCAGCTGTCTTTTTCAAATCACATAACAGCTTAAAAAAATCACAAGTGGGGTAATACCGATGTATGTCATAGAATAAAACTTGGAAGTGTCAAGACTTCATTTAAGCCATTTAACAAAGAAAAAAAAACATTGACTTTGACGATGGAATCAAAAGTGCTAAAATACTAACTCATTTCTGCATTTTGGCCCCAAAAAAGAGATGCCATACCAGCACCACTCTATTTCACCAGTTCTCAGAAAACGCTTACTGCACCTTTAAATTTCCCAAAACAACCACAGACTACCAAACTAGCTACTAATAATAATAATAATAATAAAAAAAAAAAACAATCTGGGTTAACTTGCTTATAAAAATGTTTTAAGTTAAAAATATTAATTCATATATGGAACTATAGACCTAAGTATAGTTAATCTGGTTACTACAGTCAATTTTGCATGGGGAAGTCTCAATTCTGTGTCCCTTCTTTCATAAATAGAAGCAGCTGCGCAGAGCTAAACAGATAAAGATGCCTGACCAACTGCTTTAGCCTAAAGCAATGATCAGTAGGAAGCAAAAACAGCCTCAGATGAAGGCTACCAGCTAAAATGAGAGATTTTGGTGTACAGCACCCAGAAGTGAACAGACTGACCCGGAAGCTGTGCTGTCTGGAGGCGCATAGAGAACATTCAGCCTCTTCACTGCTTTATTAAAGCCTCTCCTGCGAGAAAAAAAAACACTCTGACTGATCGATATAAAAGGTTTGTGCACTCATATCGTCTTTTTCCTTTTGCCCACACTGAGCAATCGTGCACATTACAGCATTGTACGAGAGATAAGTGTTCGACGGGAGCGATTTATCGCCTTTGATCTACCACAGGTTGCAAAAAGCGGAATATAACATCATAAATGGCATTATCTAAATGCATTGTACATGCATGTACTTATGTTTTAAATATGCATTCGCTATAACGCTGTTATAAAGCGATCGGGACGGCAGATGTTGTAAAAAATGACAGCCGCGCACAGCCTTTCTCCAATTGTAAGACATTTTTGCACGGCATGATTGTCGGAAGTGTCAGTTTTTTTCACGGGGGCCGGGCAATTCAAAGGTGCTAGTCTTCGTAAACAAACACACACACACACACACACACACACACACTTAAAACCACAAACATCTCGTTGAGCGAGCGGTTCCTCCCTGAAAAAAAATTGACCGACTTCAGTGTGAATCATTAGGCTCTGCAGAATATGGCGTCCTTATGAAAATATAACAGGCTGCCATTTTTGTTTTGTTTTTTCTTTTGTCTGAAATGTTTTTGGTGAAATTGTGCAGGAATTAGTCCGAGACTCTATGTAATCAGTAGATACCGAGATAACCACGACGTGCTGCTGTATGGGGAATCATATCACTAAAGTTTAGTGACTGTTGTTTTCCTCTAAAGAGGCGTCAGGATTTTTTTTCTACTTTAGATATTGATCTGTTGAATTGTTACTTGTTTAAATAGTTTTGATTATGCTTTTAAATTTGAAATCTAACATTGGGCCAGGATGTTTAACACGAGTCAGATTATGAGTCACATGGCAATTACAATTCTTGACACTTCATTTGAGCTGATGACTCAATTTGTTACCAATTAAAAAGAAAAAAACACTATGTTAACCATCAAAGTCAGAAATGGGTCAAAAATAACTGATATTTAAAAATAGTTGTCGAATGTGTAGCAAATGTTGTTTTGTTTTACTTGTTAATTGAGATTGAGTGTTTATTTAAGTTACGATTATTGAGGGTTATAGAAATTGTCCCGATTTTTACTATTAACAATAGTTTCTAACACAATATATGTTATTACAGTTATTCTTACCTGGCTATTAATCCACCACAAAAGATGTAGGTGTCTTTGTTTCCACAGTATTTTCAATTTTGATATTTTTAGGTCAAACCGTTCTTGTCTGTCAGTCATATAATGGAGGTATATGGGGTCCACCTCAATGAGCATGCACAGAGATGTCCAAATTAAACATGATTTAATGACTCATACATGTAAGTACACATTGATGGCCTAAGACACAAACCGAACGGTTTGTGAGAGAAAGCAAACAGTATTTATATAATTTTTATCTCTTGTAATCACAGTCACGTCCAAGTATGAGGGCGAGGGCGCTCCTGTCTGTGCAAGTGCCGGAAAGCCCCGGAAATGATCTCTTCCGCGTGTACGTCACTCATTGATTACACAGAGATTTCAGAAGTGTTACCCTTCACTGTGAAGATCCAAACATATTTAGATATACAGGAAATTGCAATGGAAGACGATTTTGATATATCAACAGACAATGTTGATTTTTTTTTGTACGTGGCTGTGGTTACAAGAGGTAAAAACAATTTAAATACTGTTCGTTTTCTCACACAAACCGCTTGTTTCGTGTCTTAGGCCATCAATGTGTACTTACATTTACAAGTCATTAAATCATGTTTAATTTGGACTTCTCTGTGCATGCTCTTTGAGGTGGACCCCATAAAACTCCATTATCAAAATTGAAAATTCTATGGAAACAAAGACACCTACATCTTGGATGCCCTTGAGGCAAGCTAAAACATATCAAAAAGTAATTTCAAAGTGAACTATCCCTTTAATTCCCAAATCAATTTATTTTGGTTTTACAGTAGTAACGTTAACAACTCAAGTAATTACAGTGTGAATTTTTGTACAGGAAACTTTTTGGAAAAGTGTTAAAGGAAGAGCTTTTGTCATCATTTACTCACCCTCATTCCATTCCAAACTCCTATGACTGACTTTCTTCTGTTAGACACAAAAGGCAGAATGACAGCCTCAGTCACCATTCACTTTCATTAAAAGGAAAAAATACATTTAAAAATAAAAAAGACATGCAAGATTTGAAGGACCTGTCAATGAGGACAGAATTGTTATTTTCATCAATTTGTGAACAACTGAAACAAGCATATCACATACAGTTGAAATAAATTCAATAAATCATCTGACTGAAAACAATAAAGATCTGAGTATTTATGTTTATTTTTAGTACAAAAAAATTACTTTATATTATAGATTTTGCACTGGTATGTATTGTTTTTAAATAAATTACTAAAAAGCAAAACTAAAATAAACGTGATTTATTTACATCTCATTAGTAATACTTCCTAACTAGACTCAATTTGTGTTACGAACACTGAGATTTAGTTGAGAAATATGTTTCTAAAAGCTTTTAGGCTGATGTGTGATTTTAAACTGTGATTTGACCCGCACTCTGTTTTATTAGAAGGATGGCAGAGCCTCGATTCAATAACCCATATTTCTGGCCACCACCTCCATCTATGCCAGGCCAAGTGAGTATTGTGTTTTTTAGTACAGTGTGATTACTTAGTCATACTGTACCTTTCGTTACAGAGCGAAACTGTGGCATTTGAATGTAAGAAAACATGACAATGGGCATTTTTGCAAATCTACAACTCGATGTGGTTTGCCAAAACATGCAACGAAACCTAGATAAAAGTTTCCCCCCATGTTTTGTTCGGATGGTTTAGTGTCTCTTGTCACTTGATGTCTCATGTCTAACTTAACCGATGAATTTTTACAGTTGGATAACCTGGTTCTTATCGACAAGATCAAAGAGCAACTGATGGCAGAAAAGATTAGACCTTCGCATTTGCCGCCTACCACTGTTCCCTCTCAGCAGACCCTGCTGGTGGCCTCTCCACCTACAGACGTTGGGCAACATTTAATGTCTCTCCCCAAACTGCAGCAGGTAGCGAGTCTTCAGGCCCACAATTCCTCTCAGCCTGACATCGCCCTGCACGCCCGCCCAGCGTCAAGCACCATTGCAGGTACCGGTAGCCCTCCCGTGCATTATCATGACAAAGTTCACCTTCACACTTCATCATTGTGTATTGTACATTTTAGTTTTGTGGATGTAGATATCTTTTATGTGGGTCAACAATGTGATGTGTTTTTAAATCTTCTGCAGGAATTACGATTTTGACAGAACCTCTAGGAAATTACATGTTTTTTGTTTAGCTGTCTATTCAGAATCATAGGAGATCTCTGTAAACAAGATTGTGAATCAATTTAGACCTGTCCTGAAATCATAAGGAAAAAATGCCTCATTAAAATAATTAGTTTTTGGGGTTTTTTTTAAAAAAAACAGAGAAAATCTTAAATTGTGTGGTGTAAAATTATAATATAATATATAATTAAAGCTTCACTAATATTTAATTAATATTTAATAAAGTCATGTGGTCCAACCAATATGAGTCATTTATTAAAACTCACCAAAATCATGGTAATGGTATTTTTTAATGAATAATTCATGATATCTGTAAAAAAAAAAAAAAAAAAAAAAAAAAAATGGTTACACCACACAATCATTTTTATACTCCATACATTTATACGTCAAATAATTGTAACTTACCAAAACCATGTGAAACCAGCATAAATACAAAGTGTACATTTCTAAGAATTTGGCCAATGCACACTCTTGTATGTCACTGACCCTGTAGTGACATCCGTGCTATTTTCTTACATCATTTCAGAGCTGAATATTGATGACAAGTCTGCGGTGAAGGCAAAAGGATTATGGGAAGACTGGCATATGCGACAAGCAGTGGACCAAGCCTCCAGATCAAACCATCGCTCAGGTGGTAGACACACAAAAGTCATTAACTTTCCATTTGCCATAGACAAGTTATTAACCTTCTTTTTGATTTTCAAAACTAGGTCTCATGCTGTCCTCGCGCATTGAAAGCCACAACACCTCTGAGGCTATAACTCCCACCACCCCGACATCTAGCAGTCAGAACCGTTTAGGTGGAGCACCTTCCATAAACACCATTTCCGGCCTGGCCAGCGGCCCTGGCATGGAGCACATGAAAAGCGGAGGTCTGATAGGGATGCTGGGACCACAGCCCAAAGCTCCACGGGGCCGCAAGAAGATTAAAGCAGAGAACAACACGGGCCCCTTGCTGGTGTTGCCCTACCCGCTTCTGGCCTCAGGCCCTGACCAGGCGGTTACCATCGCCAAAGAAGGAAAAACATACAGGTCACTGTCAATAATGAATCACACCAATTTACGACCTGTATTACATCTCATATTTCGCATAAACTTTAATTTCAGTTATTCGTTATTTCATTTTTGCATTTCAAACAGGTGTAAAGTGTGTCCACTCACTTTCTTCAACAAGTCAGAGATGCAGATTCATTCCAAGTCCCACACGGAGGCCAAACCCCACAAGTGCCCTCACTGTTCAAAGTCCTTCGCCAACGCCTCATACCTAGCACAGCACTTACGGATTCACTTAGGCATTAAGCCCTACCACTGCTCCTATTGTGAGAACTCTTTCCGCCAGCTATCACACCTCCAACAGCACACCAGGTCTGAAAAACTCTAAACTGAAAACTATATATATATTTTTAAAAAAAAACAGTTTAGAGTGTTAATATATCTCTCTTTGCTTTTAAGGATTCATACTGGTGACAGACCATATAAATGTGCCCAACCTGGATGCGAAAAGGCATTCACACAACTCTCAAACCTACAGGTGAGGACAGCTTAAAGATAAGGGCTGGATTAAAAGTACATTGTACAAATGTAAATAATGTTCATATATATATATATATATATATATGAATATGATACAATAACTTGTACACTGTATAACACTGTAAAACAACATTGACCAATGTGCTATACAATTTGGAGAAACATTTATACAGTGATAATACATAATACAATACGTATTATAATACATATATCTAACAACTCTCACAAAACAAACAAGCTACTAACATATCAGCAGTTAGAGTTAGACATAAAAACGAGAGAAAAAAGATGAGTTTTTAAAAGAGATTTAAAAGATACCAATGTGGAGGCAGTTCTAATATGCAAAGGCAAACTATTCCAGAGTTTCGGAGCCAACATTGAAACTGTTGAAGACAGGAAATGCTATATATATATATATATATACACAGTGACGTGATTAAGATTGGACACCCATGCTAAAAAAACATGTTTTGGAAATTGATCTTAATGACTTAATTAAAAATATTAGGAAAAATCCAACCTTTAAGGATTTAAGGACACCAATTTTCTTTCCGAATGAGTAATGTATCACACGTAAATAAACGTTCTTCCTTAAAATACAGGGTGCACAAGTTAGGACACCCCTACAGCATGTTAAATTCCCATAGAGGCAGGCAAATTTCATGGATCCAGGATAATATGCATCCTGATAAAGTATTGGCATGGTTTTATTTCAGTTAGCCTAATAGCTTGTTTGATTTGCATTGAGAGAGGATCTTATGGAAAGTATGCCATGCCATATTTATAAAATATTGTATAATTAATAAACAAATTGAAATTTCTCATTGCTGTTTTTATCAAACTCAAATAAATCAAAATAAATAAATGAAATCACATATATATATATATTTTTAATTGTCAATGTAATTGTCAATATACTATCGTCTTAATACGCGTTCAATGTTTTTCCTTATTTCTTCTCCTGTTCAGTCTCACCAGAGACAACATAACAAAGACAAGCCATACAAATGTCCAAACTGCTACCGAGCCTACACAGACTCCGCCTCCTTACAGATCCATCTCTCCGCACATGCCATCAAGAACGCTAAATCGTACTGTTGCAGCATGTGTGGCCGCGCATACACCTCAGTGAGTACCGATCCTCCTCAACGTATGGGAAAATACCTCTCTTGTCCTATCATAAAACCATCTTCTGTTTTTCAGGAAACCTACCTTATGAAGCACATGTCCAAACACACCGTGGTGGAGCATCTCGTCAGCCACCATTCCCCGCAGAGAACAGAATCTCCCAGCATCCCCATACGCATTTCACTAATTTGAGCTTCCCTCCTCACGTTTCTCTTCCATGAAAAGGTATTTTGTTCGCCGCGATGGTCTTCCGTTGAGAAAAAAGAAGAATGTGATGAGACCTCGGAGGACATTTGAGTCTGATATTGTCTTTTCCCCATTTTAGCTCTTAGTGATATTAAGCCTATAGGCTACAGACTCAAGAAATGCTGTCTGAACTGAATTGAATTGTTCAATTCAACTACAGACACCAGTCAAAAAGGATTTGATTGATTATTTCAAAAACAGAATGTCACAGTTGTGATCATTTTACATTTTGTTTCAAAGGTGTGTAAGGGAGACTTCCAAAGATACTCTTTAAGCACTTTTTCAGCCTCGTGGTTTCGCTCAAAGTAAAATGATTTTTTTAGAATGGGAGCAGCTTCTCGCTTTGGGCAGCTATGAGAGTTCAAGCATAGTTTTAGAAAGTCGGGGGGATTTTGTTGGTTTCCGTCTCCACTTCTACTCTTTATCGTTTGTTTTAACAGGATATTGTGTTGTTTTACTGTGGATGTGACACTTCTTCCACTTTAAGCTTGTATTATCCTTTTATAAGGGGTATTAGGTCATGGTTGAGAAATGAAAAATGATGTTTGAGTTGAGGTCCGATTTTATGAGCATGGTTTTTGCCCCAGTATTTTTACACTGGCAAAAAAGACCCAAGTAAGGAACTGTAAAAAAATAAATAATAATAATAAAATCCCCCAGACGATTCGTTTACATAAAAGAGGGTCAGTATGATATGACGCTCTCTAAAATAATGGCTTGTTTTATTTGCATCATAGATGTTTTACTAGTTTCACTTTTTCAGACAAGGCCTTTTTTGTGTGCAATGCAAATGCCATGCTTTCCAATCACAGTATTTTGAAGAAAAAGTGTCCTTTTTTGTCATTTTTTTTTATTAAATGGCATAATTGCATCATGACAATGTCCATTAAATGGGTTTTTCTTGTGATGTAACAGAAGAAGTGTCACATGGGATCAGTGGTGTTAACTGAATTACACATTTAGAGTGTAACGTGACTTCTAAACTCCGTTAAGTGTTTATTCCCTCTATTCTTTCCGAGATAAGCGATACAAAAGCACCTTGAGACATTAACTTACACCGATGGATAGCTGAAAGTTTTCATTCGTTTTTTAGGTGACATTATCTAATTGCAGTGACCTATTTTGAAATGTTTTTATTGTTCAAATTGGAAGTTCGTGCACCAAAAATATCAGTAATGCTGTTTAAAGAAAATATAGAATTTAAAAATCTAATTTTGAATGTAGTCATGTAACAAAAACACACTGGTTGAAATGAACACAAGGTCATCCAAAAGAAATAACTCTAAATCCGTTATGTTTATCTATTTTTTTGTTTGTTGCTTTGACAAGCAAAACCAGCTAACTAGCTGGTAAAATATGTTTTTGACAGAGTGGGCAGCAGTCTAAAATGTTACTTACTGGGTTAAAGCACACTTGCTCTATTGAATTATTCTAGCCAAATTTGATCATATGTGATCATATTTGCCATATGTGATGTATGCTACGTCAACAGGCCACAACACTGCAGCTCTACAACATTCATTTACATTAGTGGTCATTCATACCAGTCATTTGTTAAGCTTATTGTGTTCAATTCATGTCTATTTAGTTTTTTTTTTTTTTTCTGTTTGCAAAGGACCAAGTTGTTGCTCTCAAATGCTCAAAATTCCCCAAAATATATATAATATTGATTTATATATATACAGTATGTGTTTATTACACAGCAATGGCTTACTGGATCAAACCGGACTTTTGTTCTTTAATATTTGGAAATATGAACAATATCGCCATTTTAGATAACAGCAATTTGATGAGGATCTACTTCTTGGTGCTTTCTACAAAACCTCAGCTCATTGCCAGGAATCGGTTATTACATTACAGTATAATCCTGGCTTTTTCAGCCTCAAATCCACTTTAAATTAGTAAGACATGTACATTTACTATAAAATATACCCTGTATTCATTAATAGTGCAAATTGCAAGGTTTAGATACTGTACTTTGTTCATTTTTGTATCTGTTTAGTATATTTCAACTTATTAATATTTGTTTTTCTGTAAGTACTGATCATTGTTTTTATAGGTATCCTTGTCATTTTTACATGTACGCCTTAATTTTATCATCGTTGAAAGACCGGTTTCTTTCTCTTCCTTCCTCCATGTTGATGTTTTTTCATTTTTTCTTAAGCCTTTTTTCCGCATGGAACACTGTAATCGTTATTAATTAACTGTTAACATGTATTATGTAAGACATTGTTACATATGTTCTAAAATAATTCACGTTTTCCTTTGTCTTGCATTGTGGTTCCATATAATGATTTTGTTTAATATGCACAGACATGACTGATAGGTGAATTAAGAAAATATCAATGTCAAGAACACTTTGTATCTCTATCTTGTTTATTAAATTCAGACTGTTACACCTGAGCCTTTGTATTTTTTTAAACACACATTGAGATCAAAAAATCATTTGAGATCCTGTTTAGGATTTTAGACTGAACCTTGATTTTCTGGGACTCTTGAGAGTAAAATACAGAGAAAGAGAAAACACCATGACACGGATTTCTGGATTTTGTCTTTTGAAGGATGGTATGACTCATTTAATGAAGTTATATAAAAGTAAAAGTATATAAAAAGATAAAAAAATAGAAAATGTGGCAACACTTTTGTGATAACATACCTACATAAACATTTATCACGCACAGCGTTGGGTAAAGTTACTTTTAAAAGTTATGCATTGGAAAGCGCCCAGAGTGGGGACTCTGTCGTTCTGCAGGGCGACTTTAGGGCTGGAGTTACAAGTTAACAAGTTACCTCGATTACGATTATTCAACGATTATTATTATTTTTCTTCTCATACGTCACTGGCAAGGCTTATATTGTAAATATGTATGTATTTTTTCTACTGAAAGAGTGCATAATCCTATATTTGTGAGGATTATATATCCTATATCCTAAAACAAGGAAACACAGAGATAGCTTTTAATGCTTATTAAATATTGAAAAATATATTATCCTATTAATATTATATATACATAACGAACACCATGTTCAAGCATAAGGGTGTTCATCAGTGCACGTGGCACCAGGACGCCCTAGGCCGCAGGTCGATGATTGACTTTGGGGTCATTTCATCTGACCTGCGGCTGTATGTCTTGGACACTCAGGTAGAGAGAGGGGCGGAGCTGTCAACTGATCACCACCTGGTGGTGAGTTGGATCCGATGGCGGGAGAGGAAGCTGGACAGACTCGGCAGACCCAGACATACTGTAAGGGTCTGCTGCGAACATTTGGCAGAGTCTCTTGTCAGAGAGATCTTCAACTCCCACCTCCGGCGGAGCCTCGCCCGGATCCCGAGGGAGGCTAGAGATATTGAGTCCGAGCGGACCATGTTCTCCACCTCTATTGTCGAAGCGGCTGCTCGGAGCTGTGGCTGTGAGGTCTCCGGTGCCTGTCGAGGCGGCAATACCCGAACCCAGTGGTGGACACCGGAAGTAAAGGATGCCCTCAAGCTGAAGAAGGAATCCTATCGGGCCTGGTTGGCTTGAGGGACTCCCAAAGCAGCTGACGGGAACCGATAGGCCAAGCGGACTGCAGCCCGGGTGGTTGTGGAGGCAAAAACTCGGGCCTGGGAGGAGTTCAGTGAGGCCATGGAGAAGGACTATCAGTCCTCGAAGAGATTCTGGCAAACTGTCTGGTGCCTCAGGAGGGGGAAGCAGTACCCTACCAACACTGTTTACAGTGAAGATGGGCGGCTGTTGACCTCAACTGGGAATGTCGGCAGACGGTGGAAGGAATACTTCAAGGATCTCCTCAATCCCGCCGTCACGTCTTCCATTGAGGAAGCAGAGGCTGAGGGCTCGGAGGTGGACTCGTCCATCACCCTAGCTGAAGTCAAGAAACACCTCGGTGGCAAGGCACCGGGGGTGAATGAGATCCGCCCTGAGTACCTCAAGTCTCTGGATGTTGTGGGGCTGCCAGGGGCCGGAGGGTGTCAGTTTTGGGGACCACACGATTTAGTCTCTGCTCTTTGCAGATGATGATGACGTGTTGGCCCCTTCAGACCAGGACCTTCAGCATGCACAAGGACGTTTTGCAGCCGAGTATAAAGCGGCTGGGATGAGAATCAGCACCTCCAAATCCGAGGCCATGGTCCTCAGTCGGAAAAGGGTGGCTTGCCCACTTCAGGTTAGTGGAGAGATCCTGCCTCAAGTGGAGGAGTTTAAGTATCTTGGGGTTTTGTTCACGAGTGAGGGAAGGATGGAACGGGAGATTGACAGACGGATCAGTGCAGCTTCTGCAGTAATGCAGTTGATGTACTGGTCTATCGTGGTGAATAAGTAGCTGAGCCGCAAAGCGAATCGATTTACCGGTCAATCTATGTTCATACAGGCGGCCGAATTGAGCTTTCTCTGCAGGGTGGCTGGGCGATCCCTTAGAGCAGGGTTCCCCAAACTCAGTCCTGGAGGGCCACTGTCCCTGCAGAGTTTAGCTCTAACCCTGATCAAACACACCTGAGCAAGTAAATCCAGGTCTTCGCATTCAGTAGAAACTCACAGGTAGGTGTGTTTGATCAGGGTTGGCGCTAAACTATGCAGGGACAGTGGCCATCCAGGACTGATTTTGGGGAACCCTGCCATAAAAAATAGGGTGAGAACCTTGATCACTTGGGAGGAGCTCAGTGTAGAGCCACTGCTCCTCCACATCGAGAGGGCTCAGCTGAGGTGTCTCGGGCATCTGTTCCGGATGCCTCCTGGTCTGGACGCCTTTCCGGGAAGATGTTCCGGGCACGTCCCAATAGGAGGAGACTACGGGAAAGGCCTAGAGGGACTACGTCTCCCAGCTGGCCTGGGAACCCCTCGGTGTCCCCCCAGGAGAGCTGGAGGAAGTGTCTAGGGAGAGGGAAGTCTGGGGATCTCTGCTTAGACTGCTTCCCCCGCGACCCGGCCCCGGATAAGCAGAAGAAGATGGATGGATGGTAAAGGCCTTTTCACATTGAAAGTGAAATCAATAAGCCTCAGTCAGAAGGAAATGCATTTTCACTTGTAGTATGTTACTCCCAAGTCCCAACACTGATCATGTTGCCAATAATTTGTTCATAAACAACAGCTATTGGTGTGTTGCTTTGAGTACTGAAAAACTTGTTGTTTGCTGAGAGTAGTTTTGAATGTTTTCTGAGTATGAAGTAATAATTTTATCTCAGATTGACATAACCAATCAAACAGGCATCATGAAAATAAGTTTATTAAGAAAATACATGCTTTGTCAGTGTGTACCATGTGTACACTGAAGTCTTTCGCAATTTCAATGACAGGAGCCCTATGTGAATATTTTGTGAAAGTTGCATCCTAATATATAGCAGCAGGACACAATGTGCGGTGCTCTCATAATGTACAGGCACAACTGCAGGATCTTAATCCTTTTGCCACAGTTCAAAGTGATAAAATTTCTCATCTGTCAGATGATTTTACTCCCAGATCACAGGTAATTTCAGTCTCTAAGGACTAATAGAAAACACAAAGGGAGTGCAAAATAAAAGAATATTTAAAAACTCCAATTCCATTAGTAAACAACAATACCGTAAGGTTGCTAATGCTACCCGGTCTGTTTTCTTGTCAGTAGCCAAATCCTTTTGTCAGAGGGACATAATACCAACAGACCAACCTTTCTCCAGCATAAACTAACTCATATAATAAGGTCAAAATAAATATTTTGACATTTCATGGCTGTAGTTTTTGCCCTCCAACTGAAAAAATAAAAAATAACAGTGGACATGTAAAAGTAACAACACATAGATGATGACTATCGACATAGATAAAGTCTTAACAGCGTTTGTCTTTACACTGTGAACTGAACACAGATACACTACCATTCAAAATATTGGGGTAAGTATGATTTTTTTTATATTTCTGAAAGAAGTCTCTTATGCAAACTAAGGCTGTTTTTATTTGATCTAAAAACAGTAATATTGTGAACTACTGTATGTAAAATAATTGTTTTTTATTGTAAATATATTTTTAAATGCAATTTATTCCTGGGATGGCAAGCTTAATTTTTAGCATCAATATGCGGATCATTCTAAAATCATTCTAATATGCGGAAATATTAAGCAGCACAAATTTTTATTATTATTATTATTTTTTGTATGTGAAAACTGTGACATGTTTTCATCAGGGTTCTTTGATTGATAGAAAGCATTTGTTCGAAATATAAATATTTTATAACAATGTAAAAATCTACTTTCTTTTTTGATAAATGTAATGCATCCTTGCTGAATACAAGTATCCATGTCTTTCAAATAATATTACTAAAAAGCATCTTACTGACCCTACCACTTTAAAATTGTAGTGTAAAAGCTTTGAGCTATAAAAGGAGTGTAGTACTCTGCGCTCAATGTAACATTTTACCGAGTTTTCACCTAAAATCAGCACAGAATATGAGAAAAGGTCTGCTGACACATGCAAACACTTGATTTCAACTTGATCTCAAATACTTACTGCTTATCCAAAGGCAAAAGTGTATTTCAGTTGTAAAGACCCACAGATGGTGCCATAATAGTTAATAGTGCTTTAAGTGCTTTCCCACAGTTGTACCATTACAGGGTAAATGTATAAGAAAATACATATGGCACCTTACAGATGTGACAAGGCTATATTGACCATAGTATCCAATGAAGTATCATGTTTGTGAATGATATAAAATCTCATGCATTCTAATCTGACTCTATGTGAGCCACAAAGGCAATGCAACTGAATTCAATGCAGGTGAAATGAGCCCGAGCAATAATACATCTCTTCACACTCACTTTAAAAAAAAATTGACGTATAAGGTGAACTGAAGACTTCAAACATGACAGTCATGGTGCCACAGAAACTATTTCTTGAGCAAGTTGTCTATGTTTTACCCATCTAAACAACTTTTACCCTTCTACACTCGCTTATTTGACTTATTTGACACTCACTTGACTGATCCAGTGAATTTTCAGATTGGCAAACTCTGTAATGGCATTTCACAGTCTTTGTAACTCCCTCAGGCCTCATCGCTTGTGGCACTGAGACTCTCTTCCTGCTCTAACCTGCTGTTGGGAGCCACAGGTGAAGTCAGGTTCAGGTAGCCTATCTCAGTGGACTGTAAAACGGGCACAGACGAGGAGATCTCTAGGCTCTTCACTCCAGACTCACCCACTTTGACTTTGCGAATGGCATCCAATATTCCCCATGAGTCACAGAGCCCAGGCTGTGGACTAGAGCAAGATGTTGCAATGTAAGACGTCACCATTTGTTCATTGACACAGCAAAATAATACCATACTGATCTGCAGCCTCAGCGGAAAAATAAATCTAAATGGCAGATGAGACAAGATACATACTACCTTTATAAAATTGGGACCAGCAAGATTTTCTTTATGTTTTGAAAAGAAGTCCCTAAAGCTCACCCAGGCTGCATTTATTTGATCAGAAATACAGTAAAACAGTAATATTGTGAAATAGTATTACAATTTTAAACATTTTTCGTGTTAATATTTTTAAAATGTAATTTATTCCTGTGATGGCTAAGCTGAATTTGCAGCATCATTACTCCATTCTTAAGTCACATGATCCTTCAGAAATCATTCTAATATGCTGATTTGTTCAAAACATTTATTAGTACTAATGTTGAAAAAAAGTTGTGCTGCTTAATATTTATGTGGGAAAAAAAAGATATATAAATACATACTTCATGTATTTCTTTGAAAAATATTGTTTAACAATATAAAATTCTGTCACTTTTGACTATTTAATGCATCTTTCCCAAACAAAAGTATTTATTTATTTAAAAAAAAAACAATTCTAACCGCATACATACAACCGGAAGTGTATATTGAACACTAAACTTTAAATTAGTTACAGAAAAATATTGATAAAAATAGATTATATTACACCATGTTTTGTGTGTCATGTATTTTTTGTTTTGACTATATTTGAAAACAGAAATATTGAGTAGGTTGGAAGAAAAAAGTTCTGAATCATACCTTGGCGTTGATGTTCGCAACAGGCTATCATGATGAGCTCCAGAAGGAAACATTTTCTTGACCTCCTAAGACAAAAACACAAAATAAAAGCATCAGTCCAATCCACATTTGAAATGCTTATTTAAATTATAATAAAAAGAACAATTGCTAAATAAATGTGTACCTCAACAGTACACATCGACTGAAGGTTTCTCAATGCACGATCTAAAATTCCAATCTGATTGGCCAATGTTAGAGTTTTTTCTTGCAGCTCTTTATTCTCCATCTCCAGAAATTTAACTCTAAGAGAAATAAGGCAAAGAGACAGTTAGTATGTTTCTGTGCTTTCCTGTCAGATTTAGATGTTTACCTCTGCTGGATGGTAGTGGCAGTTCTCAGTCCATTGTTTCCCATCTCCTCAGCTTCACTTATTCGCTGTAGAAGTTCTCGTCTCTCCAGGAGGAGCTGGTCGTTTTCTTCTGTCACAGTCCTAATCCAGTCCTTCTCCTGCTCATAGTGGAAAACACTCCTGGTGAAGTTCATGTTAAGTATATAGTGTTGAAGGTCGGGTCTGAAAACACTCACTTTCTCTGAGAGACTTGACGCAAGAGCCAGATCGTTTTCCAGCTGCTGGATCCTGTGCTCATGTTGGGCGACTGTCTTCATGAAGATCTGTTTAGCTCTGCGCAACTTGGTTTTGTGCTGAGACTGTTTCTCGTTGTGTCTCCTGCAGGACACGAGTTTCATGATTTCATATTAACACATTCCATGTAATGTAAACGACTGAGCTTCACAGACACACTACCAGACTTTCAAGTCGTTTTGAACATGCAAAAACATGCGCCTTCTTGCAAGGAGACAAATGGAACCAATAT
Source organism: Pimephales promelas (assembly GCF_016745375.1). The sequence continues at coordinate 20,660,248 of NW_024121654.1, forward strand.
GTTATAATATTGGCTCAAAATATTAAACCTTTTGATATCCTTTGACTGGATGGAATCAAAATCTGAAGCTTAAAAAAACCTGTCCATCATACACTGCACGATTTTCACAAGTTTACATTAACATATAACCACATATAATGCATATTAGGCGTGTTGTCCGAGAAGAGGGCTCGGAATTTGGCCCGAACACAGATTACTCCCTCGTATCCCTGGCTGGGATGAACAATCGAGAGTGAGGAGCTGGGGTGGAGGAGGGAAGCTGGGAAACCGTCACGGGACAGAGGTAAGTTGTCTATATAGGCCTCCTCTCGTGCTGATTGGGTAGATTACCTGAACGTGCTTCTTCTCGAACTTTGTTAATGATACATCTATGAAATCTGTGAACTGCAACTGCCTAAAATATTTTGGCAACTAGCATAGACTCATCTAGACTGCAAATCAGGGCAAAAATTGAGCAAAAGTCTTGTATTCCAGCCTTAAGAGTATAATGTCTACCCAGTGAATAATGATACCTAATGTGAGTGTCAAGCTGCTGAACAACCAGCTTCAGTTCCTCCTGCAGTCTCTCAGACTCATGTTGGGAAGACAGAAGCTGTTCTTCCAGCCTGTGGCAGCTCTTCTGACCACCTCTCTGCTGCAGGAAACATTGGTATTTCATGGTCAGTAGCTCCACTTGTATATCATCTCAGCAAATAGTATGATAGTTTCAACTCACAAACCTCTTCTCTAGCTGTGTTAAGTTCGCTCTCCAACACTTGCAGCCGCGTCTCCAGCTCCTGTGTGCGGTGTGACATCTCCAAGTTGTTGCGTGTCAATGTCGCCTCCTTCGCCCGCAATGAGCGCACCTGCTGCTGGAGTTCCTCGTCTTTCTGCTCAAGTAATTTCCTTTCAGAAAACACAGAAAGTCATTGAAAAGTCCACTATATTGTGAGTAAGGTCACATTTTATATTAAGTGACTTACCATGCACTTACATAAATCTTTTTTAGGTACAATATACTTATTGTTAGGGCTGGGCGAAAAGGCCAAAAAAAAATTGTCATATTTTTTTTTCATATAGGTCGATATTGATAATTATCAAATATTTATTTCTTTATTTTAAAGGCAGATTTTTGCTCCTAAGTGAAAGTTGTAGAAACCAAACCGTTAATTGTGGTTTTAAGCTACTCTTTACTGCCAGAACATGACAAACATTTAGCAGTAGCTTGAAAAAATAGTAACATCTGAAAAAATTGCAACACCCATATTATATAACATATTTTTTATGTTAAAATAAAAATTGTATGACTGTTTGAGTTTTATTAAAATGAACCATTGGTCTTCCGTAGTATAATACATTTGGATCCTGATAACCATAGTAAAAACCACACATATAGCATCTCACTACCATGGTAAAATTGTTTATAAAAAACTGTAATCTAAATACATTTAGCATTTAGCAAATGCACAAATGCTATAGCTTAACCACAAAAAGTATATTCCATTTATACCTTTAATACATGTGTTCATTGATAGTATAGTAAAATTCCATATAAATATCCCACATTTCTGCCACAATACCATGGTGTTATATAGATAAAAAAGTGATATATTTATCGGTCGACCACTAATATTGGCTTGTGGTGCAGTGACCCGTCTGACCTCTGTAGCTGATCCTCTTGCAGTCGGGCTCTGAGAGCAGACAGGTTATCGGACATGTCTCTGGTGTCTCTTTCTAGTTTGCTGGTCTCTCCTGCTCTGGCCTCTTCCAAGCGTATCTGGTGCAGAGCGTTCTTCAGTTGCTGTTGCAGATCTATGACCTGCAGACATGTTGAAGACATTCTTCATAATTGGTATACTACTGAACAAGAGAATTTCAGCCTGTTCTGAACACACACCTTCTTGTCAGCAGCAATCACACGTGCCCTCTCTGAATTGAGCTCCTCCATTAAGCTTCTGTTAGTCTGTCGGTTCTGAGCGCTTCTGGCCATCTCCAGCTCCAGATCTCTGGCTCTCTGCTGGAGTCTCTCCAACTCTGCCACCTGTCCTGCTGCGCTGCCCTCCTGCTGGGCTACTTTGGCCTGGGCCTGCTTCAGCTCCGCACACAGCTAAAGAACAGAGCAGAAACATAAGGTTTCTGAGAATCAAGAATAGTCCTGTGTAAATCTAACCCATGTTCAACATAATTTCAAAACTAAAAATTATGTCTACTTTCTAAAAAAAATTCAATAACATTCTAAAGTATGAGGAAATTGATCAAAAGTGACAGTAAAGATGTTTAAACTAAATGCTGTTACTTTGAACTTTCTATTTATCAAAGAATGCTTAAAAATGTATCATGGTTTCCATAAAAATATTAAGCAGCACAACTGTTTTCAATATTGATAATAAGAAATGTTTCTTGAGCAGCAAATCAGCATATTAGAATGATTTCTGAGTTAAAATTCAATTTAAAAGTTATTTTAAGCTTTGTCCTAACCAGACGCGATGTGATAAGATTACACGACAAATAATTTGTCAGTCTACATTAGACGTGACGTGTTGCGACTGATAGAAACGGTTTCTAAAACAGAATCGCCGCGTGTCACGTCACGTTTCTCAGAAACTCTGATTAACACGGAAAACATTCCTTTTATCGCGCGTCGAGAGTATTTAGGACACGGTGCAAGAGACTTCTTTCAAAAACATTTTTTTTTTAAAATTACAATTATTTGGACACTTATGCCATACTTCATGCATTTCCATGAGTTATGTAAATAAATATTAAAGTAAATGTCATCTACTATATTTATTTAAAACAAATGTCACTTGGTTCATTTCCTAGTATCTATTCTAATGCAATAACTTGCATTCATTTCAAATGTAACTTTTTTTTTACCTTGATCTTTTCCTGATCTAGGAGTGAATTGTGTCTCTTAAGGTCCAGATTTTTCTCTCTCTCATAGCGTAGCTCTCGCTCAGCAGAGGTGAAGAGATGCTGAGTTCTCTGCAGGTCCTGTCTCAGCTGTTTATTCTCCTCTCCCTTCTGTTTTAGGAGTGAGTCCTGGGCCTGTGCACAACCACATAATGGCCACATAACAGAGAAATTCAAAAAACAATATTGTTATTATTCACTTAAGCAGATTATACAAAAGGTTTGTGCATAAATGAAAATAAAAATGAATGTGAATATGTTTGTGTGGGTGTGTAAAGATTGGAGAGCAGGGCTGACCTTAGCCCGGGCCTGAGCTTCACTGATCTGGGCCTGCAAGGCCAGCTGGTGTTGGCCAGCCAGCTGTCTCTCCTCCTCCAGGGTGGAGTGTAGCTTACTCATCTCTGACTTCACACAGGCCAGCTAGAGGAGCAGCACATAAAATCAAGCAGTTTATACGTTAAAACTTCAGCTGACAGCTGTACACTGCCGTTCAATAGTCTGGGGTATAATCCTATTCAGGATGAATGTATTAAATTGATCAAAAGTGACATTCTCATTGAGATTCATGCATTAAATTGATTGAAACTGACAATTTATTTACACTTATAATGTCCTTTTGAACTTTCTATTCATTCAAAAATAACAGCAAAACTGTTTTCCACATTGATAATGAATAAAAATATTTATTTTTCAATACATCAGCATATTAGAATGATGTCAGCGCCGAAACAATCGCGGCACTGCAGTGTGAATACTCTAATCTGTTAATATGGGCCCTGAAAAAATATGCGCTGCTTACGCATCCAGAGTGAAACCGGCCTTACCTGACAAACCCCTCCATCCTGTGCAGAAGGCTTGTGGTTGGCCGCCTGCTCCTGTGATGCTCTGGGTGTCTGCTCTCTGGTATACTGGAGCTGCTGTCTCACATGCAGGAGCTCCAGACTGAGTCTCTCTTTCTCCCCGTCAGTCTGAAGCCTCTCGTGGGCTTTCTCGCTGAGCTCTCTCTGTAGCTGCATCACCTGCCCACGCTTCTCCATCAGCTCATCCCTAAACAGGCAAAGTCCCCCTTACCACATGCTTTCTACTGAGTCCAGGAGCTAATTATTTATCATTTTAATGTCATACAGAGTTGATCTGTTGTATCTGTGTCAGACTGCCTTACCTTAGAGTGTTGTGCTCCTTCTCTAGACGAGTCAGTTCTGTTCTCAGTTTATCCACCATGGACTTAAGCTCTACCACCTGCCCCCTGCTGTCTCTCAGGTCCTCTTCAGCCCGGCTGTTCTCTGTCTGAAGTGTTAGGTTGTCCTGGAGCCGCGTCTGAGCACGCTCCAACTGGGCCACCTGCAGAGTACAAACATAGCCTCAGTGAGTATTTGCAAGCAACAGAAGGAGTATCACAGCATCCCAACAATAAATGGATTGCTTTCTTTGTGATTTAAACATTTAATGAAACAATTTTTATTACCTTTTCTTCCAAAATTCCCTTTTCTCCTTTAATCTGCGTGAGGTTCTTGTTGAGTGTCTTTCCTTGTCTACATTCTACCTCTAGACTCTGGACCTCCACACGTAATCTCTTCAACTCCTCGTGGTCCTTTTGCATGACCTGTCCACACGTTCCATTTATGTGTAATTCACGGTTTCAGATAACATTATTATTATTACTATAAAATATGATAAATTGACTTTTCATGACGTGTGACAAAGATATTACCTCTTTCTCCTTTTTGAGCGCAGCCTTGGCTACAGATAGATCCACCTCCAACTGCTTCCTCCACCCTTTTTCTTCAGCAAGACGACCCTCGAGGAACTTCAGTCTTTCTTGAATGCTCTCACTAAGCTTTGAATTAAAAGATCAAAGATATTCTACCACATAATCAGAGGGTGCAAGTGATTTTTATGTGGTTTCTATTGTACTTGGTGTAAACAGGCCATTGATCTTTTACCTCAGAGTCAGTTCCTCGAACCTGATCTTCGTCTTTCTTCTCAAGTTTCTTGATATGCCTCTTACTCAGTTCTTCCTCAATACTTTTAATCTAGAACCAAACTCAGAGTCATTCTCAAAATTCAGGTGATTATTTATCAAATTCAGCTCCATAACATCATAACTAAAAACGTACCTTTCTCTGTAATCCCTCTATCTCACACTCATGATGCTCTCGCTCGTCTTTCGCTGCGTTCTGCGCTTCCCCCAAGAGTGACTCCAGCTCCTCGTTCCTCTCCACCAACTCCTCGTGTTCCCGCTGCTGCTTCTGCAACCTCCTCTCCAGCTCTCGCAGGCGGCTGTCCTTGTCTTCAGACTCTCTCCGACACCTGCCAAAATACAACTGCCATATCAGCATCTTTAAAGTGTGGAAGTAATGACATATTCAACTTAAAGTTAGATAAAGGAGGGCAAAGCTTCACCTTTTGTGGAGTGTCTCATCATCTGGAGCCACTGATGAATCGGGATTAACATTATTCCCAACACCCTGACAAAAAAGCATCTGTAAGCTCTGAGAGGAAACTACAAACATTAAATGACTTGTGTCATGCAATACATGCAAACTAGCACCTTCAAGAGAGGATTGTAGTTGAATGTATATCTACCTGTGCAGAGTATGTTTTATTGTGCTCTAACGTCTCGTTGATCCCTTGAACCGAGTGCAGCTTTGATTGATCAACCTGTGGCACAACCGACATTGCATAACATTTCTGTGTTTGGATATTGCAAATATCTAACATGTCATGACACCAAGTTAAATGTTAAAAATAATTATTCTTGCCAGTTTAAGAAGAGTCCTCCTCTCTGTGTCCAATGAGCGAACTCGATCCCTCAGCACACAAATCTCCCCATCCAGTCGTTCATTGCGTTCCTTGGCCTTATGCAGCTCCACCATATCTGTCAGACATAAGGTTTACATTCAGAAGACATCATTTGTAATGTTTCCATGGTTTGTTATATCTTACTTTTCAGTACTTTGGTCTGCGCTGTTGTTCTTTGAAGTGACTATGATTAAGCTTGCAAATGTGTGACGCGAAATGTTGCTGCAGACAAAATCTCACCACACTGTTTAAGTTTGTCCACTTCCTGTTTTAACAGTTCCACTTCCTCTCCAGTTTTTTGCAGGTCAGGTACTGAAAAAAAAATTTGGTTTACATTATGCATTAAGACAAAACAGTTAGAGAAATAGGTAATCTAAAACTAGATATTTTTTCTAAAGACCGTATGAGTGATGCTTGTTCACCACCACCAGTACCAGGTTGTTCAGGGTGATTTCGTTTGTTTTATCATTCGACAGGTGAAAATAGTCTGTTTAGTTGCATATAACAAATAAGCAAGGATGCACAAAAAAATTATCAGTTAATCAGTCAATCGGAATCAGTTTGGATATTTAATTTTCTGTACTGAATTCTTCTGTTTATTTATTCATTTTTTTACATTTAAATTACATCTACCATCATCTGACTAGTGCCGTTAATTGAATTAAAATATAATAATTAGAAGAAAAACTAAAAGTTAAATGAAAATGAGGCATTTTCCAAAGGCAACTCACTGAAATGAAGTGCTAAAATTACTAAAACTGAAATGAATATAAATAAATCTAAATAATAATAATAAAATAAAAATAAAATTACTAAAATTAATTCAAGGAAAAAATAAATAAAACTGAAAAAATTAAAATAAAACTGAATTCAAAATGTTTTTATATTAATAGTATATAAATAATACTTCAGCCTTTCAAAACACTAGGACACAAAAAATTTCATAATAATTTCATAATAATTTTGCCTACTGTCCATTATAATGGTGTGATGCCTAAATTCACTTGTAGCATTAAAAATGATTTATTTTAATTTTTAGTATTTTATTTTTAATTTATGCATGCACATTTATTTTAATATTACCATAACATGAAAATACTTATCAGCTTAATGATATCAAAATCTGAATAGTTATTCACATACCAGACAAGTTTTGGACCTTCCGAGCGAGATCTAGTTCATCTGTCAGGTGGCGAATCTCTTCATGTGCCATAGCAAGACGACTCGATGCCTCTTCCAGATCCCTCTCCAGCTTCTGCCGCTCTGTGCGTTCTTTGCAGAGTTCTTCACTGTGGGCCTACAGGGGACAGAGCTTCATAAATATAAACCTGGCTGCACTGGGTGGGTGGACAAGCAAGAAGCATGTCGGCCTCCATGCGTTTTTAACATGCATGAGCCACAGAACACAGGTGAAGCTGAATGTGGATCATGTTCCAGTGTGAAGTTTACAAGAGTTTATGTGCCTTCTCTCCCTTATAACCATTAGAGACAACAGTACCATTGGGACAAACAGCCTTTGGTTAGTAACCGCCCTGAAAGAAAGCGCTCCATAGTGCTGTTAGGGTCTAGAGTGAAAATAAGAAGTGTTAATATTATCATGCTAGGCTCAGCACGTTGTTATTCTGTGCTTAGAGTTCAACCAAGGCATGCATTATTTCATGGAGCTGCCTTAATCTGCTTTAACTGGATCATCCTCTCAAGGACAATACGGAAAGTTCCGCCTCTCTTGATTTAACCTTCATGTGATGCCTTTTTTATGAGTCCAATCAAGTTATGAAAGGTACGGGAACGTACAGGAAGGTTCTGTGCTCTTAGTGTCGCCTTGCGCGCACCAAAGAACTTCCTCCAAGGACTTTGAACTGATGATTCCTGTCCATTTAGGGAGGGACAACGGATCAGGATTAATTATGATGCACAACATACAGAGACACATAATGAGACACTGTTGATATGGGACAAATCTTTGAGTCCATGACTTCAGCACACTGCTTTGGAAATTGCTGCCTGCTTATGGGACACTCTGAGATCGTCTCACCTCATTCATATTTTCCTTTTGCTGTCTAAGTTCCTCTTCCAATGCGTGACGGATATGATCCAGCTCTTCCTGATTTCCATAAAAGAGGAGATATTAAAATGACCATCAAACTGATAAGCCACAAGCGAGGTGTTACTATCAAGAGAAGACTCCACATGTGTTAACACACAGTATATTGCCATTATACCGCATACATATTTACATTTGTGCTCTTCAAGCCTTTTCTGTATCCTAAATACACACAGTTAAATAATATTATTTATTATTATTTATTAATATAAATTATTACAGAAGTTAGGGTTTATTTCTCATTATACCTGTAGATGCACCTCTCTGAGGTTGCCGGTGAGGGTCTGGGTGTCCAGCTTTCTTTCAGCAGCCTCAAGTCTCTCCAGCAGAGTGACTCTCTCCACCAGCAGATAGGCCACTTGCTCACTCGCACTGCTCTGGCTGATGTCCGCTAGACCCTCCTGCTCCAGCATCTCCACCACCTCCTTACACTGGGAGTCTGACAAACACAACATACGTAAGGACCACTGACTGGACTATTAGTGGCTTCAAGTTGAGCACTGAGCAGAACGCAAGAGCTAGCTTGGGAATGGAAGACTAGCATACTACTTAGTGCTATATGCACTAAATATAGCAAGAAACATTATTTTACATTTAAAATCAAATTCTATGAAAAAAAAAATTAAAAAAGAAGAAAAGAAAAAGTGATGTTACTGTTTATTTAAAATTAAAACTTAATCATTTGTTTAATTGAAATAAAGCTAAAATAAAATCTAAAATAAAATATACAGTAAATATTAGATTAAAAACAAATTCTAAACTTTAAGGGAAATTCTAAATGTTGCCCTGGCATCTAAATAAATAAAATAAGTGTTAACTTGAAAATGCTAAAATTACTAAAACTAACTCTGAAATAAGAATAAATTAAAGCTAAATGGAAATATTATACTAATAAAATGACAAAAACAAATAAAATGAATAAACTAAAATGAAAATATAATAATATAATAGCTAATATTAAATAAAATGATAAAATATTTATTAACATAAAACTGTATGATTATCAAAATATTAATAAATACTATAATAATATATAAATTATTCTAAGAGTACATTTACACAACAACATACTAAAAACGGAAACGGAAAGACGAAAACATTGTCAAAACGATCCCTGTTAACACGGATTCGCGGAAATGACTGAAAATCCTATTTTATGCCAGTAGGTGGCGATGTCACTTTGTAGCATAACTTCGGGATACGGGATTCTACACAGTATGCTATATACTGCACATTTGATAAATGCAGAGACTACAGAAAACTATTCTAAGGATACAGAAAAGTATGAATAATGCAGAAATGAGAATGAGTAGTATGCTCTTCGAAATATTTACTACGAACACAAACTTAAGTATGATCAAATGAGTTAATTAATATAAAACCCTCACCCTGTTGGTGTTTCATTAGAGCAAGTTCAGCACGGAGCTGTTCGTTGTCACGTTCGTACTCCGCTGTAAGAGACTCCCGCTCCTCCAGCATGTTTCGAATATGCTCCACGTAATTTTCCACCTTGAAAAAAACCCATCAAACAACCAGTCGGCACAGCAAACGCATTAGCTACAGAAGGAGCTTGTTTTGGTCAGGAAACAGTGTCGTCATGTTACAATGTTGATGAGGGAGACCATGATTAGCTATTCTTTAGGGTGGAGGCCCAGCCTGCCATCTGCTGGCTCACCTCTCTCATCTCGCTGGCCTGCTGTGTGCGCAAACTCTGCAGGTCTTCAGTGGCGGCTGTCAGGCTGCACTCACTGCTCTGGAGCAAACGCCACAGGTGCTGCTCACGCTCTACTGTTGAAGCCTCAGGGGACACACCGTCCCTGTGCAAGCGCAGGGTGATCTCGTCCAGCTCCTTTTCCTTCAGAGGAGACAAACAAGAGACTTTTTTGAACAGTGTAATGAGGCCTGAGTTACCCGACACCATCTTAAAACACTCGGTCACCTTGTTAACAGTGTGTCTAATTGTTTTGGTGTGAACCCTGTCTCAGAAGGTGGCTGTTTCATTAGCAGTTTTTAAATGGGGGGCAGGGCCCACTAGGGGGCATCTAAACTTCTTAAGGTGCTGCAAAATGTTTTTAGATGCGTCAAAATAAATTCAATTTAATTCATTATTTTTCTCTTTTTTTTTTTTTTTTTTAAGAACTGGGGTTCCCATGGTGCATATGAGGATATTTTGAATGTGAGATTTCTAGACATGGAAAAGTTATGAAAACTATTAATATCATGAAGCCATGGAAATGTCCATAGTGAACATCTATTCTTATATTAAGTAAAATAGAAATATGTTGAAAATTCTTATACATAGGATTTGCGGAGAAATTGCCATAAAGTAAAATATATATATATATATATATATATTAAAACTTTATCCCACAATCATAGTCATTTAAATTCATTATTGAACCTGAAGAAAACCCAGTTCTTGAATCTACTGAAATTCCAGAATTTAATCATTTTAATATTAAATATAATTTCCTTTTAATTACTTTAGATTGAAATTTCTGTGAATAAAAAAACTTTAAAAACAAGCAGCAGACATATCAATACAAAAAGGTTGAGAACCACTGAACTTTTATTACATCAGGAAAACGTGATAAAGCACAAAATATCTTGATTATCTGATGATAATAGTTTAAGGGAATCTACTTTTTGCAACAATTTAAGCACGAGGAAACATTGTGTGTGATGAATAACTGCCACATAACGATACGATAGTCATACTGTAAATGGCCATTTTAAACATATTACATGGTCTCAATTTACTAACCTTTCCTACTTTTATCATATTTATAAGTACAGAAACGACGACACCATACCTCTCTTTTTTCCATGGCCGGATAGTGCTGAACTGGAGTCCGTGCATCACTTGCAAATTAGCCAAGAGTGTTTATGAGAACAAAGTTTAGATTGTGGTTTCCAGCATTTGCGTCCGCCCATGGCAATCTCTGACCTAATCATTACTTCATTATAAAAATAAAGAAAAGCATAAACCAGAACTCAACATGTTACAGTAGTTTTCATGTCTGTAAATGAACACAATACAACTTTAAGCAACAAATTTTATATAACTGAAGTTACAACTTTAACAAATGACTAAACATGATGTTCTGCCTAATCCAAAATCCACTGCTACCATCACTCATCTTTTCTTACTCTCTCGTATTCACAATATATCTGCGGAAACGGGCGTATTTGACAGGAATAACGTTTCTTTGGGTTTTTACCGCAATGTAAAAAAGTTTTCTAACCTTAGCAGAGTCCCAGTCCGCTAACTTTGGCTAGCGGGCTAGTTCGCAGGTAACGTTATTACGCACGAGCCTCTTTTCATATCCTCCAGGTGGCTATTAAAAATAAAACAAATTAAGATTGTCGCTATCCTTAAACATCGTTTTGACACTGTCAACGAAGGCTGTCTGTTTGTAAATATTGATGCAACAGTAGAGAGTCGTATCTCACGAGGCCTACCAAGTGTTTTGTTGCAGCTGCTCTCCTCTCAATAGCTTGGACCGAGTGCCTAGGCAACGGGTTAAACCATTATGGACAGATAGGGGAGAGAAAGCTGCGTAGAGACGTTACACATTATCCCAGCAGATGGCAGTGTTTGCTATATAAATCAATGCGCAGTAAATGACTGAACTATTCAATTCATATTTTATTTTTCAATTAATTCATTAATTTCGTATATGAAACCGTAATATCGTGAAACTGCAATGTAAAATGACTGTTTTCAATTTTAATATATTTTGAAATGTTATTTATTCCTGTGATGGTAAAGCTGAATTTTTAGCATCAGTCACATGATCCTTCAGAAATCATTCTCATATGCTGATTTGATGCTCAACTATTATTATTGATTATCATTAACCATATCAATGTTCAAACAGCTTTTGCTAATATTTTGTGTAAACCGTAGTTGTTGTTTTTTTCAGGATTCTCTAAATTAATATAAAGTTCAAAAGAGTAAAATGTATTTGAAAAATAAAATGTTTAATAAGTCCTTGATAAATAAAAGGATTATCTTAAGTAATCACAAACTTTTGAATGGCCGTGTACTACAGTTTCCACAACAATATTACAAGCTGCAAATATTGTAGTAAAAATTGATTGATTGATTGATAGATTGACTGATTGTTTGTGTACTGTTCCTACTTAAAAACCTACTTAAAGATGGCTGGTTTAGAGGTAGGGTTAAGTGTAGTAGGGGCATAGAAATATACAGTTTGTACTGTATAAAAAACATTACGTCTATGGAATGTCCCCATTTAGATAATGTAAACATGAGTGTGTTTGTTAGTGGTCCTAAAAAACGCTAAAATGTCTATGTAACTTCCCCACATGAAAACCCAACCTATGTGTGTGTGTGTGTGTGTGTGATTTTATTATTGTAAAATCACTCATATTTGAAATTCAGATTTCTTTAATGCAGTACCACGGTAAATAAAAATAAGTGAATGGAGACAAATGTATTAAATAATAATTTATTAAATTATATGTGTGTGGCCTGCAGTAAAATACTGTACTCCATATACTAATTGTTCTACATTTAAAGTAAAACAAGCATTAGTGGTTTTTACACATGTATAACATAAATAACACACACACGCACACACACACACACACACACACACACACGCACGCACGCACACTACGGTCACCTCTACGCCAGGCTTAAATTGGATGAATCGGGCATTCATTTATGGCACAGTACTTTACATGTCATTCCATGAGAGAAGAATAAAAGCTTTCAAATGATGGAAGTCTTCATACTGTAAAGACAGTCATAAAGTACAGGGATGTGCTCACACAGTCAGACAAAGGTTTTATATCATCCACTACTATTAATTCCCTGCTTAGTTTAGCCCTGCTTTTGCATTCTTATTGAAACAACAATTCAGGTTTTAATTGCAGAAGAACATGCAAGAAAAGTCAAAGAAAAACAATGTTGATGCAAACAAAAATTCCTAACACATCTATATTTACATTTATAACATACATTTTTGTCTAAAAGAATGTGCATTAAGTTAATAAGTCAATAAACAATAATTACAGTAGTAAAAAAAAAAAATACCTCAATGTGGCAATGATATTTAACAAAGAAGTGAAATGACCACACTTGCTCATTAGCTTTCAACCCGCATCACAGTGCAACTTTTGTTTCAGTGGAAGATTGCCAAATAATCATTGAAGTCTCTCATAATAACATACATTCTCTAACCCTCATTTTCTGGTGATATTGCAGATTTTGAGCTCATAAAAGAGAACATATGCCTGATTGGACTGAAGCTTCTCCTCTGAAATTGCATCAACACTGTGAAAAGAACAGAACATTGTCTTCGGCTCAGTGAATCAAAATAACTACTAATTCATTATTACGATAAAAAAATTCTGAATGTCATTGAACAAAGAAATACAAATTTTCTATTATCTCTAATAGAAGAAAGGTCCTATTTTTGTGATGTGAGAAAATTTCTCTGAGAATTGCCCTTTAAATACCATTATTTTATTGTATAGAAAAGGTCAGATCAAAAACTGCCTGCACCCACCAGGAGTCATTATAGTAGCACCAACCCTCCTCCTTTCGACATGCGGCTGTGTAGTGACCCATATTTACTGTTCCCGAATGATAGCACACTGCATACAGATCATACAGCACTGGACCTGAAAGCAAACATTCAGCCATATTGCATACTCCACTAAACATAACAATATTCAAACTTTATCATGTATAAAGTTAGTACATTGTACTCATTCTTGTTCTCACCACAGTCAACAGGTCCAAATGGCCCCAAATCCAGCCCGGTCAGGGGGAAGGAAACGGACACTGTGCTTTTAGAGATTGCGTACCTTGACATGGTAAATCGATTTAAGTCTGAGATGGTAGGTTAAGTCAATGTTCATAAGCAAGTATCTTTTATAAAGCATGCACTCTGATTAAATGGATAGTTCACCCAAAAATGAACAATCTCTCATCATTTACTCAACCTCATGTCATCCAGATGTATATGACTTACTTTATTTTGATAAATAAACCATCCCTGTAAATCCGTATCATACCATTGAATGGGTGTCGCTCGCTTGATGCTTGAAAAACCACACAATGGATGAATCAATGTCTTCTAAAGCGAAACAAAAGGTGTGTATAAGAAAAACTGATATTTGCCACTTTTTAAACCATTAATCGTTGCTTCCGGTCTACTGTTACAATCATGGGAGGGATGTTGTGACACGTGATGTAAGTGTCGAAGAACCGCTACTTCTAAGCTTTTTACAGTTAAAAAAAGTTACAAATATTACACACACCAATTGTTTCACTTCATAAGACATTGATTCATCCACTAGGGTCAAATGGATTACCGTCACAATCGCCTACTCACCCATTTTTGCATTATATGGACTCAAAGAGTTCGATTTTAAAATATTTGTGTGTATCTGAAGAAAGCACTGACTAAACTGAAAAGGATACGTATTACCAGGATTCTTGGAAACCTTTGGATGGTCAGTCTTTTTGTGCTCTCAGTGCGACGGCTACACCGCTCACACATCTAAGACATAAAAATGCACACGTATTAGCATAAAACACCATTTTCAATGCAAGCAAACTAGCCATGCTTTTTACTTACCGGTGAGTTTTCTTTATCAAGTTTTTCCTCTTGTGAAAAGAGGTCAAGACAATCTTTCAGAGTGACAGTTCGGCCATAATCACTCTTCTGCAAAACACACACAAGAATGACACATCATCCACACACCACCAGAAGGTGAGGACAGGATTGTTGAGATTGTTACCTTTGGGATGGGGAGTGACAGGTCACAAAACACGTCAAAGGTGTTGGAGTAATGGGAGCAGACTGAACAGTGCAAGGAACTGCGCAGCTGACCAGAGAACAAATCTGTGACAAGGGAAAAATGTTTAGGCATCAGGGTTTAAGATGGACAGAAATGAAAAAAGATACAAACATAGCACAACATATCAATATTGTTTTTTGTTTTGTTTTTTTACAGCAGATTCCATAATATAAGAGACTTCGCAACTTCCATTTCATGCAGACTTTAACCAAATAATCATTAAACAATAAAAACAATATATATATACATATATACATATATGTACATATATTTGTGAAAAAATATTAAAAATATATATTTGTGTTTTTATTGTATTATATGTATTTTTTATTTTATTAATTATGTATTTTTTATATTTTATTATTTTTCTATTGTTTTATTTTTTATATGTATTGATTTTGATAATAATAATAATAGTTGAATAAAATAAAATAAAATAAAAAAATAAAATAAAGTAATAAAATAAAAATAATAGTTGAATACAGCATGTAGTAAATGACTACTGGTATTTCTATTTGTCTAATGCCTAATTATTTGTTATTTTATCTTATTTTACTTAGGAATTTTGACTGCAAGATGTGTGTCAAATGTTTCTATAAAAATGTCCACTTTAGCATAAATGATGTCATCAGTGAAGTAAAAACTGTATAATTTATGTAACCAAAATATTTATACATTAAGATATAAATATAAATACATATACATTACTTACCAACAATTTTACTGTCATCCCTGTCAAGATGCCTCTGCCACATTGCAAAGGCCTCATCCGAAATCCTGCAGGAGAGAACGAGGGATTTAGAGGATCTGAATGCCTCCAGCTCAGTTTGTTCCTCACAGGATCTGTCTCTTCATGGAGTACCTGAATCGTGTGTATGTTGATTCCTTCATTTGAATAACCGCAGGACGTTTGGATGGGCGGCGGTTGATTTCTGTATGTAGCCTGTCCAGGAGGAACCGCAAGAACTCCTGAGCATCTTGTTGACTGTGTGAGAAAAAGAAATGGGATTATATTATATACAGTAAATACCAATACACTTAATACACTAACACATATTTTCAATACTGTGTTATTCGGGTAATTGGTATTGAACATACCTATAGCCACTGAAATAAGGCACAGACTCTTTAAAGACACGATAAAACTTCCCAGGATTCACAGTGGTTTCCCCACCATCACATTCCCACAGGCCAGCCAAAACTTTAGAGAATTCTATGAGAAAGTCACAACAAAAAGAGAGTGCTTTAAAAGAAATGTCTGATTTTAAAATTCATTCACCTTCATAATCATGACATGAGATGTGTTATTTATATGAAAGAAGTTTTATGCATGTTTGTGACAACAGTCATTAAGTGTCATTCGCTCAGTTGTGACATTGTTTGAGATGTCTTTGTTATGACACCTTGACATAAACCAATACATTATAACCTTTAAGTGTCTTTGTCATGATAACTTGACATTAATAAGACAACACAACCTGTCATAAACATGATTAATAGCAGATTAATTATCAAACTTAAGAAATCACCTAGCTTTATTGGTTAACATTACATTACTGTCACATGGTTGGTGACATTGGCTGTCATGTGGCCATTGTAACATTTTTAATGACAAATTCAATTAGTACCACTGTAGTTGAGGTCACAAAAAATATTCATGACAGTTATAATGGCCTCAGCCAATTTCAAAGCCAACGCCAACCACATGACAGTTTAACTTAATTTAATGTCAAGTTGTCATGACAAAGACACTGACAGGTTATGATGTTATGGTTTATGTCAAGATGTCATAACAAAGACATCTCAAACAATGTCATATTTGCATTCAAAATGTCATTATTGAGTGAAAGACACTTAATGACAGTTGTCATAAACATGCATAAACCCTACATCATATTCAAGACATATGTCATGTCATGGTTATGAAGGTGTCATGTTAGTCTTATGCACACCCCTTCAAGTAAAGTGTTACCAAATAAAATGTAATAAAAATACATAATTAATTACAATAATAAATACATTTGTGTTCTTTAAATAATCATGCTACCCAAACCCAAACCATGCCACTTAAATTTAGAATTTCTGTACCACTAGACCCCAAAAAATAATGTTTCAATTATTCTACCATTCATAAGCACAGGTTCTTGGTTCGAGTGTTTGTCCTGAAGAAAGGCTTTCATCAGACAGTAGTCCCGAAGACTACGAGTGTGGGAGAGACACTGCACGATGGCATTGAGGAAACACTTAAAACAAAAGATATTGTGTGAATATGTATGGAAAACAATACCATTTTTCATACCACCATATTTATTAATTAAAACATACAGTATTTCCAACGTTATGCAATCCAACTTGCCCATTTCCCAGTTGCAGCTCTCTCTGTGGGATAAAAAAAAAGTGACAGCAAATGACTGTCAGTGTGACTTCCTCGATTACATCACGAGCACTGACAGGTTTGACATTTACTGTCCCTCCTACAGTGATTGAGTGTCCATTTTTAGATCTCTGATCCAATTAAAAAAGGGAGAGAAGGCACTATCACATATGACACTGAGGTTAAGACCAGATATACTTAACTCAAACGGCGGTGAGCACCTTTAAAGGTGCCACAACACATCTTTTTTTTATTTTAATTAAGCCTTTGGTTCCCAACATGTGTTGACAGGATAGGTCTATAAATAATCTGTGTCATGTGTCAAACAAACTAATAAAAACAGATTGCGTGAATGGCACAGCACTGTCTCACCTCTTTGTCCGTCACCAGCAGAAGTCCCATGATGGATGTGTATAGTACAGACTGTGAAATGTCAACGTTCTCTGGATGAAGGCCTTTTTGAGAGACTAAGGTGCGGCACAGGGCCTGACATGAGTTATCCATTGCAGTGGATTCAGCTCTTGGCATTCCTCCGTCTTCACGCCATGCAACCTCACCAAGGAATCTGTAAATGAAATAACGAATGAATACATTGTTTACTAAGTGTTTTAAGTGGCTGTATGGATTGTCACAGTGTGCCATACATGTGTTAAATCAAAATGGAAAGAGTGTACATCATAAAACAAATCATTCTTAGATAGTAAATATTGCTGAAAACGTTCGTTTTTCATTCAGTCCTCTTCCCAGCATGCACTGGAACATTAAAAATGTAATATGGTCACATTGTTTGACAGCGTGTCAGTTTTGCAGTGATGGGAACATGACATTTTAAGTTCAGTCAAGACTTTTTTTTTTTACAATGCCTGCTACGTCATCTATTTTGACTGATTAATAAATTATGAATTGAGTGAATATAAAGAGAGATGATCATTCACTTGACTATAAAGAATGCAGCAGTTTCAATGCTTGGCTGTTATATTTAGAAATATTAAATTGAAATAGCATAACCATTTATAAAATAAATTATTTAAAAGGTATATTTATCGTTGATTTTGCTTTAATTGGATAAAATGATCACACAGACATTTTGTGTACTCACCCTTAGAAACCCAGTATCGTCTCAACAAACTTTTTTTTACCGATTGATGGTCAGTGAGCGCCAGTGTTTCTGTCTAAACATCAAGCCCAATTTTAAAGCATTTTAAAACGTTATTGTCCTCTCATTACAGCCGCTGTTCACCTGTCTGTCCTGTCGCTGTGTTTGTGAACAAGCTTTAATCATGGCTAATCTTTCCTCTCTCTCTCTGTAGGACCTTCTATAATTAGCTATATCTTCTCCTTTGCTTAAGAACAGCTTTGACACTCGGAGTAGCGTCTACACGCAACTCACAGTCACTATTAAACTGAAGCACATCATGTTTAAAAAAATATTCTGGAAAGCATGCCAGTATCAATGTTTATAAAGAGACAGGATGGTTGTAAGAATATCACACCCTTTGTTGATGTCATATGATGTGCCTTTGTAACAACCTACGTCCTACGCCAATACCAGGTTGTGTCTAAAGACTGTGTGAAAAACGAATGTTGTTAAAGGAGTAGTTCACTTAAAATAAAAAATAAAAAACTTTTGCTGATAATTTACTCACCCCCATGTCATCCAAGATGTCCATGTCTTTCTTTCTTCAGTCGAAAAGAAATTAGGTTTTTGATGAAAACATTCCAGGATTTTCTCCATATAATGGCCTTTATTGAGAACCAAACGGTTCAGGTCCAAATGAGAGTTTCAGTGCAGCTTCAAAGGGGTTTAAACGACACCAGACGATGAATAAGGGTCTTATCTAGCAAAACGATCGGTCCATCATTTGAGCCCAGAGACTATTTAAAAAAAAAAACAAAAAAAAAAACTTTGATTAGTTTTGATTAAATTTTTTTAAAAAAAAAAGATTAAAGGGGTAATTACAAGATAAATCAAATTTGCCTTGATATTTTGACATTTAAGAGGTCTTTAAAACATCCTGAAGTGTAATAACTTAAAATGTCTCCTCATTATAAACAAGCCATTCATTAAATCAAGCTCTAAAAATGGCTCGTTTGGATACTGTGCTATTTGCAGATTTGCATATGCCTGTCTCCAGAGCAAGACATCGAAGAATATCGCACCCACTGGCGTTCAGTTGCTAGCGGTGACACTTGCCTACACTGGTTAATAAACAGATAATAATCTTAATTGTTTTGTTAAAAACTAAATAGGTCCACGTTTATGAAAGTTGTCAGTTTATTGAAAACAAAACGGTAACCAAAATGCACTGAAAGGAAAACGGGAACAAATACCTTTTTATAATGTCTCAGAGTACCTTTAAATAAGAGAAATGGCAAAATAAGCATTTAGGCTACATTCAGGTTATATCAATAAAAGACTTGCAGTACTATTTGCCCTAATGCTGCCAAAGTACAATGAGAAAAAGCCTGGCCGCACATAAGATTAGTTACCGTTCAGATTGCACTAATGTTGTTGTTTATTAACCAGATCGGATGGAGAGGAATGATACGCAATTCAAACACAATTTAAAGGAAAGAGGAACTGAGAGATGGTTCACATATTTTAAGCAGATATCACACATAATTCTCAATGTGGAAAAATAAAACAGGTTAAGCAAGAAGCAAAAATTCAATCCAAAATATTCCATCTAATAGACCTGACAGCAACAAACATTCACATATGAAGTACACTAATATGGCTACATGACATTATTCTCACAGTTTCCAGACAGAAACTGCATGATTTCATTTGTCCTGAGAAAGTCAGCTGTCATGGCCACAAGTGAAATCCTGTGTTTGTGACCTGGGGGTGCACCGGTAGCCCTGGCCTATGTGTCCGGCATCTCCACATCAGAGTTAAGGTTCAGTTCAGCGATGTTGTTATAGAGCGCCGGGTCAGGGCTTAAACGCTCGGAGGGTTTGCAGTGGCTGCTTTGAGCCTGTCTGTCCCGTGACTGGACCATGGCTTGGCGAAGACAAGAAATCCATTGCTGCTTATTGAAGGAGTCATTAGCCTGCAGGCTGTGGGATTGAGACTTGGAGCGGCCTGTGGTGCTCACACGGAAACAGTTCTTCACTGGGGATGGTAGAAGCAGAAAATGTGGAATTAGAACGAGATGAAAAATCAATTAGAAAGTCTCCAATCTCAAATGAAAAGGATATGTAAAAAAGACAAATAAACAATTCAAACTTTGAATCCATTGCATGCATTATAAAAGCATTTTATAACTCTATGGTACTGTTCATTTGGGCCTCACACTTGTCGGGTTCACCACGATTTTTCTTCCATAATATTTTCATAAAAAATTAGTCCTAAACAATATAGATCTCCCATTTATTCAATAAATAATGTATTTATGTCCATTATTATTTCTAGAAAAGAAAAACATTTTCAAGCATTAGTGCACTATTTAAATTAAAAATAGAGAAAAATACATTAAAAATCCAATGAATAGAGGCAGGTTAGTGCCCAATACAAATACTATATACATATAAATAAATCATGTAATATTGTGACCACTAAATGCCTGAATATAAATATAGGACTGTTTGGTTGCTTATAAGAACATTTTAGAGATATTTACTTACTTTTATTAGGTTTTGCATTTGGATATATATGTAGACATTATCAAAGGCTACTTTTGGTCAAAGTTGATTTAAAATGTTTTTACATAATGATTGCAGTCAAACCTGAACATTGTGCATTCTGGATGTTACAATTTTGCATTTTGGATATGTTACAATGTAACCCCTTCATTATTGTGTTTTCTGCAATTTGGATGAATTATTGATTTTATTTCACAAATTTGCTTTGTTACAGCCTCACCCGTTCATCTCTGTGTAAAGAGATGTATGTGTGTGTATTGTGTGCCTATTTTACACTCTTGATGGTTTAGAGCTTAACTTAATTTCTGTGTGCTTTTTCCTGCATTGTGGCTGAATGATTAATTTTATTTCATAAACTGTCACAGTCTGCAAAAAAAAAAAAAAACAGCAATAAAGGGGTTAAACTCTAAAACATCAAGAGTGAAAAATTACACACACACACCAGTGCATGGGTGTATAATTTAACCCCTTCATTGCTGGTTTTTTTTTTTTTTTTTTTGCTGTATGGCAGATACCATTTAGCTTGTTCGAATCATGTCCCCAATTTTTGCTTTTAAAAGTTAAAAATTAAACAAAATTAAAAATAAAAATATTAAAAAATTTATTTTTAAAAATCAAAAACAATAATGTATAGTATAAATAATTTAATAATATATAAATTAATATAGAAAAATATAATAATTTAGGTATGTTGCACGAAAAAAAATAAATTAGACATTTTCATTGCCAAACTAAATAACTGATATATAAAAATTTGAAACATATTCTTAAAAATCATACAGTATTTTAAAATTATATTATAAATTATACATTTATGTAGCGGTGATGAATTATAAATTTAGTGGTGGTGATAGTACAGTGGATAAGACACATGCCTTTGGTGTGTGAGACACCAACGTGTCCCTGAGCAAGACACTTAACCCCTAGTTGCTCCAGAGGCGTGCGACCTCTGACATATATAGCAATTGTAAGTCGCTTTAGATAAAAGCGTCAGCTAAATGAATAAATGTAAATGTAAATATAAATAAATCATATTCAAGCAAAATTAGTTTATTCAAATATTTTCAATATCATCCATATTGCCACCCTGTATGTGTCATATGCTTGCATCACCTTATTTAAAATTATTATAAGTGTAAGAAGCAATGCGTTACCTTTATCATTGCCTGTAAAAGCCCCACGAAAGGATCCAGAACTGCTCGGCTCTCCATCGGGAAGGTCCTCCAGATGGAGATGAGCAGCTGGGAGGGGCTGACGATACACCTGGAACATGAGCGGCCCTTCCCTGTCCTGTGCCACTGCTCGAGTCAAAACCAAAACTAGCTCAAACAGGAACACATGCAGCTTCTACAGAGGAGAAAGGAAGATAAGCATATTCGTGTGGGTTGTGTTTAGTTATTAGACCTGCTTTGTTAATTCAAAAGTCATTTTGTAAACAGATTACAATGTATGAGGTACCTGTCCTTTAGTACTCTTCAGTTCACCGTGACAGTACAAAAAACGAGAGGCCTGTATTTCTGGAACCCTCTGGCCGTCTTCTGAGTAGCTCAGACCCCGTCTGTAAAACTGACACTCAGCCTCCCCAGTTTTAAGATTGACATCTGTTATAATCCTTTGGATAAGTTCCATCTGAGGTGACAAGAAATCAAAGCATGCATTAATAATTAGATCATTTCATTGATACATTGCATTCTAGAACAGTTAGTTCTAGTCTTTGAATTTGATGGGCATTCCAAGAGTACTACTATACAATCCAACAACTCTGTAGACCTTTTCACAGTTTGTATCACTCCGCTTTTCCATGTTTGCGCATTGCTGAAAGACTCAGTAAGTGCATGGTTATATTTTTTTAGTGACACTTTTATTTCAGCTGGTTGCATTGTTACACCTGTAGCTGGTGAAAAAAAGGACTGTATTTATGAGTGAATACTTGAAACGCTCCATCGATTCATTTAAGCTATTTCAGAAAAAACACAGTTGAAAATTTAAATCACCTAAACAATATTTGTCTGTTCTCTCTCTCTATCTTTGCGTTATTCCTGCTCGTTTGCAAGGTATATTTCAAAGCCACACACAGATGATTTGGCACAAAAATGTGCAAATAAAAAAGTATTGGGTTTGTACATAGTCCTGGCTGTGTAAATAGGACAAAAAACAAACAAAAAATGAGGATCATCTATGGAGCACAAAAGCACTCTTTAAAAAAAGAACAAAAGCAAAAAAAGCTAAAAAAAATTTATTAACTAAACTAGTGTTATTTTAGTATTATTTATATGCTATTATTGTATTTATTAAAATTGTGAATTAGTCTTTATATTTCTATTTTTCAGTTTTATTTTTAATTTGAGTAATTTTGTAATGATCTTGTCTTTTTTATTAGTATTAGTTTTAAATACATATTTCTATTTAGCTTAAATTTATTTTTATTCCAATTTTCCCACCATTTTATTCCCTCCCTAAAATAGTTTAAATTTTAGTTTACAATAACAACTCAATGAACCAAACAAGTGGCTGGCTGAATTCAAGTAGCATATTAGCATTTCTTTTCTACCAAATGTTTAGATGGTGCAAATAGTAAGAATATGCTGGTATGCTATTCAGAATCAAGCCACTAGCTTTAAGTATGAACGATCCAGGGGTTGGCAAATATAGTTGGCATCGGGCCACTAGATGGCGGGCCAGAGCATAGGCAATGGACAATTTAAGAAATGAATTGATGAAAAATTCATGACTGTCACAGTGTCTTTTGTTACTGGTTACTCTGTGTTAAATCCTGTAGTAGGACAGTCATTAACAAAAAGTCACATTTGTGTGGGGGTGTCCGGGTTTTACACTGGATACATTAATAAAGCAGTAGGGATGAGTCACGATTTTTGAATACTCGATTTGTTGATTTAATTATAGAATATCGAATAGGCCGTGCGATTATTGTCTAAAAAAATCCTGATGTTTTTGGTGCTGATTAGGTGGTGACACTGTGTTCATGTAACCAGAGGGTGACAAAAGCTGTCACAAGGAACCGGCAAAAGTAATGATTATGAATGTTTCAAATATAGCAAGGAGACATTTTAATTGTTTATTAGTGTCTGCGTCAGCTGAAATAGCTCCAGTTTGTACGTGGAAGCATCTAAACTCACAGCCTGTGGCAACGCTTCCTCGTCCGGATGTTCAGGTGGGGTGGTCTTCTGGATCTCCTTTAAGAGCAGAGGATATTTCACCAGTCTGCTGCGGGGCAAGTCCAGAAAGTTCCACAGGTCCAGCTTTCTGCTGAAGGATGACTCCTGACACAGCCGCAAGAAATGCTCGACCCGCCGGTCTTGCTTCTTTTGATCGAGCAGAGCTTTTGCCCCAACCTGGTTGCAGCAGTAGGTGATGTACGCCTCCAGGCAGGGAAACTATGAAAGGAGAGCAAAGGGCAAGTGTGGGTGAACTTGGGTGAAACTGAAGCTGCGTCAATAATGATTTAAGAATGAAATAAATCCAAGTCATCCAACATGTCCACGTCTTTCTTTCTTCAGTCAGTTTCTGATGAAAACATTCCAGGATTTTTCTCCATATAATGGACTTCATTGGGAACCAAACAGTTCAAGGTCCAAATGAGAGTTTCAGTGCAGCTTCAAACGGCTTTAAACGACACCAGACGATGAATAAGGGTCTTATCAAGGACCCTTCGAGTCATGACTTGAAAAAAGATTTGTTCATTTTGATGAACGAGTTTGAACAGGAGAATCACGAACGCGCGTCACAGAACAGAGCAAGGCGAGCATTTGTGCTTATAAAACTTAAACTTTTTTATTTATTTTATAATTTACCAATCTTTTCGCTAGACAAGACCCTTATTCATCGTCTGGTGTCGTTTAAAGCCCTTTGAAGCTGCACTGAAAATCTCATTTGGACCTTGAACCGTTTGGTTCCCAATGAAGTCCATTATATGGAGAAAAATCCTGGAATGTTTTCATCAGAAACCTTAATTTCTTTTCGACTGAAGAAAGAAAGACATGGACATCTTGGATGACACGGGGGTGAGTAAATTATCAGCAAAAGTTTTTTTAAAAGTGAACTACTCCTTTAAGGATGAAATATGGACTAGCTATCTAATGTAAGACTGACCCAATCCATCATGGTTGGGCCGACCTCTTGCACAGTCTTCTCTGCTCCACGAAGACCTTCAAGACGAGCTAAAAGATCTGATCGCACAGGCAAATAGTAGTGAATACATCATTACACTTCAAAGAAACGCCTACAGAGAGTTCACTGACATTTACCTTCATGAAGGGGTATTAAAGAATCAAGGGTTCCAAATATCTGTCCCAGCTCACTTTCTGTCAAGATGTCTAATTTCAGCATTGGTTCATAGTACACCTGCGAGGACAGTTGAAATTAAAATCTACCCAATAAAGACAGAAGACACAAACCTATTGAATTCTGGACAAACCTTTTTCACTAGACTTAGATCCTCAATGAGCTGTTTCTCTCCCTGGGTTAACTCATAGATTACCTACAGGAGAAGAAAATAAAAGGGTAAACCATACATAAATGAAGGCTATAAAGTGTACAGGTAGTTCTCATGAGGCCTCGTAGAAGATACTGCAAACACACACACATTTATAACTGTGCACAAGTTACCAGTCAGTTTTGGCTATGCTAACTGCTACAGTGTGGTAGAGTTAGTGTCTTTCAGAGGAAATTCTGACACTGAAATAGAGAACATGGCCTCATATACCAGCTCACTTCCTGTTTCACAACTAAAGTAGTGTGGTAGTTGGGCAGCTGAAAGCTCTTTAAACGCTATCAAGGTACATGAATGCCAGTTTAAATCTTTGAACTAAAGCCCAGTCACGAGAATGTATCTTTAAGTAAAAGTTGAATGAATTAAGATTGAATTACATCATGCAAAACTACATTTAGAGTGTGAAGCATTTCATTGTGTTGTGGCGTTAACTCAAGCTGCTTTATCACACCTCTTGTCGTTTGATCTCTTTGGTACTGAGCTCGTGGCTCGTAGTGTCCACTGTATCACTCCACAGCTGGCTGCTCCGCCGCCGCGGAAATGAAGAGGCCTTCTGGCGTGTTCTTATTGGCATTGGGGGCAAGGGTCGGGCCTCTGTGCGGAAACTGATTGAACGCTGAACAAAAAAACCCACAAATATATTTAAATGTGTGTGTGAGAGTGAGAGTGAGAATGAGAGAGAGAGAGAGAGTGTGTGTATATGTAAAAAATGTACTGTATTAAAAATGTTGAAATTATATATAAATATTTTATATGATTCATTAAACACACATATAGACCATTTTGCACGATTTAAACAACACTGGTCCAGAAACACTTCCTGTTTCAGTTAGTAACTGTTTTCTTTATTTCACATGTAAAGAAAACATCTTGAAGATGTTTGTTTAACTTTTTGATTCAGTTTTATATGTTCTGTTGGTTGTATTTTATCCCAGCTTTTATGTAGTGTTAAAAAACTGAAACAGGAAGTGCTTCTGGACCAGTGTTGTTTACATCTTGCAAAATGGTCTACTGTATATATATGTATGTGTGTATGTATGGTCTACCTATATATATATATGTATGTGTGTACATGATTTAAATATATATGTACACAAACACCTAGCCAGGCCCTGAAAAAAACTAGCAAAAACAAAAATGCGGTTCTCATTGTTATTGTTGGTGATAGCTAAGAAAGGTTTAAAGATTTTGGCTAAATAAGACGGATGAGAAAGAGCTGACTGGTTTTGGTATGTGTGCATAACTCACCTGTATGGACTGGCCCAAGCGTTTCAATGCAGGGGTCTTTACCGGTGTTATGATACCAGTGACTGAAGCACTTTTGTCTACTGGTTTGACTCTTTTGTTACATGGACCCTAATATGAGGGCAGCAACAGAGAATGAGGGTCAAGGTTCAAATGTACATGTTTACGTGGACCATGAAATGCCTACATCACCAAGAAATTCACTAAAACTGAGAAATTTGAGATTTCTCAGACTTTGATTGTGATGTTTTGATAACTATAACGGTCGATGTATCATTACTGTATTCAGCAGAAAGCTACTAGGAACAAAGATGCATATCAATTCATTTCTGTACCTCAGAATCTTGCATGTGGTCACTGATGGGAAAGTCATCGTCTTCCTGAAAGAGACGCGAAGCATAGCATGTCAGCACGAGCGAATAACCACAACCAGATGAAAGCAGTAAACATACGGTATATATAAAGAGTTTATTACAAATATCAGTAAATTCATAAGTATCATTAAGAGAACAATGAGATAGACATTCGCTTTCACAGAGTGGCTGTTTCTTCACCTCCAGGCATTTTTTTTTTTAATAAAACTGTTTTTTTTGCTACACGGAGTTGATTTTACAAGGGTTTTGGACACTTTTTAACAGCCTTTATAATGAGCTTTTGCTTGATTTCACTGTTTAACCCTTACCTCATACCCAGACATGAACTCATGTGGGAAGATAAGAAATATTTTTATTGTGCGTCATTTCCAATAAAGCTGTAATTTTGCCAAATTATTCCAAACGTGTGAACAATGTAGTGTATTTAGCATGTATTGAATTCTAACTATAAAATTAGCCACAGCCAGACAAAAACTGGGCCGTTTCTACCACAGAATATGATCGGACTCAATTCAGAGTCTAGATGCTAATTGGTCAAAAGCTGCTATATTCCACCTGCGCACTTCCCACAGCCATTATCTTTATTTTTTTATGGATCATCAAGTGTGTTAAGGAGAGTTGATTTTTTTTTAAAGTACCGGTAGTTGAAGAAATGCAAACATCAATGTGTGTGCATGTAGCAGATTGAGACAGGAAACTGAGTTGTAAAGCTTTTTTTCCTGTCAGCTTTTTACTCGCAGCTGAAAACAAGTTGCTTCATTCTTTCACTGTAATCTTCCTTCAGTCCTATGAACAAATGGCTATGAATATGCTATCTTCTCTAGAAGTCTTGTGTAATAATGCAGTAAAAAGTGGATTGTTATAGAGTCACCTGGTCTATCTTAACAAGTTTCCGTAGTAGAGCACAAACAGGCAGACCACTTTCACCACATTAGATTTTTTATAAATAATCAATGATTAGGTTCAAGCTTAGAGGGAGGAGCTTTAACCTCTGAGCAGATCATTTTTAGATCACCTAAAGACGGACTAACAGGAAATATCGCGGCTGTTTTGTAACAGATGCTCAAATTATCACATTCAAACATCCATTATTCCATAAGACAATTTGGAAGCGTTTTACAACAGAGACGTTGTATCTTATATCATAGACAACAACTTACACAGTCCTCCAAGATTCGGGCTGAATTGTCAGCATCACTACTTGGGTCTTGTTTTCTTTTCTTCTGCTCAGAAAACCAACAGATAACACATTGGTCTCCCTCAAAGGAGCAAGACCTACAGTACAAGGTCTGTCCATCAAAATTTGTTGTATAAGATTTATGACAGAAACAAATCTTACCCCTGCAAAATCTGACAAGTTGGCACATGTGAGGAGTCTCTCTCTAGATACAGGAGACCTGAGAAATGACCAAATAAGTAGTTTAATGACACTGAAAAGACATGAATATATCATCTGTTAGTTCATTAGTCATCGGATATTAGACTATAGTGAATCTATAGGGTACAATATCTGATCAGAGTGATAGTTCGACACCAAAATGTCTTAAATGTTTAATTTAAGCAACTATTGATGATCTGTGAAAAAAAAAAAAAAAAGTCATACCAGGAAGGTGATGAATCAACCTCCGTCTCTTCAGGTTCCATCTTTTCCTCTCTCATAGCATCTTCAGACGTGCATATAAATAGAAACGCCGGTGAATAAAATAGTATTACATTAAAAAATCAGACCAGAAATCTTAGAAGCACCTGTTCCAACTTTTCAAAGAAAAGACAAAACTCTTAATGTGCACTCTCTCCCAGCCCTCCCCTCTTCCTCTTACACTTGCATGTCTGAAACCACATCCTGTGCAAGAAAAAAATGTGTACTTCCTGTTGTCAGGCAGAACGAAGCCTAACCATCTTTCTTTAACGTCTCTGACAGTCTCTGTGTAATTACGCCAGCCATACTTCACTCCATCACTGAAGAGGACGGAAGTTAAACCAAATCTTCTGACCCATTTCTGAAAATGAGACAGTGGCGGCTACTGCTCGGTTGATTAGATCATGACTGGCACAGTTCATGACAGAGAAATGTGACAGATGCTCACGTGTCAAATTTGGCTTGTCAAAGTCAGGAAGAAAGTGTTTTTCAAAAAAGAGTCCACAGAAATGATGGCCTTTTTTTAAATACAAAAATAGGCTGATTTAAAATGTTCTTTGAAAACCTTTAAATATTTGATAGTCAAACTAAATATATGAGCAGTTTCATTTATTGTTCATTTAAATCAGGTTTGAGCAGCCCTGTTACCAAAATTTAGGACATCTGAAAATGTAAAAACAATGAATCCAATTTCAGTATTTCCTAGCAATAAATTTAAATAAACATAAAAAAATATTAAGACAGAATTAGTAACATGGTTGGAAATGTAGCCTTAAATTTAGTGGTCACTTATAATTTTTTGAGGTTGCCCTGTTTCTTCTGGACAGGTGAGTAGCTTCTCGTGCTGACTTTTATGTATGTGAACTGTGTGTGAAACTATAATTCTTTATAAAATATGAGTGAAGCTCGGCTAAACTTGGATAGCTCTAGCGAATATCAGATTGTAGGGATTTAGTGTGTAGCCATAACATTGTACTATTAGCGAAATGTAAGGGAGGGGCAAGCGAACTTGGTTTGTTTGGGATCTCACTTCTAACACAAACAGAAGTGACGTCACCCACAATCGCGGACACAACCTTTAAACGCTTAATGTCATGAAACATCCCAGTTTAAGTTGAGTGACTCACAATCCAGCTTATAAAACCTCAAGCAATTGACCTTATGCACTGCTGCACTACTTCCTGAACTTAAGCCAGCTCCTTGTTTCCTGCCTGACATTATTGGTCAAATTGATTAATTCAGGTGTGCCTGACCTCAGTAGTCACAGCAACAATAATCAGACACACCTGAATTAATCAAGTTTGGCCAATAATAGCAGACAGGAAACAAGGAGCTGGCTTAAGTTCAGGAAGTAGTGCAGCTGTGCATAAAGCCAATTGAATATAGATAATATTTTTTCCAATTGTTGACAAAGCCTTGATCCTAATCAAGTTATTTCTGCCACTTTTTTTTTTTTTGCTCTAAAATAGTGGTAAAATCAAGTGGCGGAGATTCCGTATTTTGTCTCTTTTCTTCTCTATAAAAAATAAAATCCTATGGATTGAATGCGTACTGTGCAACTTAACGTGACAAACATTGAAATATTCCTGATAACCATTTTTCTTAACTGCAGATACTTTTTATTAACTTCTTAGATACATTTTAAAAACAGCAGTAGCAAAGAAAAGACAATTAAGCAAAGAAATGTTTTCAACTTTATTCACTAACACACTAAGTGCTCCCATTACAGAGTAAAATCACTTTTTTTGTACTGTATGGTTTTTTTTGGAGTTTAACAAAGTAGAAAGAATACAGAGTTTATGTTCTACAAGGTGTACACCAGAAGTTCACCCAAAAACAAAATGGGGAGAAAAAAAAAAAAAATTATGTGCAAGTTCCTGAACCCAACCCAACTCGCCAGAGAGGCAAAGGGATGTTCCCACTGGGCCTATGGGAGAGCAGGAGTTCAGTAAGTGGGACCAACTCGCTCCAAGACCTTGGCCAAAAAGGGCATTTCGAAATACATTTAAACGTGACATCAAGTCAAGGCAGCGATTTGAAAAAAAAAAAAAAAAAAAAAACCGCAAACATAACTGATATTTTTCCTAAGTACTCATTTTTTTGGCATTAGTCAATATTTTACTCCAGAATACAAAGCAAGATGGCCCACAAATGTATAATGAGGACAGGAACAGAGATCAGTGTGAAAGATTATTCAGAGGGAGGGAGTGACAATCGGTGTACAGGTTAATTCATTCACTGAAGCCGTGTTACAACAACCAGTTCAAATAAGTTACAGCCAAAGATTCACATGCTCCCCATATTCCAAATGATAACCAGCCTGAAAGAATCACACCCTAGAGAGCTCAACGAATAGAGAAAGAGGGGTGTTGAGATATAATACTCATTATTCAGTAACTGATTAAAAAAAAAAAAGATTGATTTCTCTGGGCTCTCCAAGCATACTGATGCTCCCCATCCCCAGTGGGCCGCCCTCTCCCTCCTCTGACATGTCCCCTTCCCTACCCCAACAGCCCTCTCAGCGGATGGTGTATCTGACGTACGGGACCTCGACATCCTCGTCTGTGTCATCATTGCAGCAGAGCTCAAAGACTAGTGCTTTAACATGCTTCCCCAGTTTCTTCTTGGACACCTTGGTCACAATCTCAGTCATCCTATGAAGAGCAAAACGGAGGCAAAACATTATTTTCTGCAATTCTACATGCCTCACTTCAGCCCATATGATAATTCAGTATGTCTAAAAAAAAAAATAGGAAAAACAAACTCACGGCAGTTCCAGTCTCTCTTTAAGCTTGGCCGCAGGCATGAAGAAAGAGTAGAGCATGGAAACTCCCTGAGAGAGCATAGTGATCTCCAGTTTGTGTTCATTCTGAGGGAGGAACAGAGAGCGTGAATCACGAGTACACAAGATTAAAAAAACCCTACCTTGCCTGCTTCAACTAGGAACGGGCACAAATAATGCTAGGCGATATGGCCCAATTTCACAATATTTTTTGTGAAATGTCATTCCATATTTAAATCACAATATTCATGCCATACTTTTAATGGGGAAGGAAATGCATTCCACACATTTGCTCGAGAATTAATGTAAACAATCAAATGGCATCTAACGAAATGAATTCACAACTTTCTTAATTTAATGTTTTAAAATTGCAGTCCGTAGCTTTTTTTGAGTTAAAAATTATCCAAAATACATAACCTACCAGTGTTCAAAACTACCTGTTTGCCTTATCTCGATTCAAAGGGATTAGCTTGTATTAATGCTTTTAGTTCCAGTGGTACTGGTGGATATCCACGGGAGATTCGATACACAGGAAATATCTGTACACATAAAGGAGTCTCGGCTAGTATAAGTGATGATGTGTGTGAGGATGTTGGAGGTAGAGATTTATAGCCTTTTCTCACACCACTTCATATAATTAAACTTATCAATTTAATGGCGGACACAGAAAGGTTCAAACGACAATCACCAGTGACAACAGATTCACCCCATGTAAAATGCAAAAGAATTTGCTCGGACTTCCAAGCTGCTATAGAAAAAACAAGACCGCAACCAGACCCATATGGAAACAAGGATAATATCGGAAAGACATTATGTAGTCACGCAATGCTGACGTTGTTAACATTAACAATTTAAGAACGAAGTATAAATTGCACGGTTTTGAGTGATATGATAACTTATAAGTGATTGTAAGATATATTCAGCACGATTTACTGCAATGTCAGAACCAGAACAAAAGTTGATGTTTCTTACTAGTTTAGATGACCTTTTCTGGTGAAAATTCTTAAAATTCTTATGTTATTTCAAAAAGAATAATCTGTGTTTCTGAATGCCAGTATTGACACCGGCGCAGTGACCGACAGCCACAAACATTGTGTTCATCCCCTCTGTTCATTCGAGGGTGTTGAAGTATAACTCTTGTAAAGTTAATAATACCGCAAATGACTGCAATTACAGATTTCAAACAGAGATGGCGACAAAGAGGAAAAATGCCGGACTGCAGCTTTGAGTATTGAAATGAAAATAAATAATTTACAATAACTAGCATTTAGTTTGTAAGGTAAAAAAAAAAAAAAAAAAAAAAAAATTACTTGTATACTTTACAGTGTAAATTAAACATGGATAAAACAATGGTCTGGATTGTATGATTATCCTAATATAATTATAAAATGTCTTGATTGTATGATATTCCTTGTAGTTCTCAGAATCATAATATAATTATACATTTTACAACACAATAAAAATATAATTCTGTCATAATTTCTTCAAGTTATACCAAACGGTTCTGAACACTTCAAAACTGTTCATCTTAAAAACATGTAATTCATGGTCATGGATAAATAAATCGGTTGATTTATCTGTTGAGTACTCAAATGCAACCAACATCAAACATTACCTTGAAATAGTCCAAGAACTGTCGGAGTGTCATTTCTTCTCCATTGGACTGAATGCCTTTCACTTCGAAACGGTCCCAAAGCGTCCAATCAATCTCGTAGTACTGTGAAAGGCGGCGATAGTGTGAGAACACCGTAGTCATTTAAAGGGATGCCAACATCATTTGCATGTAATGGAGAACATTGCCACGTACCTTGTGCTTGGGGGCAGCTATGGGCTCAGAGAAGGCAAAGAAAGGTAGAGCAAGGTTCATGAAGCCGTTCTTGTAGGACTCAAGCTTCGTGTGTTTCTGAACGATCTTCAGCAGCTCCAGACACACCAGACCCACCACGGCAGCTGTCGTCGTGGCAATGGCTGGAATGATTTTCCCAGCAATGAGCTTGCTCTGAAACAATAAAATGAAAGGTGAGGATCTGCAATGATGGGACTTAATGCCCAAGACAGTTGAAAAACCATTTCAGTTGCCCTCTCGACCTTGTGTCTATCTGCAGGAGGAATATCATAGTTCTCTGCTCTCAGATTAGAAGCAGCTACAATGAAGTCCATATGGAAGTTTGTGTCATCATCCTGAGGAAGAGAAAATAATTAGCATTTTAACTGAAGTTAAGAAGTTCTACTGGCAGGGAAATTGGGGTCGAGTTATAAGCGGTACCTTTTCAAATTCAATTGGACAGAGCTTGAACTGAGAAGTCGCTTCTGAAGCAGGCAACAATGTCTTCAGTTCTTCAAGTCTTGAGTCATCTAAAAAGGGGCCGAGTTGAATCAATAATAGTGTCGTTTCACTATCGTTCAACTGTTTTGAATCTACGTCTACCTAAATGTTCTCAATCACCTCTTCTCTTACCGACTGATGCATTGGCACTCTGCAGTTCCTGATCAGACACGTGGATTTTGACTCCTGACTTGGGTGTGAACTCAGGCACTTTAATTTCCTGCAGCAGCTTGGTCAAAGCCGGGCGGTCAGTTGACATTGGCAGACCATATGAAATGGCATACAAGTTAGCCGCTGCCATAATGTAGTCCATGTGAAGATCCTGCCAATAACAATAATATCATTTTCACCATGAAATTTCAAAAGGAGTCAGTTTTATTTGAGCCTTCACACAGTGAATACTCACATTGTCAGTGCTGAATTCTAATGCATGAGGACATCTTTTTGGACCCGACCAGAATGGTGCACCAGAGCTGGTGAGCTGGACAAAGATAGTGGAAGATATTACAATGTTCAACAAAGTTGTAAATTCATGGAAATGTACCCCATTTATTGAAAGTAGCCTACTTCTTAAATGCATGTAATAGACTTTATTATAAACTAGCATTTCTCAACAGGGAAGTTTGGAGAACATCGCGGAGCTGGAAGCAATATCTACAAGGGTTGGGTTGAAGTGATCTTGGGCGGTGTTTGTTTAAAGAGTGTAAATGCTAAAGATTTAAGAGATAAAACTTGTTACTATTTGCAAAAGAAAATGGTCTGCAACATCATAACAGGCACACATCTGCACCAGCGCATCCTTGATCATAAAGCAGACACTTCAAATGAGTTTTCAGCAGGGCAAGCAGGCGAATCGATCGATGCGTTTGAAACACAATGTAGTATCTGTCTGGATGTTTTATAAACTGGATGTGCTCCAATTCGCAGTGTTTTTTTCCCTGATTATAAAGGTTTGTGCTTTTGATGCGATCCATCATGTCTTTCGCATCCGATGTAGACAGTGTAACCTGCCAATTTAAACCAATGCATATAGAATCAACAGTGTATCATTTCTATTGCAATGATTATTTACTTCAGTGTCAGTATGTGAGTTTTCTGTAGCCCAACTTTCAAACTTTCAGTGAAAATAACTTGCATCTAGCATTTAGACAGTATTTAACATGACAATGTTTTTTCTTGTTTTTGTTTTCCATTGGAAAAATGAGTATGAATGCTTCTTGTTTAACTGATTTTCTGCTGTTAGTAATGACCTACACCAATAAAGTTTCAATGCCAAATTTCTAAGCATTTATTTAACACTCAATATTTCTATTTACATGGCTTTTTTGCTCTTTGCAAACTAATTATTGATATTTTCAACTATCCAGTCGAATCAAATCTGTTTTGTATTTTTAATGAACAAAGATTGAAATAGAAATATGAGATGGAAAAATCGAAATGTGAATTATTTTAAATTAATGTTTTAAACGAATGTCTTTTGCACTTTTTGCACATTTACAGAGCTGGACAGAGAGCATACCTGTATCATAAGACACACCACACTTAACATCCAATAAAGCAAGATTTCAAAAAGAAAGGACTCAACATATTCTTCAAAACAGGATATCTTCTAAAACTAAGGCATACATATGATTATATTTTCTATAAATGTTTTTAATTGGTAAATTAAATTAATACTTATCAAATTTAATCAAAAATATAAGTAAAATCACTAGTAAAAAAAGGCCTTTCAAAAGTTTCAGGAAAGAAAAAGGATTTAACAAATCTCTATCTTTGAGCAACAGGGTATGTCAGAACTTTAAAGACACCTCAACATCGCCAAAGGCCACAGCAGTGAAAATCAACAATGCTATGATTAAACTTTCATAAATCAATTTATTACGCTTATTGTTGAATCAACTTATCCTTGCTGAATGAAAGTATCATTTTCTTTCTTTATTTTTAAGAATTCTACTGACCTCAAACGTTTGAATGGTAGTGTAAATATAATAAGAGACCTAGATAATGGGCAGAAGGCATTGGCCCACAAAAGGTTAAAGGGACCACTGTTATCAAAGATTCGTCTATGCACAAGTCTTTTTTTTTTTTTTACCTTGTAATGTTAGAACTCTGTCAATGTTATACCTCACCATCTGGGTAATGTACTAGACTTCTCCAATCCTTTAGTCTGCTAAATTCCCACCCCTTTCTTATAATTGACTGCAAGCTAGCATTCAGATCTTCCTCTAATTAAATTCCCTGCCCCACTCTTTTTTTTAAATCCGTTTCACGGATCTGTTCGTCACATTTCAGATAAAATGTCTCGTCACGAACTCTGTTTAACAAATCAAAATAGAAAACAAATCTAAGCTTGATACGAAACACCTACACTTGTCCACATCCCAACCATAAAAAAACAAAAACAAATTTCCATTAGACTTTTTCCAAGATCTCAGGACAGTTGTATTATCTAGACAATTTTGACTTTATGCCTCAATCACT
The DNA here is from genome assembly GCF_016745375.1 of Pimephales promelas. The sequence continues at coordinate 20,696,262 of NW_024121654.1, forward strand.
CCACTGACATCCAATAAAATAAGAACAGTCAGGTCTCACCTGTTCTGGGGGGAAGTTGTGCAGGAGCTGACGGATGTTGTTGTTATATTGACACTGCCAGTGGTTGCGAGCCCAAGCCACGCAGTCGTCAAAGTTGCGTGGTTTGTCTGTCACCAGGCTCTTGTATACTGCCTCTAGGACCTCCAACGGCTGAGCTCCAGGGAGCTTCAGGGTGCGCTCCATAAACTTTGGGTCTCTGGGGAGGGATAAACATTACATTTTTAAATAACTGACAGCACCATGAGTGGCAAACTTACAGGTTTGTTCAGGGTGATGGGAACTTACGTCAGATACTGCAAGGCATTTTCAGCAGGCTGCTTGAAAAGTCCCTCGAACTCATCACGAGCCCACTAAGAGAGTGAGAGGATGGACAAAGCGTAAAAAGTCACTTCAAGTCAATGAAAGTACTTAAGGCTCAAGAAGACAACAGAAGTTCAAAATAATATTACTCGTTACCTGGAGGGTGTGTTCGATTGCATTAGGGAAGTTTTTGAGCGTGCATATAGGAATGGACTTCTCTGGAGGATCCTGGCTGGAGCTGTATGACTCTGTCAAGAAGGGAATGACCACCTGCACGTTCCCTTTGGTCCCAAGAGTACCAGACTCCAGCAATGGCTTACGGTAGTACACACATCTCCGGTCCATATACATACCTGGAAAATCAAAGCATGCCAAGTCAATTTCACAAGCAGCTTGAGAGCATGAGCATGACCAGTCACTTTACTTTCTAAAACTCTAACTTACGGGCATCTACATTGTCAAGAGCATTTGCCACTCCATCAAGGCTTTCAAAGAAGTCATCATCATACACCTTCTCTGTGTCCGGCCCTACACGGTTCTGATGGCCTGTAATGCGGACTTTCGGGTTCATCTGCTTCACGGCTGCAGCGGCAGTCTCGCTCTTCATCTTCTGCTCAAAAAAGGATCAAAGTCATCAACAACCATTAGCCAGGTGCGCAGTGTTTACTTTAGAATAGTCCTTTACGGCTGTTGCTTGTCAGACTGTACCAACATGACCCTTGCAGTAAGCCACGTCACGCTGTAAGATCTCAGTTAATAAAGTCAAGACTGCATGGCAGTGAAGAAACATTGGACGCAAGCAAAAAGTGTTTCACATCAAGGACTGTAATCTGGATGTGGGATAGAAATGGCAGCTAGCAAACAAAAACAATCTCTAGGGTTAATTTTCATCATGGGTTTTCTTGAAAGGACATCTGGAAAAAAAATTAAATCAAAGATGTGTGTGTGTGGAGCAAGAGGTGGTTTCTTGTTCTCACTAATTGTGAGAATTTTGATTTGACAGTTGTCATCACACTGCAGGACTGTGCCTCTAAACTTCTGACACTGTGGGAAAATTTGACCTCCAACAAATTTCTGGCAATGGTTAGTAATTGGCTGAACTAGCGATCAAAGACTTTTGGCTTAGGATCAGAGGAATGTTTTAGTATTCACAAAATTTGCCGCAGAAAGCCAAATCGTGGCCAAAATCATACAGTGTGCACCTGGCTTTTGCAAATATCAAGTTCTCTCCCCAAAACTCTCTCCTCCAGTCTAATAATGTCTCAGGTCAATCTCACCGTGACATCCCAGGGCCTGAAGAGGAACTGTCGATTGAGATTGGACTTCTCTATGGTGTCCATGTCAGTGACTATGACCTCGCCATCACCGCTGGCCAAGCCCATCATGGCAAAGTTTTTCAGCAGCTCACAGCCAATGGCTCCAGCACCAACCTGAACACAGGAAATAAGTCACAAAAATGTAACACTTTAGAGAGTGAAGCAGTGTTTTTTTTTTTAGTATAACTTATAAACCATTAGAATTTTTTATATTTTGAATTAGCTTGTGTTTTTATACTTTCAGATTTCTTTTTAGCTTTTTGCTTTTTCTTTTATTTCTTTTTGTAATTTCTATGTTCTTTTGTGTAATTACTATGTACTTTTTTTATTCATATTTCTAAACCGTTTGAATTTTTTTTATTTTACTTACAGTTAGTAATTTTAACTAAAATTAGCCATCATATTTTTCTATTTCTATTTTATTTGAAACTTCAATAAACTAAAATTTCTTGTAAATTTAGTTTAAAAATAAGTAGTGTAATTGTCTCCCATTTTGATAAACGGCCAGTTTCAGCTCCTCACCAGAAAATATCGCTGTTTGGCTAACAGCTCCTGAAGCTTGGACCCAAAGACAGCAATCTGGCTATCATACCGGCAGTTCCTCTGTAGAAAACAGATGAATGAATAAATTATGCTTTGTATGAAACCCACAATCTTCAGAGGGAACGGCAAAATTTGACTGTCTTCACTAATCTCAAACAAATCCTGAAGACATGGAAACATCTTGCAAAATGAAGGTGATTGACAAGGGGCACTCACAGGTGCACACTCTTCCTCGGTGAGAACAGTTTCCTCAGCCTCAGGTAAGCACTCCAGAGCATCAAAATACAGCCACTGCATAATGGGCATAAACTTCCCTGTGCAGGCCTGAGCAGAAAAAAAAAAAGAGGAAACATTTAACAGATCATGACAGATGAGGCTAACGCAACACGTTCCTAATATATCTCATTGATTTGAAGCTCAAAGACAATAATGAGAGACTATTACCTTCATAACCTCCTGGGCAGCAAGCCCACCAATAAAGGCATTGACGGGTGCCAGGTCTCCAGCAGCCACATAGGACAGTTTTTTGATGAGCGCTTGGTCCAGCTGCTCCTGCTTGGCAGATCCAGTCTGTGCAGCGTTCACCTCTTCAGCAAGAGTCACAAGCTCGTCTGAATCCGACTGCGGCAGTACAGAGAGAGAAAGACATCACTGCTGAGTAACAGAGTCTGAGGCCCACAGCTCAACACATTGTATTGGTTGAGAACATTTTAGGCAGTTCTTGGTCAGAATAAGCTTGAATTGGGATTGATCCATACGCAGTCAGAAATCTGACAACAAAAAAAAGTCATCACCTGACTCCAGGGCTTCGGAAGATGACTGTGCTTCTTCTCAAACGCATGCAGTGCCTGAAAGCCCACGTGCAGATGGCCTGGACGATCAAATTTGGCAAAATCAGTCAGTATGAACTCTGGTTCAGCCATGGAGGAGGACAGGGATTTCTGGCAAAATAAAGAAGTGCACATATGAAATCTAGTAGAATATTCATTTTACACAAGTTCTAGAAGGTTAGTTGCAGCAGGGGCATCCACTTACAAAGGCAATTTTCTTGGGCATCTTCACTTGTGTGACAATACCACCTCTCACATAGTCCGAGAATGAGCTTGTGTCGCAGATGCTGAAGGTGTAAGGACCTGATGACAGAGGACATCAGTTACATAAAACAGCTCACTGCCCTTCAAATGGTGTACGGTTAACAGCAAACTTTAACAGATAAAATGTTGTGGCTTTAGATTCCAGGATATTTTTTCTGTTATTCATCAGATCCTGTTCCTATAGGACAGAGGTAGTTGACTGATATCATCAGTCGTTTAAGTGATTGACATGTTGTCCAATGCTGATCCAGTTACATTTTAAAAAGCAGGCAAACAAACAGCAGTAAAACCTGTCAAACAACCAGACATCTCTAGACAACTGAACGGTTTTAAGTTTGCCGGGATGAAGACGCATACGGTTTTGACAGACAGTGAAGAAGATGATAGAGGCAACACAGTTTGAGTACTTCAGTTTGTCAACAAGCTCTTTGCAGAGCAAAATAAACAACTATTGAATGTCACTTAGCAAAATAACTGAATAACCTGTTTTACATCTACAATATATATTATATATTATCTAGCTTTCCAACTTTTGCTCTAAGTATTATATTGTAGTAATGCTAAACTTCCATTGGGACCTCAGAATGACTATTTAATATCGTCTTATTCAACAAATTTAAAGAATTGTTTCGCCTCAAGCTAATAAAACTAAAAATATATCTTATTTCAAGACTTATTTCACACCATGAAAAACCAGGGTTCCCACGGTCTGGTAAAACTTGGATATATGAGGGAGCCTACATTTACATGTAATTTCAAGATCTGTCATGAACATTAATAAAATCGTAAAATGCTATGTGCAGTTTTATAACGAATACACATTTTTCTAGTAATTCAGAACACTAACCTCACAGACAAGGCTTAAGCCGGTAACCGGTTTTATCACTTGCCCACCACGGCACCACAAAAAAAAAGTAAGTAAGCGGTCATATAATTATACCTGACACCAGACGATGAATAAGAGTCTTGTCTAGGACCCTTCGAGTCATGACTCGAAAAAAGATTTGTTCATTTTGATGAACGAGTTTGAACAGGAGAGTCACGAACGCGCATCACAGAACACATCAATGTGAGCATTTCAGTTTATAAACTTAAACTTTGTTTGTTTTTTAAATGCCCGATCGTTTCGCTAGATAAGGCCCTTATTCATCATCTGGTGTCGTTTAAAGCCCTTTGAAGGTGCACTGAAACTCTCATTTGGACCTTGAACTGTTTAGTTCCCATTGAAGTCCATTATATGGACTATATATAATTTCTTTTCAACTGAAGAAAGAAAGACATGGACATCTTGGATGACATGGGGGTGAGTAAATTATCAGCAAAAGTTTTTTTTTTTTTTTTTAAAGTGAACTACTCCTTTAAGATCAATTGAGGCATTTAAGTAGCTTTTATATACATGCCTTAAAAAAAGAAATTACTGGTGTGCATCTTGAAACAAAACAATGGCACTGACATTTTAAGATATGTCAGACCAAGCTCCTTTTAGTTAAGGCAGCTCAAACATGCATTTTAGTCTGGGACTAGGTTTAAGCCTTGTCTGTGTAACTGGTGGTCAGTATTATAAAACTCTTGGAATCCAATAATTGGAAGGGCTTGAAGTTCAAAAGGTTGAGTACCACTACATTTTTTTCACCATTTTGTATTCTGGAGGTTCCTGGGCTGACAGTATCTGGGTGGGTCTGTTACGGGAAGAAAACCCCTGATAACTTACCCAGTGTCTTGATCTCTACTGGTTCACAACCATTGAGCTCTGTCATGCCCTGCACTTCTGTGAAAGTAACGTAGTCTCCACTCTCAAATCCATGCCGTGCTTCATCCAGACATGTAACCACACCAGCGCCATCCTTTTTACACACAAAAAAAGCAAACAAATTCAGACAGCAAGAAATTTAACTAATGACATTGTGAAACTTTGTTAAAACAATAAACAAGGTCTAATGCTACCATGACACAGGCTCTTACCTTTGTGATCATTGAAATCATAGCACTCAATGGCTGCTCCCCATTGGTGTCAAACACTAACATTTCCTCTCCAAAATCACAGAATAGTTGCCTAATCAAACACAGAACATAAATTAGATTATGATCCAAAAAACATGAATAGCTCAACAAATACCCAAACAGCTTACCCAAACAGCCCACGTGTGTCTGCCACGATAAACTTGATGCCATTATTGTGGCAGAAGTCCCCGAAGCGCGTCTGCTCCTCGAGGCTGGAGTTGGTGAGTACAACAACCTGGTCAAACACAAACATCAAATCTTTAACCAATGCAAAGTTCCACGAGTATGTGGGAAAAGTAGGATTTTGTTCATGTGTTCAGCTGATGGGTGTAGTCCAGAGGAGAATAATGGCGGTACCTGAAACTGGGTCAGGTATTCGTTGGTGAGGGTACCAGTGAAGGAAGTTACAGGCACATAGCTGTTCAGTTCTGCCAGTCGAGACTGACTGACATCTGCACGATTCTTCCCAAGATCCTCCTCGCGCAGGTAAAACTAAGACAGACATGTAACAAACACCTATTATTACTACCACTAATATTACACTGCTATGCTTCAAATGTATTCATATGTTTATTCTGTCTTATGTTAATGTTACATTATGTTAACTGTCTCATGCGCACCAAGGCTGCATTTATTGTATCAGAAAATATAGTAAAACAGTAATATGTGACATTTTACAACAATTTGAAATTTTTAATTGTTTTACATTAACACAGATTTTTATTCCTATGATTGCAAAGCTGAATTTTATGCATCTTTGCTCCAGTCTTCCAAGTCACATAATCCTTCAGAAAACATTCTAATATGTCGATTTGCTTCAAGAAACATTTGTAACCATCAATGTTGAAAAGATGTGCTGCTTAACATTTTTGAGATACATTTCTCAGGATTCCTTGATTAACAGAACATGAATAAAAAAACAACATTTATTTGAAGTAGATATCTTTTGTAACAATGTCTTTCCTATAACTTTTGACAAGTTGAATGCATCCTTGCTGAATACAAGCATTAATTTCTTTTTTATACTGACCACAAACTATTTCAATTGTTGTTTGTGCTATAAAATGCAGATTTAGTTGTTTAAGTTTGTTATTTTTTAGCTCCCTTTCAATGCTTACAAGAAAAGGCTGTGTTGCATTGACATTCACATTTCTCATGTGTCATCCCCATCCACTGACCTGTGATGAAAGGTCCTTCCATTCGGCCATGCCCTGGTCGTGCAGGGTGACACTCTTGACTCCGCCCAGAATGACATTCTTGGCAATCTCTACACCCAAACCTCGCATGCCTGAGATCAGAACATTGGAGCTCTGCATTCGCTTCATAGCATCATGGCCCAGTACGTACCTGAGAGACACATCCTAAATTTAGCCACTACTCACATGATCAAGTCAGTTAATTTGCTTAAAAAGAACGTTACAAGGATACATCAAACTGAAATGAAGGCCAAACTCACAGCTGTCTGGAGTACAGACCCTCGTCGATCTCAGCATCATTTCCATTCTTAGCCATGCCCTGCAGAGACCGAAAACCACAGTTAACAGACTATAAATAGACAGTCAAGCACATGACTTATTAAACTGGCTGCCTTTCAACATCCAGGCGCAGTAAAGAAAGAATGAAGATTTTGACCAAAAAAAAATGCACATCATATTTTATATCAATTCACTCAATCAACATAAATTTAGATCATCTAGATGTTCAAGTTACATCCAAACAAGATGGCTTAAAAAAAGCCTGACTTGAACCTACGTTAGCTGGTGTGTGAGACAGTTCAGTTCTGACAGAGTTAGAGGAGGAGCAGTTGGATCCCGTCTTCGTCTCTGATCCTGACACGCGACGCTTCTTGGACAGCGGCGAGCTGGACATCTAAAAAAAGAAAGAAAACTCAATCTCTGAGTTTTACAAGCAAATATTATCAGCTTGAAGTGCCTAAATATTAGGATTACATTAAACAACTACAGTAGACAGAAAATTATTTTACAGGTCACTTAATTTTGGGTGGAATAACATCAGTTTCCCAAATTAAACAAATGAATGAATTCATATCTTCGTAGAGGCTTAAAAGCCTCTTCAGGCTAATAGCTCTTGCCAAAAGCTCTTGTGTTACTCCCACAAACAACTAGAAAGCAGTGGCGCAAATGAGCAATAATAGCAACATCCAGATGGTTTGAATACATTAATGCGCAAACACCTGGGGAAAAAGAAAATGCTCTACTGATTATACTTTTATTCATTAATGAAGAAACATGTTTTCAGATCAGGCAGAGTATATAGCCAAGATGGTTAAGAGCACAACATTGAAACTTCTAGAAGAAAACAGCGAAATTATTATCCGTGTATGTAATGTGTGCGTTCAGGAGAATGTTGAAATATGCCGCAGATAAATTGTCATTTCAGCACTGGACAGTTCCTTTAAGAGTATTAAAACGATGGTACCAGCAATGCAGTGAAGTCATTGTCAATCAAAAGGGGGAAAGGACAATCTGGTCTATAAACCCAAGGCGGAGGTATTATAACAAGACAATAATGTTTTGCGAATAAATGCATTTAAATGAGCTTGTTCTATGAAAAGAACATAGGATGATAGGAAAGCTCCAAACTACATTCAGATCACTTATGTGAGGATTTACTTAAAAATCAAGTGGTCTATCCACAGCACAAGAAGAGCCAGATTTCTGCAGTAAGATTAAGCTTTTCGTCTATAAATACCTCGCGGACAGAAGCGTTGTTTATGGTGAATGGCTCGTGTATTTACTGGCTCACCCACTGCCTTAACAAAACCGCTGATTCATTAAAACAAAGCTGCAGTGAATGTCAAGAACACCGGCTCCGTGTAAGCACAAACACTCATGGTATTACGGTTGGTCATCCATCCAAAATACCGTGTTTTGCTTTAAGATATATGATTCACTGGGAAAGAAAAGAAACTGTATTGAGGCTTATTTAATTAGTTGCATAGAGTTCGACGGCCCTCGAATCACACCGTTTATTCTAGAACGACGACAAACTCGCGAGCTGCGCTCGAGCGGAAATACCGCATTCAATCGTGCCGTTGTCAAATGAAAATAACGTTACTTCAATTTAACCGGGATAGTTCACCAAAATTGTTAAATACTATCATCATTTACTCACCCTCAAGTTGTTTTAAACTTGTATGAATTCGGTGAAACACTGAGTTATAAGGCAAAATAATAATAGTAGCACTTATTCACTTTCATTTTTCCATAGTAATGACTCAGGCTGTCATTCTACCTGACAATTTTCCCACCCGGAAGAAAGTCAGTCATACAGGTTTAGAACAACGTGATGGTAAGAAAACGACTAACGTTAAATATATTTTGGGAGAACTGTCCCTTTAATAAAACCAGAAGAAAGCCCACAAATTCACAAGTAATCTTTCGCACCAAAATTACAGTACAGACAGATTGAGGTGGTTTGGGATGACCAGCGCAAAACCGAAACATGAATAAATCCGAGCGTGACATAACGTTAAGTAGAGAATACAATCTCTACAATCTCGATTATCACGTCAAGACCATCGGTTTCACCTGCTTTGTACGTTACTTTTCAGATAACGTTATTCACTTCCGCTTCGACGAGACAGAAAAAAAAATCATCCGCAGTAACGTTATGTCAAGACATCAAAAGTTAAATTAAACAAACACTAATCAGATGTGATTCTTTTAACCGGGTGATAACTTAAGTCAGCAGGCAACACGACAGGATGTTTTATACACCTAGCTTGCTAGCCTGCTAACGTTAACGTACATGCTTTGTAATAGTTGGTGCAGGCAGTTTCCTGAGCTTGAGGCCTAACTCACCAGTCACAAGTTCGCATGATAACCAGTGAATGAAAGAACGCCGCACCTGCACAAACACAACGATCTGATTTATGCCGATCAAAAAGCGCTTAGCAATTATACGAGCATAAGCGAGGAATTACTCTCTATAAAGCTCTATTCAAACAGACAGCTGCTTGCAACGAGTTAGCATATTTGCCTCTTACCAATAATCCTTCTCAGTCCACTCTCAGTGTCAGCAAACCGCTCCTCGTGTGAAACTAATTTAGATGGTGCGGATTTGTGTGATGATGTAGATTCGAGGAAAAAAAGGACAGGAACAGCGCTGGGCGAGATGATGTGTGAAAGCCCCCTTCACTATCCTGTCGAGTCACTGTGTCGTCCAGTCTACTGCCTGCCTGTATAACTCGTTTCTGGGTTTGTTTCAGAGAACGGAACAAAACCAAAATGGCAGCTGTGGCACAGGGGCGGAGCTGCTCGGATAAAGAGGAACAGGAAAAGGTGGGCTCGCCAAGAGTGCTGCAATCCTCTGCAGTCGCCCATTGGCTGCCCTGCCTATGATATGACTTTACGGAAAAACCCGCCCACTTCAAGTAAATACAAGGTTTATGCCGGGATTTAAGGTTCTGTAATTGATTTTCAGATTCGCTTTAACTGAACCACGTTATCCTGACTGTCAAGATCCTGTGGATAAAGCCCTGAGCCCGATGCTGCAGAAGGATAGCCACCCAAAAATTGTCAATTTATTCCCCATTCATGTTGTTCCTATTTTTAAAAATGTGGGTTTTTTTCCTGAGAAGTGGTATTAACATTAAGTGGCATGGCATTTTGGGCACAGAAGACATTGGGGCATGCCGCCGTGCTTAGTAGCACATCCAGTTGTCACTGGCGTGGCATGTGCAACTAAACCGTGTTAAATGCCGATGGATTGCGTCATGTGCCACTGACAATGTTGCGAAGCATGTCACAGTGTGTTGTGACACCTCTAATAGCCCAGTGCCCAGGTTTTCAAACCTGTCCTGGAGCAGCCCCAGCACTGCACATTATGTATGTATCCCCTATCTGACACCCATTCATGTGTTGCAGCCCCAATTTATTAATGACCTGATGATTGGAATCAGGTGTTAGACATGGAGACATAAAATGTGCAGTGCTGCCCCAGGACAGGTTTGAAAACCCCCGGCCGAGTGTCACATGCCACTCTCTGCCATGCATTGTAGATAGTGTAACATATGCACTATATTGCAGGGTGACATTTAAAGGTTGCTTTCAAACATGGGGTTTATTCTATCCCAGAATGTATTGTTACAACAACCATCTCCATACTTAATATCTGCCTCGTGGCCCATTGTCTGTATTTAGATTTATAATAATAAATAAAAAGAGATTTAATACATATTCTAAATACACAGTTGTTGATAACCCAACATGTTTTCTCTATTTGCATAAGATTGGCAGTTCATCTGTCTAATTTGGAATTATAAAACTATTTAGATAGGTGGCCACAAAAGTGAAACAAGCCACCACAAATTGACCCTTACCAATTAAGCATTTTATATTGTCAACTACCATGAGAGAAAATGCCATAGGTGTCATTATAGACCATTTTGCAAGATGTAAACAACACTGGTCCAGAAACACTTCCTGTTTCAGTTTGTAATTGTTTTCTTTATTTCACATGTAAAGAAAACATCTTAAAGATGTTTGTTTAACTTTTTGATTCAGTTTTTTTATGTTCTGTTGGTTGTAGCTTTTCCCATCCAGAAGCGTGCTGGACCTTGACACTGGCTCTTCACAATGCAGAGTAATGTAGGTCTGTTAGATATTATATTAAACTGGATGTTTATTATAATGTGGCTACAGCCAGTCAAATACTTCAAAACATTCAGATATCCCCAGAAATAATGCATGTTGACATTGTTAAAAATGGTTTTATTTCTTATAACATAAAATCCATGACATTATTTGCAAAATATTAAAGCCATAGGTGAGAACCACGGCAATAACCAGATATTAAATTGTGTCTATATTACATCAGACTCTGATTACGTTTTGTTGTTGCTATCATCTAACTCACAAACAAATAACGAAAACAACAACGATCTGAGCATGTTGGTTACTCACGTGCTCAGAAGAAAGCCCAACAATTTTTGAATGACATGAAGTGTGAAAAAAATGACAATTTTCTTTTTTGGGTGAACTATTCTTTTAAATGGGTTTTATATCCTAAATGATTTACATGGGAGATACAAGCGATGTGGAATGTAAAAGCAATGTTTTGAGAAAAAATATGACAACGTATTATCTGAGTCGTAATGTGCTGCAAAATAACATGCATTTTCGAAGACATTTAATGTCCCTGCTCATTTATCCATCAAATGCTATATGCAAACAGTACAATTATAACCTTGTTGTGGATGGTTTATGCTCATAAAAGTGACTTTTGAAAATGTCTCTCACTGGCACTTAGGCTACAGAAATGTAAATATATATAATAGCCAAAACTAAATGTACATTTGATGATAACAATGAATATGTATTACTAGTCATGGGAAGCACCGTCAGGTCAGACAAACAGCATTCTGGTAATTACAGTACATTGAACCATACGAAACCTTTTTTGCTATAAATGATCATTCTAATCTGTAGATTATTTTAAAATGGCTAATGGAGTTGAAACATGCGAGATATATGAGATGTTTTAATAGACATCAAGTACCAAAACACTAATGCAGGTGCTGCACTTATTCACATTTCAACTTACAACCTGCTAGTTGACAGCTGACACTGTTAAGTAGGTCACAAATATTTTACTAAGGAGCAGACATAATTGCTGAAAACCATGTGGGTACAATATTTCACCCATGCAGATGGGGATAAAATAATGCAATTATATACGACCAGACAATAATAAGAATGTCTACACTTATCCAAAGTTTATATGCACCTAAAGGTAATGATGATGCTTTCGTAACCTCTGAAGAACATCCCCTCATTGCCCTGCATGGATCAGTTTGCCTTTCCTAAACCAACAAACCCATAGAAAATGTCTTTTCAAAGCAATGACTGCTAAAATGAGGGGTTAGGCATGGGCTTTCTTGTAAATGAGAGGAATAAGCGTTGGGGGATGGGATGATACTTATAACAAAGGCCCAAGTGGGCCGCTTATTCTCGCCTATGGTGCATAAAAGCAGCAAATGTCCCCTGTGTGAGTTACCTTTACAGCAGGTACAAATAACGTAAACAACCCCCAACGCATCGCATCATTGTGCCGCTCACGCACCTGCACTTATAGTCAAAACCTCACACGTTGCTTGAGCCAGTTAGCTCGCTGCAAAACACCATCTCAAAACGATAGTTGCCCTCTTTAATATGCGTAATTACTAAAGAGGGCAACGTGGGATTTAAAGAAGCTGCAGTTTACAGTGTAGCAAATCGATGCTAACAATGCACAGGGTTACATAAACGGCTTGAGGTTTAATGGTCGGTGATCTAACCAGAAAAGCAAAGCAATGACCGGGTACCCCACATCCCTAACTTACAAGCTGGGTTCAGTATTTGGTCTATTTTTACTAATGCAAATCTTGAGATAGTTTTAAAAACTGTAATCTAAGCAGTTGTGCAGATTTAGGGCAGTCAAGATTATCTCGCTATCTATCCAGGCTAGCTTTCTTGGAAACGATGCGAGGACGTTTTGCGATAACGTTAGCCTGCAAAAACGAGGCTTGTTAGCTTAGCACAACCTTCTTGCAGAGCATAAAGGAATTCTGAAAAATAACCTAAACCATATGACGGGAGAACTAACGCTAGCCAACTTTTCCGCAAGGATGAGTTGGATTCTTTCATCCCCGGCTCGTGATGCGCGCATGGAGCGCATTGTCTCGCGCATGCAGTTAACTGGCTGTTCCTAAAGTGGCCAGTTAAGATTTTACAGGCAAATTGTTGCGCCTGGCTAGCTGAACTTCAGCGTTAAAACTTGGCTTTGGCTAGCTGTAACTGTGTTCTTGTGGACACGTTAGCAAGTTAGCATTAGCTAGGCACATAAGTATGCAGAACTCACCACATCCGATATTACTTGGCCTCTCCACGGTACTGAAGACAGAAATACCTCGAGGACAAAAGATAAACAACAAAATGGTCAAATAAAACCGTTTCGGTAACTTTATCCCTGGAAGTGGCGGGAGCTCCGTGACTTTCCAGTGTGAGGGTAGGGTGGACGGTTGCCTGACCGGCTATTCCCAGTACCGTTAACAGTTCGGCAAGTATTCTTCAGTTCATGAGCGTAGTAGAACAACCAACATGTGCAGAGTTTGAGTTGAGATTATGCTATTATTCAAGATACAGGGAAATAACACAATCTCGTGTTCATTTTAGACTCCCAGATACATGCATTGCATAGATGGCCCGATGTCAAACGTTGCGAGTAATATTTTATAAGAAACGTAATTCGGTAATAATAAAAAAAAACTTTTATATAGTTTGTCGAAATCATAATTTCACCATTGACATCCCCCCATGGAGTTACAAAATAGACCCGCCCAAAGCTTGGGTAGCGAAATGCACTATGGGAATAGTAGTTTTTAAACGTTGAAATGTGCGTCAAGTTGCTTTTGTGTTGAACATGATACTTTTATTATCAACATCAAGATTTTAGGTTAAAATTAATTCAAAACAAAATGTTTAAAAAATTGTATATCGTTCCTTTCCTTCTCGCTATCGTTTGAAACGGTCGTGCATAAAATGTTTTGCAACAAATTCTAATGCTTTTCAATAAATTAGCTAATACATGCTACTTGCATTATAATGCAATGCAAATGTGTACAAAAACAGTTTAAGGTGGACTGTAGCATGTCACACCACATTGCATGTCAAAACAATTTATGTCAACTGCCAATTTGTCATTTTCAATGGTTTTCTGGGTGTTGAGGAGGCTCAGATTGCTGGGCATTAACAATACAAACAATATTGTGCAAACAAATCACAGACATAGATTATGCGAAACACAAAGGTAAATAATGTAACATTTTGAAAATCTGCTAAACAATGGTGAAAAAATGACAGTCAATGAGACCAGAAACTGTCTGGTTACTGATATTCTTCTAAATATCAGAAAATCGTCTGAATGGATTCGAAAACGGTAAAACTCAAGTGGTAAAATGAGCCTATTTAAAAAAAAAAAAAAAAAAAAAGTGGAGTATCCCTTTAATGAGTTTCTGGCTAAAATTTGATGTTTAGCCTAAATTTATTTGTCAGCTGGATGATTCACAGAATGCTATTATGCTGTTGTCCCTAACAATAGTGTGGTGCAATACCAGTCACCTATAAGAAAATATTGGTATAAATGTCTGTTTTTTATTGTATTTTTTACTGACTATTGTGGTTTCATCTTCTCTAATGGACCCAGAGTCTGGAAATAAAGTTAAATTGCATATAAAATACTTCAGTTTATACTGCTGGAATATCCTTGCTGAACATCTATACTTAGGTTAACAAACTTGATAAATGGCAATTACCATGTTATCCCTTTCACAATTTATTTTAAGCAACTTTAGCATACTTGATGCAAAGTCATTATGGAATTGTAATATTTAATACGAGGCTAGTTATGTCTTTTTCTTTTCTTTTTGTTTTTGTTTTTTTACCAATCCAAGATGTCATGCCAAAAGAAAAGCCTATAAAACAAGTTGGTTTGATCGGAGTTTTATTGAAATATTTCTGTAGAGAGTGCAAAAAATAACTTGGAAGAATATTCACATCACCAAAAACTATATAATATTTTAGGAGGTGGAAGCCACAATTACAATTCACAAACATTTGCAATGACTTTACATATAGACATTAGAGCTTACTTTAAGATATATTAGCAAAAGTATTATACAATGTAAAGATATACTAGTATGCATCATAAATTGAGAAAAGAGAGTGAGAGAATGAGAATTAAACAAACGTGTATATGGACATATACAACAGAAACAAAGGGGGCCAGGAAAAAGAATATAGCTGTAAAGTAGTCTCGAAGTTATCATCAATTATCACATTCTGAGTATTATCAATATCATTCTCAATCAATGAAAGACTGTCATGTTTGGCAGAGACTTATAGAAACTACTGTACAATGTGAGAATATACAATAAGAATGATAAATGAACTAGTCTTATTGGAAATATTACAGAAGGTAAATGATTGATGAAAGGACACAAATGCACTGCTTCAACTTCACTATCTCAGAGCAAAAATCCAAGATGGATGAAGAGACAAAAATCATAACACCCTCCAAAGTCAGAACCTGGTGAAAACCAAATGCACAGCGGTTCTCCAAAACAGAGCAGGATGCCAACTTGTTTTAAGGGAACAAGTTTCATTAAAGGTGTTTTTTTTTTCAAGTTATATAAACTTTTGTATCCAAACTCTCCACAGATTCTACATTACAATTGTGAAATTGTTATTTAGGAAACATATTACAGCTTGCTATGATCTGGTAGTGTAGAGCAGAACCATTTACAATTGGGACAACCTTAACTGTTTCCTCTAATAATACAAAATGCTCAGTTACTCTCGTCTTTACACATTAAAAAAGCTCCTTATCCGTCACATACAATCAATAACAAGGCTCTTGGCGTTTAAGCCCCAAAAATCAATGTATAGACCCAAAAAGGTATGCTGTACTCATGGATCCATAATCCATATCCCAAAGATTTTATTGTTACATGGTGCACCTACTTCATTCTTGAGCCTTCACATCCTCTTAGCATATTTACAAGCCTTTTCCTGACACACTTCCCCTTGGTGATTGGCCAGACCGCTTTGTAGACTTCTGGCCATCGCTGTTACCCTCGTCACCAGTCGGATGGCTGTGACCCTGGACGTGACTGGGTGGGGAAGGTGGCGGGTACGAGGGAGGCGGGATGGTCAGGTGTGGTAGAGAAGGCATTGCTGGGCGAGGTGTGGTGGGAAGGGGTGGCGGGGTCGAGTGATGGTACGAGCGAGGTCTGGGTGATGGGGAAGAGCTGGCGCTTTTTGCTCTCGGAAGGGTCTCAGGATGATCGCTGATCTGTTCCAGCAAAGAAGGCATATCCCCCTCGATCTTCTCCAGCACGGCAGCCATTTGCTTCTCAATTTGTTCGATTACACAATCCATTTGCCAGTCCGCGCTGGTTCCACTACCTGGTTCTAGACCACTGTACTGTCCGACAGAGTAGGTTGGACAGTATGGGCCCCCGTACCCTGATGCACCATGGACCATCTCTTGCAGCTCCTGCTCAAATACCGTTTTATCATGGCCGAGACTCGAAGATCCCAATCCCGCATAGGTACACTGGATGTTTTTCGCCGATTGGTTCCCCTTGTCCGGTCGTCCTTTCTTCAACTCTCTGCTATTGGGGTTGACCTCGCAAGTGGCCCCAACTTCTGCTGGCCTCTCTGCAACTGCTTCTGGGAGCTGTGTTTGACACCAGCTGCTTGCGGCCATATCATGGGCCGTGTCTTTCTTGTCTTCTGATTGGAGGGGCGTTTCCTTTTCCACTGACAAGGTACCGGTTTTGGCATCCGAACATGAGCTATGATCCATCGAGAGATTTGCAGCCATCTTGCGTCGATTTGGAGTATCAGGGAGATGTGATTTCTTCTCAACATTCCCAACAGTTGTGGCCTCTGGGTCTGTGGAGATGTGGTTCCCTTGGCTGTCTGAGGTCTTGATTGGCTGGATGGGTGCTGCTTTTTGGCTCGCTTGTGTTGGTGATTTGTCCTCCCTTTCAGAAGTGCCTTTGTTAGTCTCTATCTTGTTTGGCTCCTCTGCTTGTACTTTTAAAGAGCTGTTTGATTGGGCAAGGGTCTCTGCTTCCTTCTCTTCTACTTTTTTGTGTACTGCTTCGTCTTCCTCTGGATTCTTCACGGGTCTGCTTTCGACGGACACCTCATGGGACATGCTCACAGTAGAAACGCCACCTGAGTCTTTTTGTGTCCCCTTACCATCTAATCCATCTGCTCCGACCCCTTCGCCCTTGGCTTCTACCGCACCATCAGACGATCCAGCTTCGGAGGCTCGGAGGCGCTGCATGAATGTGGTAACACGAATCGCTTTCTGAAAGTGAAATGAAAAGCACGCAACACTTAGTACCCGGTAGATTATCAAGTAATGTAAGGTCTTCTTTGCTATGGAGGTGAAATGCATAGTTAAAAGTGTGGCAATCGGTGGTAGCAGTTTTCCCTCTATCGCTTTCATGAGACATACACATTCCAGAAGGGCGTTTTAGTAATTTTATTGTGTCAGAGCGAGGCGTCACATTATATCGCTTTTTTCAGAATGTCGAAACAACAAATTTTTAAGAGTTAGTGTAATAGTTCAACTTTTCAAATCCCCGTTCTGATATGTTTGGTTCTAGCTGTTTTTCGAATGTGAGAATGCAAGAACTGCGAAGTTACGCAAGAACTGGAAGATAAATTATGTCTGAACCAAACAATGAAATTAGTTGTCACTGGCTGAGTGAAATGTTTTAAGTAGGGATGCACAGAATATTACAGAGCCTTATTGATTATTTGTCGATATTTATTGTTATCAGTTGATATTGGATATTGCCTATAATGCTCATTTTCACCTTTGCCATCATCTAAAGCTCACTTAAACTTAATCTTTAAACCTCCCTATTAATTTAATAATAAATGTAATATATAAATGTAATATTTAGCAAATTTTTCAACTTCTGATGCCTAAAATTTACTTGTAGAATTTAAGATGTTTTTTTGTGTGTTTTATTTCACATTTATTTAGTCATTTATCTGTTTTCAACCATTGCTATTTATATATAAAAAAGTAAAGTACCGCAAATATTCTCATTCTCGATAATTGCCATCTTTCAAATGCTCTGCTGCTCGTCCCCATCCCTAGCACACATACAGGATGATCCCCAAGTTGATATGTATGTGTCATTGGCAAAAAGCATGATGTGAATAAATGAATCAGGGCTACAGTAAGTCATCTGAGGACAAACCACTTTGTCAAAGGACAAACAACTCTCTTTCTCTCTTTTCATAAGAACCACTTTGGTCCTTTCTAGCACACACAAACACAGGGACAACTTTTCATACACATACAATACGATGAATAGTCAATCTGGAGATTTGTCTGAGTGAATGAAGGGCTAACTGGAATTCAAACTGGAATCTTAAGGACACTGTGTGAGTAAAAGCCAGACGGCATATGACTGAATGCACATGGGACCAGCTGGGCAGTGATACATTTGTTAGTTACTGGTGTGCAGATACAGGGAGGCTTAAGAACAGCGAGAGTCTTTCCAACAATCCGACTTAAACTACATATTTCCTGAATGATCGTAGCTATCAGGCCAGGCCATGAGATTATCGTACACTAGATATGATGCGAGAGGAAATATGAGTGCCCAAGTCAAAGATTGTTATACAGAGAAAAGAATCTCTGCCTCTAGGCTGCCCCGCAAATATCAACAGTACCTTCAACTCCTGGGTATCACATGCAAGGAAAAAGCAAACATTAATATAATAACCATCAGAACCTTTTTTAAACAACAGCTTAATTTGCCACTATCATCTTTACAGATACTGTCCTTATCCATTAAATTATTATTTATTGTGATGTTTGCTAGAAAAGTGAGTAATGCAATTCCTCTTACCCTCCACTTTGCCTTTGCAAAGTTTTTCTCAAATTGAGCACAGACTCCTTCCTTCAGATTCTTTTCCGAAGCCCCATTTCCAGCGATCCTAGCAAATAAAAAAAAAAAGTAAAAAAAGTAAAGGTGTTGTCCCTGAAAGAAAATCAACTATTTGTGTGTAGACTTACCATGCATGCGAAAGTGCATCTTGTGCAGTAATTCTCAGCATTTGATCAACATCCATAAGTCTGCAGACCAGCTCTTTTGCTTAATGACATGGAAGAAAGAGACTGAGGGGTAAAGCATCAAAATAAAATAAAATAAACATTTTAAATATTACTAGTTTGGATCAGGAGCTTCTCAGTTCCTGATCTTAGTACCAGCAGGGGAAATGTCATCCCAGTACGGTGAATCAAATTCAAATTCTCCACCAACAATGCGGCAGAAGATGATCCGGTTGTGCATGTCGGTGTTCTCCTCCTCAGTTTCATCATAGAAGGGAGGGTTTCCAGACAACCTACAAATGAGATTATTTGTACAATTTGTATTATGCTCTGCTGTTTTGTACTTCATTTCCCTTTAGGTATAAAATTTAGGTATAAAAGTGCTGTAAAATTACTGTTAAGTGTTTTAAATCAGGGGTTTCAATTTCAAAATTTCAAAAAGGGACCCCTTCCTAAAATATAAGGGCAGATATATTCCTATTTATAAAACCACATTAATACTGTGTTTTTTATATATATATATATTATAAAAATGTGCGGACATAATTTTTGGCCAGGGAGTCATACAAAAAAAACGTTCTTTTAAAAAACCAAACACAAAAAGAAAATAAAGTATCCCTGACAAACCAATTGAATCTTAACATAGTGTATCCAACACCAACTTACAGTATGTACATAATGACCCCCACCGCCCAACAATCGACTGGTCTTCCATAGCGATGACGCGCCACCACTTCAGGAGCTGACAGGAAATATGTCGAACAAATGTGAAGATTATTACCAGTGCTTCGCATACTAAACGTAAATTAAAATAAAGATCGTGGTGATGAATAAATACCAAGGTATTCAGGTGTCCCACAGGGTTCAGTGATTGAGCCATTCTCAAACCTGGACAGGTAGAAATCCCGCAACACGACTTTGTTGTGATTACTCTCTCTATAGTACATCAAGTTCTCCAGCTGAAATTACAGAAAAGGCAGAGGGCAAAAAATCAATACTTTAATATATAAGTACTGATAGAAGGAAAGACATGGCATTAAGCCCAAGTATGACTGAATAAAAGATTGCTGTGTCCCAAATGATATTGATATTTGACTTTCTTCTGGCCAGTAGAGACCAGACAGGACACACCCTTCACCTGCTCTCAATGTGAACGATGAGTTCTGTCTTTAAAAGATAAATCTGAAAACTCACAGCTGACCTATATGAATCTCAGTCTGTGATATTTCAAGCACAAACCCTAAAAGGAAATGCATCAAAGCTAAATCTAAAAACACCCAGGAAGCAACATAGAATTATGCATTACTGACAAGAGCAAATGAGATGCATATATACACACAGAGAAAGTCTGATGCTAATATCCTGCACAGCGTGTTGCTGCCGTGCACTAGAGGGCACTATACACACATGTTGTCTCATGACAAACAGCATCATAACCTTAATGACTTTAGGATGAAGCATTAGAACCACAGGAGCTGGCAATGCTGTTTATGCCTTTCATATTTGTTTTGAACATTAATGACACCCACAGGGAGCACCTGCAATATTACAGTTGTACAGTGTTATTATGAGTCAAAGCGGACTTGGCATTTGATTAATCTAACTGATGCTTATCATTTAATGCTCCACAAATAGAAACATCCTCAGCACACACATGCACATTAGCACGATTTAAAACAGAGTTACATCCTTTGAGTCACATGCTCAGATATTAAACCGGCCCATGGTGCATATGGTTTTGCTCTCCATTATTTGGACTTTCCATAAATACAAATGATCATATTATGACTGCATACCAACCTTTAAGTTCCTGTGGACGATGTTGAGGGAGTGAAGGTACGCCACTGCTTCTAAGACCTGACGGATCACATTGGAGGCATCTCTTTCTGTGTAGTTCCCCTGGTCTAAGATCCAATCAAACACATCTCCACCTGTGGCCCTGTGATGAACACACAGTCAAAACATGAGATAAAAGCAGGGGATATGTGTGTGTATAGTGTGTAATTCCAATTTAAGCTGTATTTAATTGGTAGTAAGGTTGGTCAGGGATGGGGCCAGTGCTCCCGGCCTTTGACTAACTGCTGGAAACAAGGTACTCCAAACATAAGTCTGATACAGATAGAACAACAGCCCTGTAATGGTTTGACACATGTATATTTGGCATATTCAAATATACATATATATACATGACATATATAGTAGTGGCCAAAAGTGATGTCTCATCAAGGAAAATGTACTTCTTTACCTTTTATTCAAATTTTATTATAAATCTGTTAATGATTTTGTAAGCATTTTGCATAGTTGTGCTTGAAGTAAATAGTTTTATTTGTGATAAAATGAAATCATCGCAATGAAACTGTAACATGAAAATGTGTGTAAAGCATTTTTGGCCACTAGAGAAAATTCATGAAATATTAATAACTATGTTCAAGTCAGTATACTTTTTTTTCTGTGAGCGTTTTGTTTTTCTAAGCATTTTTTTTTTTTTTGCATATAAATAAAACTGTAGGTGTAGTTTCACCCTTTTTTGCCAAATAATTTTGTCAGATAAATACCTTAACCAAGTAAGTTTTGTTCTTCCCTCATATTTAAATTGTTATAATTAATATTTAAATTATTATATATTTTGTTGGTTTACTCAAACTTGTAGGATCGTTAAAAAATAATCCCCTCTGGACATCACTTTTGGCAACTAAAGGATTATTTCAGTATATTCAGGATAATTCAGGATTAATCCAGAGCCTCAAAAACAAGCAAAATGCATTCTTGTGGTTAGTCACCAAACATAAAACATACTGAAATATCACTATATTAGAAGGATTTTGATGATCCGTTACATAAAGACCTGCCCATATTTGCTAAATCGTTAAGAAAATTAGTGGTTTTCAAATGTTATATAAATCTATATTTTAAATCAAATTAAAAACTAAACGTCATACATTTAAATCCGGATTGGAATATTTTGCCAATGTGTACAGTAATGCACAAATGTGAAACTGTAAAATCTCAGAATATGTTCTCAGACTGTTAAAAATGTTGTGATTTCGACAAAACACCCCAAAGTAAACATAATATTAACCTATGTATGTAATTCTACACCTGACTTCGTATGTGCCTAATTTGGTGTAACTCTTTTCTCTTTTTAACTTTTTCAAACACTTCAAATATTTTATTTGCAGAATGCTAGAAATGCACGCGGAATCTATCAAGCTAACCTCATTCTAAAAGATCTTTAAGATGAAAACGGAAAAAGGTAAATGACAAAATGTCCAGAAACTGCATGTTCTATTATAGACACTCATTACTTTAATCTCAATAGCTGTAATAGCATGTCAAAGTCATTCATGCACAATCAGATGACAGGGTTTTAATAGATTTTTAGCTCTGGCTAGATGTGGATATTTGCGTGAGGAAGCGAGTCAGAAGATGTGGATTTTCTGGAGTGATGTTATGGTGCGGAGAGATGTGTCCTTGGTCTACTGAATGGCACATGCAGGGAAGGGGTTGTGACTGATCACGGCAAACGCAAGGTCAGACTCACAGTTCTTGTACGATGAAGAACTCTTTCCTGGTCTCGAATGCATCAATCAGCTGCAAGATGTTTGGGTGTTTGAGCCTGGAATAATGACACATGACAGCAAAAAGCTGAATAGTTTCTTCATCTCGCGTTATAAAAAGAGTAAAATAATGCTTCAAAAAGAGTGAGAAAGGACAGAAATAATCCCACCACGAGTGATACATTCAGCTTCCCTTACCCTCTCCATCTTTCTCTCCACCCCACCATCCTTAAAGGAGTAGCGCGCCCAAAAATGAAAACATACAACTATATTTTTTACTTTTGTGCTCCACAGATGAAAGATGAATTTAATGTTTGAAATGATTTCAGATTTCTGGGCGAACTATCCCTTTAAATGTTTTCTTTGTCCTTTCAGATCAGCACTCTCACAACTCATCTCACTACATCATCTGTTGATGTTTTGAGTCACCGTGTACATTTTCAAGATCATGATCTCGTTCTTGGCTGCCTTCCGCACTTTCTTGCCATCTTTCTTGAGGAATTTCTTGCACACATAGACCTTGTCCGTCTGTCGTTCCTTCACCAGGCACAGCTCACAAAATTCTTTCCTGTAGAGAGAAATTATTCTGAATGCTGCATTTTATGTTTATGTTTGTGAGTCGGTTATATTAAGAACTACACTGCTGAGATAAACACCTATGTATTGGGAGAAAAGTGTTCTGAATTAATGTTTAATGAGACCACATGTCTGTAATTGATCGATTGGCTTTCTTAAGGCTATAATGGCAAATCTATGCACACTCACGCCTTGAGGACCTGTCCGATCTCGTATTTGTCAGTGACATCTGACAGGCTGTTGTATGTCCGCCCATCTCGCAAAGCAAGGCACCCAAATGGCATGACAGCATCCACCTGTCCAGAGGAGAAAAAGAAGCGTACACATACACATACAACTATCAATCTCAATAAAACTAGTGGCATTCACTCTGGAGGAGCATGTCTTTACAAACTAGCCTCACCAAGACAGGTTTTACACAGAAATTGTGAAATGCTAATGAATGCAGTTTCAACATGACTGAAAGGAGACCAGTCCATTTCTTCCCATTAAATGCAATGTAACAATTTGCTACAAAGAAATTAATCACGTTTAAAGGAGGTGTAACTAAAAATTGAGTGAGATATTTTAAATTAAACATACAAGTGAATAAACAAATCAATTAATAAATAAACAAACAATCAATGAATGACAGGGTTATCAGTATTTGTTACTCACTAGTGGCTGGCTAATTTGGGACCAATTGTTAGTTTTTAGTTAATATACTTATATTTTCCATGTAACTATTTGTAGTTAATAATGAACTGTTTAGTCAAGGTTTACACAATTGCCAAACACACACACAAGTTGGGGACATTCCATGGACATAATGGTTTTTATTAGGGGGTGCAACGATATTTTGACCGATACTGTTAACCGATAATTCTTTATATTTAAAAGCTGATAACCGATATATATATATATATATCGTTATCGGCCTGGTAAGAAAATGTGGCCGATATATTAAAGCCGAAAAATAATGTATTATTCCCTTCAGCTGAGACACTTGTTGAGCACTGTTTTTTGAAATGATTGAAATCTCTTCAAAAAATGAAAATACGGTTCGGTACAACATGTGCAGCGCAAATCTGTCATATCGGTTATACAACACTATAACATGGACATGGATTTAATTGTGAGACTTTTGTTTTTGTAATCAGGCTCTCAAAATTAGGTAAAAATTTGGATTTAAGTTTATCGGCCGATATATCGGTTATCGGCTTTCAAATATAAAGAAGTATCGGATTCGGTATCGGCCAAAATTTTCATGTCGGTGCATCCCTAATATATATATATATATATATATATATATATATTGGCGAATAAATCTAAATCCAATTTGTTAAAATTACTTTTTGAGAGCCTGATTACAAAAGTAAAAGTCTCACTATTGAAAGCCATGTCCCAAGCACACAATTACAATGTTCTCATCATAATATGTAACCTATTTGTCGGACTTCCAATCATATTTAAAGAAATTCAAAACCATCATGGCAAACAGTGCACATTAGAGGTGTCTCAGCTGAAGGAAATAGTCCATTATTTATCTGCTTTAAGATATAGGACACATTTTCTTATCGGCCCAATAACGATATATATCATATGTACTGTACGATAACATATGAACATATTTTGGCCGATACCAATATTGTGGCCAATATATCGCGCATCCCTTGTTTGTAAACTGTACAAACTGTATTCTATCCCCTAACCTACTCATCACAGAAAACTTTCTGCAAAAAAACACCATTTAGGATTTATAGTTTTCCACATGGGGACTAAAAATGTCTCCACAAGGACAAGGATATCGGATATTGCCATCTTTGTGGGGGTAGGGTTTACCAGGACCACACACACACACATACACTTTAAATAGGGAGAAAATCATGCAGTAACAAGGACATCGTGTTTTTGGTTGATAATAGATAACTGTTATCACTCCAAACAACACAATTTGTATCTTTATTGTGTTTCGAAAAAAAAAAATCTTATTTGTAAAAAGGTGTTTCTGATGTATCACACAATTAAAAAAATCAGAAAAATAGTGCTCATGTGAAAATAATTCAACAGATGGTTGGGCGGACATGTTTCTCAGTGCAGGGAAACAGTTGATCTTTAAGACTGATGGTATCAGTGTGGAAGAGCGTGATGAGAGTGACATCATCTTTATCAGAAGAGAGAGAACTGGACTGTCAGCTGTGTAATCCAGCTCCGGCTCCTGCCCCTAATCCCTAATCCCTCACATGGATCCATGCACGGGAGGGGTCGGGATACAGTAGGAGAGGTCGGGAAACAAGTGAAATTTTACATAACTGGAAAATTGTGAAGGACTTTATGCTGAGAATCTGATATGAAGTGATAAACTGGAATACTGTGATATCTTTTTATTATCTAAATCGTGAGGTTTTGTCTGCTAAGAAAAGGAAGTGAAGACATTCAAATCATCGAGGCATGCTTCTTAGTTTTTGCTAGACAGCTGTTCATCCTACAGCAAAGTCAACATGGCATTGTCACGCATACTTCTGAGATATCATGTTTGCTATATTTGCATAGCTATTTCTGTTACCTGCCTTCTGGTACCACGCAAACAACTCCATAACATTTAATTAAAACAAAATTGTGCCACAATGATTTGTATGTGACAGGCCTGTTAGCAAGTTTCTGCATTTCAATAAATAAAATATGACACACTAAAAACATTTTACAAGAGCGCCAGATAGTCATGGGGCTTGTGTCTAAATTAAGATGAGAACATAATGTTGTGACAATATTTCATGTGCATGTTGCAGCAGAGTTTTTTTAATTTAATTATTTTTTATAAACATGCACAAAAATTAAAAGGAACTGCTAAGGACAGATTTCTTTGGAAAGGCAAATGAAAACTCGATAAAATCGTCTAGTTTCCTGAATCGGCTGGTTTCGGGATCACTTGACCCCAATCAGACACGTTTCTTAGGGGGTCTTTACATAAGATGTCTTCTTTCATTCAAAATTAACTAGATAAGGCGCAGCACAGTGAAACAGAATGTGTTTTAAAAAGTTAAACTATTTTTAACCTGACATCTCATCTTAAAAATGCAACACTCATTTCAGAGCTGTGGCACAGAGGGTAGTGCGTCAATTCTGAAATATAAAGGGCTGCAGACCAAAAACCTGGACAATAGAAGACTGGAAAAACGTTCCCTGGTCTGATGAGTCTCAATTTCTGCTGCGGCATTAAGGTGACTGGGTCAGAATTTTGCCAAAACAACATGAAAGCATGGATCCTTCCTGCTTTGTATCAATGGTTTGTAAAGGATGGCTACGTCCAGCAGGATAGGAAAATTTATACTTTTGTAGGCGATGCCGTAGACTTCTGCCTTCAGGTCTTGATTGCTCTGCAGTACTGCTCCAAAACACTAGTTGGCGGCGGAGGGTTTTAATGTTTTACTGTGTTTAGATTCCTCGCGGCTAGGTTACTACAAGTAATGGCGACTGAAAAAGAGCGGATCATGTTGGTGTTGGAGCTTATTGAGGTGGAAAAACAGTTAATTTTAGTGAAATTACTAAAACTAAAAGGCAGAAACGAGAGAAGACGTCGGAGGAGATGGTACGTGCGGAAAAGCGTAAGATGGTACGTGCGGAAATGCGTAGGAGGAAATGCGATGCTACCAAGGCGACCAATCACAGATTTTACAGTCCACGTCGTCGCAACGTGTAGTTACATTTTTGAGGAGGTGCGCGTCACGCTACGGCGAAGGGTACGCGGTATGGTGCGCGTCTGTGCGTATGCTATGCCGTACCTACTGCGCGCACCCTATGCAGAAGTATAAATTGGCCTTAACGCACCATGTCACAAAGCTCAAACTGGTTTCTTGAACATGTCAATGAGTCACTAATGTCACTATACTCAACAGTGCCTCCACGGTCACCAGATCCCAATCCAATAGAGCAGCTCTGGGATGTGCTGGAACTGGAGACTTGCATGTATGTACAGCTGAAAAATCTGCAGCAAGTGCATCATGTTATAATGTTAATATGGACCAAAATCTCTAAAGAATGTTTCCAGCACTTTGTTGAATCTAAGCCACGAAGAAGGCAGTTTGGAAGGCAAAATGGGGTCCAACCCAGTATTAGCAAGGTGCAACGGTAACACTTTACAATATGGGTGCACTAATATGCATTAATTCATCCTTGACTAATGCACAGATAATCATGAGTTAATGTATAACTCATGAAGAACTAAACCATTAATTACCATTAGTCAATATGATTAATAGATTATAGGGGTGTAACGGTACATGTATTCGTATTGAACCGTTTCGGTTCGAGGCTTCCGGTTCGGTACGCATACAAACCGAACGATTGCTTGGACCATTTTTCCTGCCGGCAAAATTCGTGCTGACGCGGCCAACACAACGTTGCGCAACATCAAATGGCAAGCGTAATGAAAGCAGAACGCAACTGCGCTACTCATTATGTGCTTCACGGATCGTTTATCAGTTCGGACCAGCAACATCTGTGCAGCGCGAGCCGATCTCGATCAAGCAACACTGTTACCACACCGCGCTAAGAGATCCGGTAAAGAAAACATTTGAATTCGCCACTGAGGTAATAACATCGCTGCGAGATCTAGTGAGATGCATTCACATTTCTCCGTTATTAACCGTAGATCTCTATTAGATCAAACAGCGCTGTCATGGAAACCAGGAGAAACATTGTGCCGTGAATGAACTAGTAATACTTTCGTCCACAGACCAGCAACATTCACCATGGATTTAATATAGTAACACTAACTGGAACCAGTTTGGCTGGAATGGTGAAATGCTTTCAAGTACTTCACACATCTTTTTCCAGCACTTCAAAATTCAAATATTAGATAAATGTATCTATATTTAAATGTTATTTTTAATGTGATGACCAAAACATTATTTGTTCATCCTTCAAAGATGACCCCTATTTATAAACCTGAAAGTTTCAAGATCTAGGAAAACTCACTTATTTAAAAATATTTTTTCTTTAAACAAATAGGAAATTTCTCTGGCATTTCTTTCTTTTTGCTGTATCGAAAACGTACCGAACCGTGACTTTAAAACCGAGGTACGTACCGAACCGTGATTTTTGTGTACCGTTACACCCCTAATAGATTAAGTAATACATGAATTGCTATTAATTCAATATGTCATTGTGTAACTAATATTAACTAATAGTGTAAATTAATGTGTTAATTACCACAGTTAGTCAAAGCTATGCACTTCAGCTTCCAGTTGTCTGCTTTAATTAATCATTAGCTAATGATTTGCAAAGGTATCATAATGTTATGACTTTACTTGTTGGGGCACATCATTGTTAACTAGTCATTTAATAATTTGCACATGAATTTGCACTAACAATGAAGTAATTAATGATGTATTAATGCATATTAGTGTACCTGGAAGTTGAAATACAAGGCTTTGGCTCATTCTGGTAATTAACATATTAATTAACGCTATTAGTTAAAAAATGAGTTATTATTGAATTAATCCACAATTACATATTTAATTAACAACAATTCATGTATGAACTAATACATTAACCTTACAGACTCTTAATTAGTTCCTAATGTGGTAATCATTAATGAATAGCTTAAATAATCATATTTATTATCTGTGCATTAGTTAAGCATGAATTAATGCTTATTAGTGCACACGTATTGTAAAGTGTTACCCATATTTGGATAATTTTAGAACAAACAAACAAACATTTATTTATAATATGATAATAAATAGCTAATTTGAATAAATATGACTGACATGTCACTGTTGGATGACTGTAGACCACTGTGTAGTGCAGGAAGTTATGAGCCAGAGTTGCTACTTCACTCCTACAGGCACTTTCTAACACTCTTTCCGTATGGTATGAATGCACAACGAGCTTGGATTCCCTCTGGAGCTGGATGCAAATACAGAAGGTGACATGCTTACGTTAGGGTAGTGATGTGCATGTTTTGATGGGAACCTTGCACTGGAAGCATCTTGGATCACATTTGACAGTCCTCGCTCATTAGTTACACTCAATACGTGCTACAGAACTCGTGCGCACGTATGGAATCGCACATCCTTCTATCTCACGTGTGAAAAAAGGATATCTTGTAGAGATGGCCATTATGGGATGGGGTGGGATGAAGGATTGCTGTCTCAGAGCTTGTGATTTCTCAGATCAGCTCAGGCAAAAATGTATGTTGTTTTAATTGAGGGTCCATGCATATTCATAATGGCTATTTTTTGCACACGCCCACCCCTTACATACAATCCGAAATTAGCATTTGAACAATCCCCCAGCCTGGAGAGTTCAAGAAAGATACAAGACAAAAGACGAGGAATCACCAAAGGGTTTGAGGGGTGCCTTCAACAAAGACTAGCTTGCAACACATTTCTCCCTCCATCATTAAAGACCATAAGACCCTCGCCATCAGCCTTTCCCAAGACACTTCTCTGTAATGGTACGCTCTTCTCTCTCCTGTCTGTACTGCTCTTATTAAAGCAATGAATCTTCATCTCCAGAGGCACACACATTAAACACCAGAGCCAATCCCACAGGATGGATGAGAGGAGCTGTGCTATTCTCCAAACACATCTGAACCCAAACTCACACACACACCTCCTCACAATCCAGCACAGCAACAAGTTCAAAAGTCACAGCATGGAGCGTAGAAGTTTGATGTCCTCCATTTCCCCCCTTGCTTAATCTGGTGCTAAATTATAGCATGCAGTCCCGCTTTCACGTCCACCTCTCACAGACAAACACCATAATCATTATCATCCTGCTGGGTTTATTATGCATTTGGTGTTCTGAAACAGAGTTTTGGCACTACTAAGCGCAATATTTGCCAGGGCCTCGGATGAAGCCTCAGATGTAGTGAAAATATTGAGAGAAGACTCATCCGAATTAGTAAAGCAAATATACCGTTACAATTACATTTCATGTGAAATCAAAAATTTTATTCACAGAGTTTTGGAAGATTCCTTTAAAGAGAAATATAAACAAGATCCCGTTTCAGTTAGTATTAAAGTTGTGATGTAATTAAAGACAGATATTTACTTCCTTATTGTGACGTAAATCCGAATTATCGAAAAGGAAAAAGTTTGGAGGTGACTTGGTTAAATTTATCAGTTGCTAAATGGATGGAGGCAAAACGAATGCAAGCTTGCTGCCGTAAGAAAGGGGCGGGGTTTAAGTAAAGTAAATGATTGGAGAAATCACACATATGACACCAGAGATTTTTTTTTTTTTAAATTGTAAGGGAAAAAAAAGAAACAAGCATGGATCAATCATTCAATAAGATGAATAACATACATTAAGAAAATTTTCCATTCCATGCCAACTTCCGATATCCGATTTAATCACAAGTGGTCAACGCAAACATGCAAATTCATTTACCTATCCAACCAAATGAATTTTTGTGTACAATATCAAATGATTCACTGACTCATAAGAATGATTACTTCACAAATTGGACATTGCTACTTCTCTCATAAACATGCCAAGGAGAACTAGGGTGAATATTTGATGGTAAAGACTTGACTTCAGTCCGTTCCTCACACAAGTCAAGTCAGTCACATTTATTTATATAGTGCTTCAAACCATATAGATTGTGAAAATAACATTGTTAATGTCGCCAAACCCATTAATTATGAAACAAATTTAATGCAGTTGTAAGGCAGCTCTGCAGATTCACTATTTAGTTCAAGTTTTTTCCTCATCTGATAGTGTCAGTGCAGTTGATGATATTACTGAATATTAATTGTCTTACAAAGCTTTCATTTGGCTTTAGATTAGAAGTATAGTTCATGAGCCGTATACAGACAGAAACTTTTTATCATCTTTTTGTCCTTTTAATGCTTAAAAGCTCCATTTCCCTATTCATTTTAATTTTCTGAAAAAGAGTATTCTTCAAAATGTCATTTGTTCATCTGCTAAAACATACACAAGACTATAAAAAAGATGGCATAATGTACTGACACTCATGTACCAAGTTCATTTAGTCAACCAATTTACATTTAAAACATCAAATTTGTGGTGAGATAAAATTTTTGAATTATATTGTAAGCAACAGTCAATCTACTTTACTTTTTAGACTTTTTTCTGCTATATCAACATGCAGAAACACACTGACCTCTCTTGGTCTGACTCTGACCACTTGTGAACGGATCACCCGAGACAGACTTTAATACCAAGTGTAAATACAGCCTTGGATTCATTAACCATCCATGGTTTGGACTGACTCCAAAATCAATAACATGTCGGACTTCAGTGGTGAATTCTTGGAATTGACTTTGGCATGAATGCAAAGGGGCCAGTGTTAACCCCACCCAGACTGAGTGAGTCCAGCTGGGCTGCTGCTTGGAGCAGCTGGATGCTCCACATATCAGGGGAAGGAGGAGGGAAATGCTCTCATTCAAACACAAGATGCTCATCCAAACTGTCTGCTCTTCAGGAGGGAGGCTCAGAAATCTGGAGCTGATGCAAAAGGACAGCTTCCATACAGGAAGGGCAGTGAAGGCCTGGATTAAATCAATCTGTTACCCTTCAGGTGGAATGCTACGAATTGACCAAGACTGATGCTGAAGACATGGATGGTGATTTTGTCTGTTTCTGTAGGTCATACATGATGTATACATGATGACAAGAATGATTGCCTGATCCCTGAGCTTAAGTGCACATGGTTGAAGACACAAAAGGAGAATAGATTGAAAATAACTAGGGAGAGAATAGACCACTTAGGACATACACAAATGTTTACCGGGGGTAAGATTTGGATGAGAAAATAATCAACAGCACAAGTTGGAGAAGAATGAATGTCCTAAAGCATGGTGAAAAGTCACATGAAAGGAGGCAGTGCCTCCACATTACAGCGATTTTCTGATTACACTGTCAAAACAGGGGTAGTTCATTTAAAAATTAACATTTTGCCATAATTTACTCACTCTCATGTCGTTCCAAACCTGTCGTCTGTAAAAAAAAAAAAAAAGAAAAAAAAAAGATAATTTGAGAAATGTTTCAACTGTCTATGAATGAAATGTACAATGAAAGACAATGGTGTAAAAAAACAAACACTGGTCTGCGCTAACTTTCATTGTATATGTATTTGAGGCCAGCTAGTAAGAGCTGTGCAGGTAAACCTCACTCCCTTGATATCAAAAGGCGCTCTAGCGACTGACACTAGCGGCTGCAGTCTTTAGTCTCCTTATCGATATACTGTTGTTTTCTTGTTGATCTTTCTGTTCATCTTACTCCAGTGGGAAGGGAATGAAAAATAATATGAAATCTCTAAATCTACTCTAAAAATCAGTTCAGTGATTCATAAGGAATGTTAAAGTAACCATAATGGTATGTATTTTCAGACTTGTGTAGGCAGAAGGAGAGGAGCTCATTGTGTTAAAAGACCGCAGGTACAACAAGACAGATTTTATCCATTAGAAAGACAGAAGCCATCAAAGCATTAATTCATCTTTCTGTCTGAGGCTTCAATCTGCTCCTATTGTCTTTAATATTAAGTGGAATCATTACCATTGATGACACAAATTGATTTCATTGTGGTTTTGCCACAATAATGAGGCACTCCTGCTGCTCACTGTACTCTTTTCTACGTCTGAGAAGCCAATGCAAATGTTGCATCTACTTCTTAAGCCGTTTGCCTGCTCGCTGCATGAGCGAACTCTCCTCCCAATTACAATCAGCGATCCCCACATCGTTCATAGTTCCCTCATCACTGAACTGTCTGCGAGCAACAACAGAGCAGAAAATAATTTACACCCGCCTTTTTAATAAGCAAACTTTGCTCAGTGCGCCGATGTAAATTTACAACATCAGTCTGAGGGAGGAACAGCGGGTGTATTTATTTCTTTTTTTTTGTCAGAATTATGGACATATTTTAAAACCAAGCTCCAGAACAAATGCAAATGAAGCTTTCTAAATGGATTTCGATGAAATGATGCCCGTGCCATTTGCTTTGCGGCAGAAACACAGGGCTGTGAATGGGTCTTTGCGACAATTCGTTTTTTTTTCCCCGAGCTACATTAAAGCCATTAGCGGAAATCAAATATAACCAAAGCCATTTAAAGCTAGAAGAAGCTAGGCTTCTCGCCGGCTCGGTACAGCAGGAGATGTGACTATTGCTCCGGTTTTCTGTATAACGAGTTTTTAAAGCATGCTGGCAGCTGTGGTAAAAGGACCCTTCATAAGAGCCTTCTTTCAGCAATTCTGCTGCTTTTTTAACACAGATGCCTGTGTCCTAGCAGAATCTAAATGAGGTCCCTGGGGTCTCGCACAGCCATGGCCACATACAAGACATCCGCATCATTACCTTTCTCTGTCTCCCTACAGGCCACTCTTCAGCTATAGATACTGTCTATGTCCCAGAGGGCAGAGAGTGGAGCTAAAACAGGAGCTGGTGTGTGCAACCTCTGGTCAATGGACACCTACGGATAAAAGCAGCGATTGACTCAAGCCAAAATCTATTTGACGAGTGAGGAACAGCTAGGATAACGGTGTAATAAAACGTAATGTCTCGTTGTTTGATGATTGATTAACAGATTTACATTTGGAATAAGGAACAAAAACAGGTTGTGATGGACTTGAGAGGGTTAATACATGTCCGTTGTCCGCTTGCTATTTTTTATGAATTATGCATTAGCATTGAGTGGATTATCAATGAAAGGAAATGCAGTAACTCATGTTTGTTGCTGTAATGAGCAAAGATGCACTTGCTTACCAACTAACTTTGACTTTATTTCAGCATTACGAACAAACCTTTGGGTTGCTCAGTGTTTTGGTCTGAGATGCACTTTCTCAGCTGAACACACACACACACACACACTGATGATTTGAACATCTAATGGTTATGTTTGTAAGAAGGGGGTTTGTGACTCCAAAATTAAAACCACTCACTGTCACTAATATCCAATATACACATTTTTTTTAATCATTTTATGTTTTCACCTTATGCTCACTTACAATGTTAAGGTTCCTGCAACAAAAACATGGTAGTTTGATTTTGTTACAGAAAATCTCAAAACATCTTCCATGGTGCAAACTTAAATTAAAAATTATTTTCAGAAACTGAAATACAATCTAAATATTAGTTGGTAATCATTAATTCAAAATTAAATTTAAACAAATTTTAAATATTGCTTCGTAAACTAACTGAAATAAAAAATATATTGAAGCTATATAGAAACATTTGAGAAAAATGACAATCATACAACAGAATTACTAAAACTTAAACGAAAACTGAACATTAAAAATAAAGATAATTCAAAATATTTATGTATATTAATAATACATAACCAGTTATAAACTGAAGCATAAACTCTTTACCTCAAATATTAATTTTAATGGGCCTTTTTTTTTGCTTCTCTGTTTTATGTCACATTTAAAAAGAGCCTTTACATAGATGTGAGTAACAATTCTTATGGGTTGTGGGTTTGCTGTCAGGTCTGATATAGTTGTTATAGCAAAGACAGCCTTTTCAATGAGCGGTGACAAGTTCACAAAACAAACCACACTGAAATGTGTCGCACAAACTGTAAAGGTTAGACTGATGCGATCAGGCACCTTGTTATAATGAAAGTTTCCGGTTTAGTACAAATTAAGCTTTATCGGAAACACTGGTGACATACTGTCAATTAAAACTGAAAATAATTTAGACCAGTTTTACATGCTGAGGGATGAGTAAAAATTGTCTGTGGTTATCGACAGAGACAGAGAGACACAAATGCTGCCGATAAATCTGAACTTGTTAAATCCAGATCATTCCTTTAAAAATACATCTCACCTACTCGTTTCTAATGTTACGCAAGGCCGCATGTGCAACCCAACAGATTGCAGACCCGCAAAAACAGGAAGGTGCTACTTGGAAGGAAAATGCAAAAATTGCTTACAGGTCAGGGAGCATGATTATTTTTCTCATCTGGTTATTTTTTATTTAATTACATAAAAAATGTTTTTTTGTTGAAGCTTAATAATATTATGCAAAGTGCTCTGCTTTCTTTTGGTTCAGCTTCTCATGGCTTATTTCTAATGTGTCAGTATTTTTGGTTCAGCCTCTCATGGTTTACTATAGTCATTAAATTGGCCTGTCAGCTGATCAATTTAGAGGTGAATAGGAAGGCTTTATGGTGTAATAATTATCGATTTGTAAAAACCTCATCTGCTATATAATGTTGAGGTTGACTGACTGAATTGCATACTGTATGTGCAAGTAAAATCACAAAGCACTCAGCTCACCTACATTCATGTATTGCCTCTCTCTCTCTCTGTTTCTCACACACACACACACATCCTTCTGGCACTTTCTTTCACCAGCTGTGATGCTAAACTAACACTGCAGACTGTTCAAGGTTCTGTTTGAAAAATGCCTCAGCTACTCTGCACTACTTTATTATTTTCATGTAAAATGAACCATTACAGAAGCTGGGGTATAGCCTATTCTTTTCCCCTCAAACCCCAATTGGCGATTGTACTCTAAACAGTTTGTCTCCATGCTATATCTCTTTATTCTGATGAAGCTTTGATCCTTTATACTATTGTTCTTTTACCCAGCTCCCCCTTTTCGTGGTCAGCCTCTGTTTTCAAATGTGGAAAGAACACGCATAAAAAGAAAGAGCGAATAAAAGACACAACCAGATTTTAAACAGAATTGAACAAAGGCATTGTGTAGAATGTTATTATAGTCAAGTCAAATTTGGCAACAGAAATGGAGAGCATCTGTTATGCACACAGCCAATTAAAAATTGTTATGTCATTCATTGTTTGTAACAATCACAAACATGCTTAATTATATGATGCACTAACAGAAATTTAGAAATAGGGTCAATACAGGTCAAATACTG
Organism: Pimephales promelas; assembly: GCF_016745375.1. The sequence goes on from NW_024121654.1 coordinate 20,732,168, forward strand.
TAAATGCCTCATTCATTATATGTCAGCCATTATAATGCCATGATCTCAAAAAGCTGGTCATCTCCAGTGTGAGCCTCAGGCTTGCTTGCTATAGGAGTATATAGCATGACTTCTGAACATGCTAATATAGATCATAGATTCAAGATCATATAGATCCAAAGTCATAGTTTTACATTAGACATCAACACAATACCAAAAACCACACACAAAGACCTAAATATGTTTAGATCTTCACAGTGAAAGGTAAAACTTCCGAAATCTCTGTGTAAACAATGAGTGACGTACACGCAAGCGACCACTTCCGGCACATGGGCAGACAGAAGCGCCCATGCCTTCAGATCATTTGGACGTGACTGTGATTACAAGAGGTAAAAACATTATAAATACTGTTCGTTTTCTCACACAAACCGCTCGTTTCGTGTCTTAGGCCATCAATGTGTACTTACATTACGAGTCATTAAATCATGTTTAATTTGGACTTCTCTGTGCATGCTCATTGAGGTGGACCCCATAAACCTCAATTATATGACTGACTGACAGACAACAACGGTTTGACCTAAAAACATCAAAATTGAAAATACTGTGGAAACAAAGACAGTTGTTTTGTGACAGATGTCCCAACTGATTCATTTGAGTGAGTCACTTATGCTAGAACAGCTCCATCCAATCGATTCAAATTCCAACTGATAACTTCAATGATTCTGAAAGGATCGACCGATTCATTAAATAAAACAGATTCAAAAGAGTCATCCATTATTGAATCGGACATCGCTTGTTCTAATTCTGAACAACCATAAAGAGAACACTTTATTGCTGAACTATTCCTTCCTATACATACTCCACTTTAGAGTTTAATAACTATGAAATAAAATAGCTTGGCTACTGAAAAGCTCCATGATTTCAAGTCAGCATGAAATGGAAACGGCTTCAGGTCTCACTAACTTCCCTCTGTCTCGTTCACTTGGATGTATAGTACATCATTGCTTTTATGCGATATGGAGCTGATTTATTATTTACAGTTTTTTTTCCTTATGAATTTGTTTTACGCGCCAGACCTCTACTTATGCAAGGGGTCAAGGGTCTATCTAAATAAACTTCCCTCGCCCACAATGTTTCGAAAACATTTCAAAATGGCGGCAGGGATTCCCCCAAGGGGAAGTGCTCAAAGACGTTTGTGAGTGTATGTCTAAAAGTGGAGTTAAACACAGCCTTGGAATGAGAAAAATTTAAGTTTGGAAATTGATTGGATCGTAAGAAGTTGGGCTTTGCTAACTAAATGGTGTCAGATCTGAATGCCATTTTGCAGTTATGGAGGATATACCCCAGCCTCCGCCGAGACACGTCATGAAGACAACAGATGTCGTTTTGAGTGGAAGGGGAGGTTAGATTACGAGGGTGCATGAATTTTTTATATGCATATATAAACCATTTAGCCTATTATAAGCACTGCAACATTCTGTAATAAAATAAGAGTTGTCAATTTTGATTTCATGGTGACTTTAAAAAACAGAGACGATACAGTACTGAGAAATGTAGAAATTTAGCCACGCTGCTGCCCATCACTGATTCTACCAAGTGAAAAGTGAATCTGAGTTTGAATGGACACATGGGTTTGACATCAACACCATTTTTTAAAGTTAACCAACTAGAACAGACTTGTGACCCATTTTGGTTTGTAAGTCACCCACCGAATTAGAACTTTAATCTTCATTAATCAGACCTCCCTATCAGAAGGGTCTTCAAGCTAATGAAGAACTTGGCAACAAACATAAGTAATGGGTCCACTAAGGAAGTAAGCTCACACCAGAAACAAAGTTTTATACAACTAACACCTTTGCTAAAGTTGCTGTGAATGGAAAAAAATGGCTCTGTGGTAGTTAATGAGGACATTGCATGGACCTACTGCAGCTGATGAAATAAAAAAAAAATTGTTTTTTCACAAGGTGAGGTGAATCTGGGATATAAAAGATGCAAGTGTGAGAAACAGCCTTGCGCGCCCATGCGAGTGCAGCCATGTCTTCGGAGGAGAATTAGGTCAGTTGGGCTCCTGGGAGAATCAGAGGGAAAAGAGAGAGAAAGAGCAAGAACAAGCGAGTGAAATAGAAAAGACAGCGGGGATAAGGGAACAAAGTAGAAGTTTAAAAGTAAAGGATGAAGGAGAGAGAGAGGAGAAAGAGAGAGAGAGAGAGAGAGAGAGAAATACCTGAAAGGATTTAAGTGGAAGGTACCAAGAGAAAACAGCTCGACATAAGTGCAATGCTTGTTGTTTTAAATGCTTTGCCTTCAAGTCTCTTCGCGACAATGAACTAAAAAAAAACATGTACACTGCAAAAATTATTCATAGATCACGTTAAAAATGCATTAATTAATTATGAAACATCACCAATATAGGCTTTTTTCAGTTTACTTTGAACAACTATCAACTTAAATAATAATAATAATAATAATAATAAAATGCTGATTTTTTTTTTGTTTTGTTTTGTTAGGTCAAATATCCCTTATCTAAAAAATGCTTTGTACAGTAGTTCAGTCCCGTGCATCCTCTTCCCAGCATGCACTGGGACATACATAATTAATATGGTTGTACTGACCATTTGTCAGTTTTCGTCAACTACTGTTGTTGATATTGCTGGCTTTAGAAATAATGTTCTTACAGTTTCTTGTGTGGTCATTTATGGAAGATTTTACATAATGAGACCTTAAAAGACTAAATCAATTGAATTAAACTCAGAACAAGATATGCAAACTACTGCCTTGAATCATTTAAGGTTTATGAACACTTTTTACTGAATAGACTCTGAAAGTATCTGTACAAATCAGAATGATGCAGAGATGCTTATGTGGAATAACATTCGAAAGATGAAACAAAGAGAAAAATCTACACTACTAAAGTTTACACAAGAGTATCGACATTTGTACTGTCTTTCAAAAGCAAACTGCTAATCTTGTGCACACCACAACAGCTCTCCAGCTAAACTAATGGCGATGTGTTCCTCCCTCCCCCCAGTCATTCAAAAGCACAGTTTCATCTCTCGCTCTGTACTGTAGGGCTTGACACTGTACTGGGGTAATTAGTTAGTGGCTGGAATAGATAGACGTATGAAATATTAAGGGACTTCCAAAGGGACCCAACTTCAAATGAAAATCTTGCTGGCCTTAAATGTGCCAAGCAGAAAAACGTGAAATATGTACTAAAATTAACAATGACAGGGAACGTGCATGTCCTTGGGATTAGTGTCATTACAGATTTCAGGATTCGATTCAAATTCACAAGCTCTTGATTATGATTCCATTAGATTCAGTTCTGATTCATTTGAGCGTATTTGATTTGCTAATATATGAAAGACAATTCTCATTATGCAAGGAACCTTCTAAGTTGGTACATTACACAATTTCATATTCATCTGACGGTACGCAGGGTTTTTATTTAACACCAATAAGTTACAAAAGCATAGCCACGAGTGTGGTCTACTTGATCTCTAGATGTTTTATACGTTTTTAAATCTGAAAACTCCTGAAAAACAGTGCTAAATGTTTTCTCGATACTTGATATTTTCTCGATATCCCTTGAGACAGGTCTGACCAGAGTATTTAAATGTTGAGCAAGCAATCTCATTGGCTGCTGGATCAGCCAAGTCCAATCAGCTTGTATCATGTGGTAATGATGTGATTGTTTGCAGATTTCATGTAAAGGACTAGAGTTTCATGACTGAACTAAATATTTATTTGTTTGTGAATACGGTCTATATTGTACAATCCTACTATAGCTCATATTGTATGTTTTTGATTCACTTCAAAGAACCAGTTAAAAAGAATCATTTGTTCATTAATCGGATTACAATCGACCCTTATTCTATTGCATGCAGCCATTCAAAACAACTTAATAGAAAGACCATGTTTTATGCCCATAATTTCGCAGTAGATGGACGTTTTGTCTGTTCAAAGCAAGATGTGATTAACTGGAAAATGTATATTTTTACCCAGTCCTAATGTGTCATTGTACCATTGTACATCATATGTCAATCAACAGGCTGCCAAATTCGTTTTGTGCAGTAAATTTCCTTAACTGCACTCAGATGTTTTCGAGAAGTCACATGTTGGGAGAGTGTAATGAAGGGACAAGTCCTCTGCTAAAGGCATCAGCTTCAGAAATCGAAGACCAGAGAAGCTGCAAGAAAGCACCAGAACGGGAAAATGAAAGGCAGTGTAAAATATTAAGCAGTGAAATCCGCTCCCTTGCGAAGCGACGTCTGATTATGGTGGCCATGTTGCGTAAACTCTCAACGTCATTTATCCTCTTTGTGCTCACAGACTGAAATTAACCACTGGGATAAAAAAAATAAAAATTCCCACACTATCGCAAAGGGTACTTAACTCATTAATTTGTTTTAATACAGATTCTGATGTTTGTCTCCTCAAGAGATACATTATGAAATGCTCGCCTCTACAGCTCATATTCAAAATAGCACATTGCTACCTCAATGAAGAAAAACACATTGACTGGAAATCAGAAGTCCCGACCGGAGAGGAAAGTGAATCAGCAGGCCAAAGTCACTGAAAATTGCCCATCTGGAGAGTTTGGCTGCTTCCTCTCGCTGTAAACTGTCATTGCTGTCTGTCACACCAACACAAAAACTAACAGTGCTAACAGTTTAGCTATTAGCGTCATCTCCTATACTCTAACCTAAGGCACATCATTTCAAAGCAGCCAAATATAGGACCAAGGGGTGACGATTCAGAGTTTTAAGTAGGTGGATTATCTAAAATCAGGTCAGTGAAAGACATTGCAGGCTCATTTCCCTTTACTTTCCATTGTATTCGCTTGATACTTCAATAATGCGTTGTGCAATAGCTCTCCTCTCTGTCAGTACTGTAGTCTCAGCCTCGTTCATATCTAGAACATTAGATTAGACATCAAAGGTTTGGTTATTTTAAAGAATGCCCAGAGAGGGACAGAGTGTAGAAGTGTGTTGAGGGGTGAATGGGCTTTAAACAGAATACATTAACAACAGAGCGTATGTGCGCATGACTGTACGTATGATGCTACAGCACTCGACTTGCTATCACGGATGGGTAAGTTGGTCGAGAAAGACAGCAGAGAGGAGGACAGGAGAAGGAGGGAAAACAAAGTGATCAAAAACAAGGAGACAAGAAGCCAAAGGGCAGAATACGAGGAACGTCTGTAGGAGGACAGAACACATGAGTCAGATTGAGAAAAATGTTCAAAAACAATACATTTTTGACTGTACAGCTAGGCTAAAATAAAACATCAAACGTTTATTTTTACGGTTGGAATAAAAAGGAATATGATTTTTCATCTGCTACGTTGCAACATTAACTCAATGAAATTTAAATAAAGTGTGTAATTTTGTTGATTTAAATACTTTCTAAGTATTAGTACCCACTTTAGTCACCCAATATGGCTTGGTTCGGTTCATTTTTACAAACACGCATAAAAAAAATGCTCTATTTTAACATCCATACCAGCCTGACAGAAACATTGGTTTCTGCATGGTTACACGTAAAATGTGCTCATAAAATGGTAAAAGTATATTGTATAGTATTCTGACATAAACTTTAATAAAGTGTGACATTGCAAAGAATTTTTATCTGATAATTTTAAATTATGCAGTCGCACAACTAAAACTGCTTCTCACATTCAGTGAATAAAAGCGCAACCACATTTACTGTAACAGTCATAACAACAGAATTGTTCTTAATGATTCCTACAATAATGACAGGGTTATTATAGTTAACTAAAAATTATAAAATAATTTTTAATTATTTGAAACAAAAATATTACAAAAACTATTTTTTTTTTTTAATTTCTGCTAGTTGCCAAAGCAACATTTCTCATTTTCATTTAGTTATCTATACTACTAACATATCTAGAACTAAAACTGAAATAAAAATAAAAATATATAGACATTAAAAAAAATCATTGTCATACTAACAATTCGCCATGCAACATGCGCACGTGCTCTTAAAGGGTTTGTCGGATGACTCTCTGATTGGTTTATTTCACATTACGCCCAAACCACACCTATGAAAAATGAAGTTATTTCAGACCAACCCCTTTTAAACTTGTTTCGGGTTCAAGAGTCATTTATCCCACTGGTAAAATAGCAACAGCGCCCAAGACCCGTACACAGAGTTACTTGCGCTTTGTGCTTGATACTTGCGTTTCAGATCGTTAAAATAGGGCCCCATTTATCTTTGAAAAAATCCTTTAAATCGCAGAACAAAAGTCTAAAAAAAGTAAATGCTGTCTGACAACAGTTGATAAGGTATGAATGTTCACTATTGCTTTTAAAGCGTTTAATATGAAAAAAAAAAGGGGAAAAAAACGGTGCAGTATCCCTTTAAGGCAATGTCAGTTCTGTTTGGTGCCAACAAAGGTGCAGAAATACACACAAATTCAGTTGTACTGCTGTTTAATAATTTAAAGGCTTACAATTTGCCAAATCTTCTTTTAAAACATGGACAAACGCTCCAAATTGAGTTCTTTTCACATGTTCTTTCCTCAAAACCACAGTCGCCGTGTAATTAAAAGGCACATCCGATAAAATATTTTCACATTTTCACCCGGAATCGTTCTCGTGTAAATGGGGCCTTAAATACACAAGGACTAATGACGAGACAAGGGACATCTGTGAGCAATGAACCAATGACAACATGACACTTCAGACAAGGAAACACATGGCAGGATCACATGACTACAGGGAATCACAAAACAAAAGACATGAAACAGGAACATGAAACAAAACCAAATCGTGACACCTTGCCAGTTCAGTTATAAGTTTAAAAAAAGAGCAGTGATTTATCACAGTCTTTATTATAAATAGAATTAGATTATCAGACATTTATATTATGACACCAACAGCAGTAATTAAATTTCCAGTTCTGCAGTGTTTTTTATTTCCCCCTCCCTAGATAAATAAACAGAAAGAGGAAGATTAATGGCTCAGTGTGGGGCATCATTAAAATGACAAGAGTAGCCGATGTAAAGTGCATCGGCAACGCATGTCATAATGAGAATAAAGATTTCAATGGCAAAGGCTTCATCTCTTTTTGTTCCTCATCTCATTCTCCATTCTCTTTTTCCATCTCTCTTTATCCTTAAGTTGGAGTAATGGTGGACAAAACGAGGAGACAGGGAAGGGTCCTCATCACTGATTTATGTTTGCTCCCGTGTCCCGAATGTATTTACCACACTTTGAATGTAATAGAAAGCGTCGCCCATCACAAAAGCGCATACAAAAGCGCCAGTCTTCATTGTGATGTGGAAAGCCTCAACTTGCATATCTCGCTCACAAAGCCCCGCACCCCCAACATCCACAATTATTTTTCTCTCTTTTTTTTGCTTTGTTTTATGGCAAATGGGGAAGTGGAAGCTGCTCTGTCTATTTCAATGTAATCGGAAACAAAATTATGCTGAAAAAGGTGCCTAAACAAGGTGGAGTTGGTGGAAAGCGCTCTTCAAATTATATAATGTAGATGATTAAAGAAATGTGATGGAGAGAAAGAGAATGTTTGAGCTTTAAGACTCACATGACCCTCGCAATGGCTTAGTTGTCAGTATATCTCGATTACAATATAATTGCCACTCTGTTCCTGTGTTAATTTCTGCTAAAGGGGCTATCATGACATTTCTATGGCTTGGCTGTGGTGGTCTTCAGGGGAGCAACTCAACCTTTTCTTGTACCCTATATGCATATTAGTAAAAACAATTATGTTACATTATCTTTCTTTAATATGATAGTGAGGAGTGCTACAGGGGGTGGAAATTATTGGTGTTCAACATGCGGCTGCAGCAGATCATGGCATGGCATCTCAGCAGTGCTGTAAGCTCTAAGCTTAACACTTTATGACTCCCAGAGAGGGTTCACTGAACAACTGTCTAGAAGAACCTCGGCTGGCATGAATGAGGGCATTTGCTTGGGTAATGGGGCACTTAAAAGCAACAATTAACATCTTCTAAAAAGATCAAGAAAAATATTTCCTACTTGGCCTCTATGCAATATCCTAACTTACACTTATTCTATATTTTATCAGTTATAAGGCCTTTAATTAAACGCATGTCAATGGCATTGTTAGCAACATGCTACTGTTTGAGCTACAGGAATGTTAAAACATACATACATAATTTGTGTCAGTTAATTAACACGCGCTAATTGGTAATGTGTGTATCAGTGTAAATGAGTGGATGTGTTTATAATATGGCATTAGTATTCATAGGTATTTTTATGTAAAGTGTTGTTCTAGCAGACATATATTTACATTATTAATGTGTTGACAGCATCTAACTGACAAAAATATGAAAAAGTCCTGTGCCAATTTGTACTATATTATAACAATCTATATTGTTAAAAGCGCTAAATTGACAGCAGAATATTTTAGTTTATTGGAATTTGGAATTTGTTCAACACCTTTATTTATTTCTAAATATAATATAAGTGTAGTGTAACTCATTTTGAAGGATTCCATCACTTTACCCAAGCCTAACTTTTAAAACAAATTACATTACTGAATAAATTATTTTTAATTTTATTTCCTTAAAAATGAGTAGATACTGTAAATGTACAGTATATTGTAAAAAAGTATTGTCAATTTATTTTTTGTTTGTAATTTATTATTTGTATATAACAATTTATTATTATTATAAAAGTATTATTGTTGTATCTAAATATTAGTACACTAGAAATATATTCACAAGCATTTAAATATAATTAAATAATATTAACAAATAAATATAATATAAAGGATTTGTAAAGAGGCAAATTGACATTCCTAAAGACATTATATGAATCCAAACAATACATGTCACCATTATTTCGTACGAATACCTAAAAATACTAATGAGATTAGAAGGACGTGTGCTTGTCTAAGTTTATTCTTAAAGCACACTGTCTGTCTATTCAGACTGCACATAAAATAGTCCCAATCACAATTTAATAGTTATTGTAAAGCTCATTAGATATGAGCGATAAAACCAATGAGAATATGTTTCACAAGCTTCTTATGAATCCTATTTCATTCATCATTAAGGGAGGGTGTTTATAGAGATTACAAATCCATCAAGGAGAATAGCTCATTTATTGTAGGTTGATATGATTAACGTGTTTACTTACTTTGCTTAAAACTGCAAACAGCACATCTGAGTTTATGAGCTGAGTGTTGGACAAGAGACTTAGACACCAGGAGTACTGAAATACACCCATCCATTTACAAAACGCATCTGTGGGAGGTGTGTTGTGTGTGGGCAAAAGGTATGAATCTAACTTGAAAGTGTTTTCTATATGTAGTCTAGCATCGAGGTGGCCCACAGGAGTCAGGTTGAATGCTCACTGGTTAGAAACTCAACAGAAAGGCTTAATGCTCATATTGTGGATTACGTGTATGCATTATTTTTCTCTGAATATATTTAACCCAGATGTCAGATCTTGAGGGTAACTGCTGTGATCATGAGACTCCAAAATTAAGTAACCACTTAATTGGCAGAATCCAAGAGGTGAAAACAACGTTGTGTGTCACAGTGATAATGGGCATTAACATGTTTATAAATAACCAATTGCATATAGAGCTTCATTTGTGACTCATTAATTGTGATTTCCCTCCACTAGTGTTATGGAGACTATAGTATGTAATGTTTCCACACTGACTGACAACAAGCCATTTGAAAAATGTGAACTCGCTAGCATATGTTCCTCGCAGAGGTTCTCCATTCTGTCTAGCTCAAGGTTGCCAGCACTTACTCTCATAAGTGGCGTAATTTGTTGAGAGGCTGGTGGTAATAGAACCCAGGATAAAAAGCTGAAATGATTCAGAGCTTCATCCAGTAGAAAAACATATAATGATGCTGACATTCAGGATATCAGCAGACTCTGGGGTTCTTTTATATGAATTCAATGCACCATTGTGTCAGTATAACAGTAAAAGGGTGTCTTGCACAGTCTAAGATGTTACATTTGTTTTGATCAAGTCTAATTTAATTTTAAACCAAAATCGTCAGTGACTGTAAAAAGATGGAGTGACGTTCATAGGCATCTTGGAAAACTCAGCTGGGAATTTAATCTTGTCTGGATGCTTGTCTTGACTTGATTTCATTGCCACCTTTGTGAGAGTCGCCCGATCAGACAGATTTATATTAACCCTTTTGGATGGGAGGATATGCATCTTTAGTGAGACGGCTGAAAAAAAATGTCATACTAAAATTTGGGATTTGCTTTGTCTGCTGTTATATCTTGCACAAAGTTAAGTGCTCAAGGCTTTTTAGCATACTTTACTGATCATTAATTTGTATGGACAATCAATGAGTCACAAAGGATGGTTGTTCAGGTTCTGAATAGGGATGAGCTCTATAGACTCAGAGACCGATGGTAGGGTGAGGCTCTGCCCAGTGGAAGACAGGGTTTATGACAGGGAAGCCGAACAGTGGAGAATACATTATACGGGATTACCGCTAGGGATTCAGCACATTTGGAGCACTTAGCTCAATTACGCAGACTCACCTGAAAAGGGGTATAACATAATTAATGGGCTTAGTTGGAGTTTGGCTACTGATAGGTGCTGAAGGTTAGAAATATGTACAGGTTTTGCCAAACAGGAAACTCATATGGACCAAAAAAGTGCACGCTATTATAAGGGGAAAGGAACTGTGTGTAAGCATTAGTCCTGGCCAGTTGCCCAAAATTTAACCATTCATACCTGATAATACTCATGAAACCGGCTCAACCTATTGTAACATCTCGCAAGGAATTAGGTGTTGAGATCTGTATAGGTATACAGCTATACATAGCAATATATATAGCTATACAGATGTATGTTTAGAGATGATGATGATGATGATTCAGTTTATTTATAATGCGCTTTTCTCCAAACCAAAGCGCTACACAGTATGGTAAACAAATATAAGATAATTAAACAATAATTAAAAACAGAAAAATCAAACAACATACAAGATGATACAAGGCATAGTACACTTCGAAGACGATAAACATTTTTAAAAAGATGGGTCTTTAAAGACCTCTTAAAGCAGTCCAAAGTTGGGGAATTTTTAATCGCAAAAGGAAGTTTATTCCACAACCGTGGGGCGGTAACTGTAAAGGAGCCACCCATCGACTTTAATTTGAATGTGGGCTACTGTAGAGTAGAAGAGTCAGAAGCCCCTTTCACACAGAGATTCCAGAAAATACACGGATAATGTGACCCAGCATTTGTCCCGGAATTGTTTGATTTCGGTTCATTCACACTGCCAGTGATTCGCCGGGATCTGTGAGTGCATTCACACACAACCCGTAAAAATCCCGGGAAGACACATGACGTCTGGATGAGACGTATAACGGACGCCTCGAAAACATGTACACGCGCATACCGTTCCACAAAGCTGGTGAACGATCTCAGCTTCAGTACGGATAGTGAGGAGCTCCTGTCTTTGCTTCGCTCCAGTTTGCAGGTATTTGTTCGTCCTTTCTTTGTTGATGACGAACACAAACTTTCTTCTAAGAGCAACAGAGTCGCGCGATGGCACGAGCGTCATCACTATGACACACCATTTACGGCATTGGTCCTGGCTTTTGTTCACACAGCAAGCGTCCCGGGACTGATTCCCCTAGGTCCCCAACCCGGGATCAGTCCCGGGTATCAATCCCAGGTCGTGTTTGCGTTCACACAGAAGGCGTTCTGGCAATTTCCCGGCAATTTCCCGGGATCAACGCGCTGTGTGAAAAGGGCTAGACTTGGACAGACGATTTGGAATGTAAGGAACAACTAGAACACAAAGGTATTCCGGTGCTATCCCATGAATAGCTTTATATGATAAAGTCAAGAAAGCCACCTTTGTCTGTCCCCAGGAGGAAGCAACACTCCTAGTGGACCCAGGGGGCATCCACAATCCAGTGGGCCAATCTCTCTTTTTGTCTGGAGACAGCTCTCCCTGCTGTCCCCCAAAACAGACAAAGAGCTGCTCAGAGTGTCTGTGCGGTCCAAGTACACAGGGCAAATATCGGACATAGCAACGATAAGGCTGGGTCTGTCTTGTCATGAGGAAGCACTTGCAGGTTCACCACCTGACCCCTAAAAGGAGTAGTGAGAAACTTGGGCAAGTACCCCAAACTCCAGGCATGTTTCGCTGACAGAGGACTCCAGCAGGTTCTCAACCCTGTTGATGGAAGTGAGCACATCTACAATGAGAGGGTGCATAACTCGACTGACTCTAGAGGGTTCAACTGGAGGCTCTATGTAGGACCATCAAGTCTACAGAGGTCCCAGGTGGGAATAAGGCGCAGCCACCAGTTTTTTTCCCAAAGATCCCCTACCCATGCAATGATCAGGCTCAAGACTGCTCAGAATCAGCGTGGAGTCAGTCTCTGACTAGAAGATGCTAAGGCAGCACCACTTTTTTTTCTTGGCGGACTTAACCTCCTGGCGCCTCTTGAGGAACCTGATAATCAGCTGTAGTTTTCCTAAGGACTAACCATCCACTGCATTGTGTTGTGCCACTTTAGCAGCCATATGCACTTTTAGGGTGGAGAGGACAGCCACTTCTCCAGTCTCTACTGCAGGAATGAAGCACTAATCCAACTACCCATCCGCAAAGAGACGGCACTTTGAGGCATATAGCCACCTTGTGGTGTGTTTCAGAGGTCTGGGTGTGGGTGCCAAATTGTGCCCTGTTCCTGAGAAGAAAGAGCCTCCCTCATTGAATTTCGGTGGGTTGGGGTTCTGTCGTCAGGAGCTTCGGGTGGGCATGTACGGTACAAACAGCACAACCTGTTCTTTGTCCCCCCTGACTTTTTACAATGTCCATGCAAACAGGTTTACTGGGAAAAACGCAGTGTTGTGCCATCATCTCCGTTGATGTAACAGGAACTTTTTCATTTCCACTGAAACAGGAATCTAAGGTGGGACATATTGAATGGCTCCTCCCCCTTTTCAAAGAGCCAATAGCATTTAGTTTACCTCACAGACTGAAGGTAAATAGAAGTCGGTAGTCGGTACTTGACAGGACCATCTGTCCGTCATCGTATAAAGCCCGCCCTGGCAATTTGATTGGCCCGAACGTTTCTTGTCTGATCATAACTACTCCTCAATGGATCGAGTCCAGACCGAAAAATGTTGTGGGCGGAGTTCGGGCTGGCATCCAGGCTAAATATATATTGTTTGTGCCGAGAATTTTCACGTGAATAAATCTATAGACCCGCGAATATAGCTTGCATACTTTCATAGTCGTGTGGTAGAACTTTTGTCAAGCTTGTCAAAGGTATCAAGCAGGGACACGTTTGTGTGCATTTTGTTTTGTGATTTCTCGAATAGATTCAACGAATAGAGTCTATAGAGAACGAATAGGAGCGCAGTGTGTCAGTGTTCACCGGGCTGTGGTCAAATAATGACGCAGTTACAAGGTGTGTATAATTTACAGTCTTACAAACGCTGCACGGGAGTTAACTAAGCCTCTCTTCTCCTCTTTTATCCACTATCCAATTCAAATAATGTCTGAAAGGACAAAATATAACTTCAAAAAAAGAGAAAAGAAATAAAAAGGCCAAAAAAAGGCCACTTATTTACATGTTGCTGTATACACTGAACAAAAAATGGTTGACATTTTCCAACGCGGTAACGATATATACCGTCATACCTCCCAGATGATTGTTTATATTATGTATTTTAACAGTTTTGTCCAATTAAACCATATGTGACCCTGGACCACAAAACCAGTCTTAAGTTGCACAGATATGCTACTGTATTTTTGTGGCAATAGCCAACAAAACACTGTATGGGTCAAAATTATCGATTTTTCTTTTATGCCAAAAATCATTAGGATATTAAGTAGATCATGATCCATGGAGATATTTAGTAAATATTTTTTATAGTAAATATTTTCTATAATATATTTATTTCCTAGCTTAAATATATAAATTTTATTTTTGTAAGTGGATACAGCACAATCGCCAACAGAAATGGAACCCATTAAAGGCGATTTTCTCGATAATAAACTTTCTCTCACTAAAGACTGAAATGGACTCCACAGTCGCCAGATCCCAAATGCAATAGAGCATCTCTGGTAAGTGGTGGAATGGGAGATTCTCATTATGGAGGTGGAGCTCACAAATCTCCAGCAACTACATGATGGTATAATGTCAATATGGACCAAAAGCTCTAAGGAATGTTTCCAGCACTTTGTTGAATCTATGCCATGAAAAATTAAGGCAGTTCAGAAGGCAAAAAAGTGTCCAACCCAGTACAGGTAAAGTGGCCGATGAGTGTACAATATGCCATCCTGCAATAACTGAAACATTGTCACCAGTCCTGGCTCAGGGTCATTTCCTGATCTTATTGTCCTCTCTTATCCACTATCCAATTCAAATAATGTCCGAAAGGACAAAATATAACTTCAAAAAAAGAGAAAAGAAATAAAAAGGCCAAAAAATATCCTGGCAGAGATTCCACCCCGTAGCTGACCCCGGTTTCATTCTTGTAATGCAATCCCGTATCCACTACCAACTTTTTTTTGTTTTGTTTATTTTATTGCTAATCCACTGTGGCCCATTTGCTTTTCCACTCAACCCCCTATTTTTGCCACATTCTGTCTGTCATGGCCATTAATCGTTTATTACAGATCTGTTCTGAGGCTTAGCATTTGTGAAATCCTGCAAATGAGTGTTAGCTAGGAATTCCAGCATCATGCTGCTATGTGTTAAAAGGATGTGCAAAATTTCTGTCGAGTTCACAGCTCACCTGTGGGTGCGTCTGTCACTTTCACAAACACCTCTCTGGCTACAAAGGCTATTTAAGTGTGGCACAGGGTAAACCGCTCTGTTTCAGCAGCTACGACCTGCAGCTGAAAGCTCTAGAAGGATTGACAGAGATCTTTGCCTCCTCAAACAGCAAGGCAGGATGTTACAGAACAGAAGTATTGCCATCAAATAGATGGGCTCTGCATATAAATGTTAAACACATACCAAATCCCTAATTTTCATGATTTCATTTATGAAGTTTAGCTGAAATGAAAACTTAAATTAAGTTTTAAAAATAAATAAAATATGACATCATGATTAAATAAAACCTCAACAACTTAGACCAAAAGTAAAATGCAGTAATGAGTATTTTAATGCCTTTGCAATGTAAACAACAAGCCCTATGCATGAATAAGCTTGAAGACCTCTTATTATAAATGAATGAAAACAATATAGCACTACATGGGATCAAACATACATTTGAATTAGTGTATGTATATACATATATATGAAGAGTTCAGATGCAAAAGCCTCTAAATGCCATTTGAAATTTTCTTCTTTAATGATGATTTTTAGCAAACTTGTATATTTAAGTTCAGTAATTTCACTTAAATAACAATTAATAGGTAATTATCATTGCCATTTAAGTGAAATCGTTGAACTTAAATCTACAAGCTTGATAAAAATGATCATTCTAGAAGAAAATTTCAAATGGCACTTAGAGGCTTTTGCATCTGAACTCTTCATATATATATATATATATATATTCCATTGGCGTTGCAACTGTTTTGGAAAAGTAGGCTAGGCTAACTTTATTTTAAAAATTAAAAATGTCATCAAAATGTCAGTGTGTGCTTGTGGATATTTAATTATGCATTCAGAACACACACACATACAGACTTTTGAATCTATTATTGAATCATAACCTGCACACTACACTATAAACAGGTTGACTTTACTAGAAGACTTAAAATATAGGCCTACTTGGTGTTCAACATGTTATGTCACTATTATTGTGAGGTCGTTTCATTTGAACCTCAAGTAGGCTATAGCAAAGCTGTATACACAGGCTTTACTGACCCTGAATTTCTCTCAGCCCTAAACAAGCACTCTCGAGTTAAGCCTACTTGTACAATAAATGGATGAATATATCACATGACAATAGGAAAAAAAATGCGACAAAAACACAAAAGAGCAATGATCACTAAGCACAAAAACAAGTTAATAAACCCATTAGGGAACGTGATGTCATATGTGCCTACTTATTTTTTGTTATTTCAAACCCGCCTCGCTTTGATTTTTATGGCTTTTTCGCGTTACATTGCTCGCCACTATCACCTTAAAACATTTCGAAAAATCTCACGTAACGATGCAACATAGCTAGTCGCACAACTGTTTCTGTTGCGCTCAATTCTCCTTTCTTCCCCTTTAAAGAGCATCCATAAAATCACGTGTTAAACAACTTTTCGGTGTAAACGCGGTCAAGGCTCTAATTACTACAGGAATAATTAAAACACGCAACACTTGAGGCAATCGCCCGCAGAGAAACAGCATCGCAACCTCACACGTTCACTGACAGGTAGATTTTTTATTCGGCATCTTCGCGACTGTTCCCTCACCTCACAACTCTATCGCAGTCTATAAACTTGAACATGGGTCGAAATGAAAGAAATCATGATGTCCTAGTTTGTTTCAACAGATGTTCCGCCTGTTTAGCGGTGCTATTTGATAAAGAGAAAACGCTTTAGAGAAAAGACATAAAACAAATCAAAGACAATATCTTACCAAAGCACCTAAAGTTGTTTTACCTGCTCGGATTGGCACAGAGTACGCACGGGATGGATGAGAAAATCCAAACTTTGAAGACTGCGAGCCCTTGATCGGCTGTTAATGGCTCGTTTATGAGAGACGCATTAGATCGGCGCAGTTCTGACAAGATATGCGAGCAATACTGCTGTCTGTCCCTCCCTCCCTCTCTCTTTCTCTCTTCCCCAGAGAAATAAATAATCTCTGCTTTCATCTGGATCACTGAATCTCTCCCTCCACCCCACCCTCTCTCTCTCTCTCTCTCTCTCTCTCTCTCTCTTACAGTCACACACGCTGTTGATATTTTCTCAAAACCCTCCCACAAACATTTCTAGATCATAATTTAAAAAAATAAAATAATTAGGGGTGGTGATGGCGCAGTGGATATGACCCATGCATTTGGTGTGAGAGACCTGGGTTCAAATCCAATGTGGGACACCAATGTGTCCCTGAGCAAGACACTTAACCCCTAGTTGCTCCAGAGGCGTGCAACCTCTGACATATATAGCAAATAAGTCGCTTTGGATAAAAGCATCAGATAAATGTAAATTAGCCATTTTATTTTTGAGCATGGCCGGTCCCCAAAATGGATGATATTTTAGAGCCAGCTGTTTTTGCTTGCAGCCAGAGCCATCACTAAAATTCACATGGCCCAGGACTACATTTGTACCTTCTCTTCTCTGGACCAAATGAGTTGGCTATATAGCCTACTCTACGCAGAAAGGTTTTCAAAGTGTGGGGCGCACCTCGCCAGGTGGGCCGCACCATCCCAGAAGGTGCGGAGAGTGGTAAAAATTATAGCTTAATAAGTTTAAATTAATACGTTTAAAAAAGTTAAATTGTAATTATTGTAAAAATAAAGCCTTACTTGCACTGCAGGTCTGATTTTTAACTTTATCCGTTTTTTTGACCGTCGTTCTTTTTAAAAGTGTTATCATTGCGTAGGCCTATGCTTTAGTTATAGTGTGCGAGAGAGATCTCAGGACTGGTGGGAGAATAGCCTACTACTGTGTTTAAATATTGGCTTTAACGAGGAGCAGTGGGTCCGAAATTTTAGGATGAGCAAGCCAACCTTTCATATTGCGTCAACGTTTTTCAACATTCCTCCGACGGACACGACGACACATTTTGTCCCTTTGCGCTTCAGGGTTGCTCTCATCAGAGACGTTTTCCTCAGAAAAAATTATCCGCCTGTTTACATGACAGTCGAATTGGCACATATCTGATTTATATCTAATTTATTTCCACATATGAATGAGAACCTGAAACCGATCTCGAAATATCCGAATGCATTTTATTTTCTTCCTGTTTACACTGTCATAGAACACATCCGATCGGTCACATATGAGCAAAAAAAAAAAAAAAAAAAAAAAAAAAAAAAAAAAAAAAATCGAAATTGGGTCACATTTCAATGACAACCTTAAATGAGGCCTGCACTTTTCATATTAAAGGGTTAGTTCACCCAAAAATGAAAATTAAGTCATTAATTACTCACCCCCATGCTGTACCAACCCCGTAAGACCTTCGTTCATCTTCGGAACACAAATGAAGATATTTTTGATTGAATCTGAGGGCTGTATCACTCTTCCATAGACAGCCTGAGGGACTGCCTCTTGACGGCCCAGAAAGTCATTAAAAGAAAAGGTTTAAATATTCCATGTGCCAACAGCGGCTCAACTATAACTTTATCAAGCGACGAGACTACTTTTTGTGCGAAAAAAAAACGTAAATAACGACTTTATTCGACTTTCCATTACTTCCTTATGGGCGCATGCGCGAGAACTGAGACGAGACCGTTCTTCTTCGACTACTTTTTGTTACTGGCTGCTCACCGCTTAGGAGTTTTATCGCCCCCTACCGTATAAGATGACGTACTGATATAGCCGGAGGCGCAAAACGTTCTGTTTACAAGCAGTACGTCATCTTATACGGTAGGGGGCGCTAATACTCCTAAGCGGTGAGCAGCCGGTAACAAAAAGTAGTCGAAGAAGAACGGTCTCGTCACAGTTCTCG
Organism: Pimephales promelas; assembly: GCF_016745375.1. Next base: position 20,750,722 of record NW_024121654.1, read on the forward strand.
CGCATGCGCCCATAAGGAAGTAATGGAAAGTCGAATAAAGTCGTTATTTACGTTTTTTTTTTTCGCACAAAAAGTAGTCTCGTCGCTTGATAAAGTTATAGTTGAGCCGCTGTTGGCACATGGAATATTTAAACCTTTTCTTTTAATGACTTTCTGGGCCGTCAAGAGGCAGTCCCTCAGGCTGTCTAAGGAGGACTGATCCAGCTCTCAGATTCAATCAAAAATATCTTTATTTGTGTTCCGAAGATGAACGAAGGTCTTACGGGGTTGGTACAGCATGGGGGTGAGTAATTAATGATTTAATTTTCATTTTTGGGTGAACTAACCCTTTAACACAAACAATATTAAAAGTGAGGAGTTAAGAGTCTGGCATTGCTGTGTGTGCTCTATTGGACCTTTTTGGGCCCCTTCATCAGTGGGCCCCCGAAATCTAGTAGAGCCTTCATAAAAATAAATAAATCCATAAATCAATTCTTTTTATCTATATTGTACACATTTGGACCTATTTGACTGAATTGACTACGTTTGCTTTTCTGTAATCGATGGGACAACATGCTTAGGTTTGTAAGTAGCCTCCAAACGGATTTGCTGGTTCTCCATCCTGGACCTGAGGATTTTATTTATCACCTGATTTATACCAGTGGCTGGCTCATTAGAGACTGCAAAACCTGAACTGGGTGTGTCACGTTCAAAATGTGCAGAGCTGGGGCCCTCCACGATTGAGAAGCACTAGCAGATTGCAAGCGACAGGATTACTACATCGGATTAAACTGCAACAAACATCATTTCATTATCTGCGCATCAGATGAAAAGCATGGTGGGCTAGTGAAAATCTCTCACTGTGTCCAGTCTCGTTCAGGAAAGCGTAATATATTGGACTTTCTTGTGGGGTTTATTGTAGTCATTAAAGCCACAAACGAATTAATACTGGCATCATTCTCAGCATGTACCAATGAGTTTGGTATCTGCATGTTCTCACGCTATTATGAAGTTCATCAGTCGGACTGGGAAATGAGAAGCCCTTTCTTCCAGTCTATAGCCATTATATCTCTCTGGGAAGAGCAAGTTTCTTCTTGATGATGTGAACCATTGAACCACACAGAGATCAGGGCAGCGATGCTGTACAAGGTCTATAGTGTGCCAATGGGATACGGACAGATGGCTGTGTAATTACGCAGGAACTAACCCTGTACATATAGCTTTCGAATGCGAATATGCTCAATTATTCTTGTTTTCTCAAGAAAACAACTATTTTGTCATTCTATGATAATTGCATGACAGATCAGAACAGAAAATTTAATGTGCTCTAATTTAGATGGTGATGCAACATAATGTGGAAAGAAATTCAACATCAAAGCTCATTGTGCTAAACACACTTTTAGCCTCAAGGAGTTCATTATGGCTAGCAACACAGAGCAGTAGCATCTACGATATGGATATATAATACTAATATAACTGTAAATGTAAGGGATAATGTAATGTATTTTATTTTGTGATAATGTGACCAACTGACTGTACATTATCTTGCTGCGTTTAATAATGATAAATACACTTAATATATACATAAACATGTATACATGCTATATTGATTCAAAATATTTTATAATTATACCAGTAAATAATATTAATTTGAGATTCAGCTAGGCCTACAATATACAAAACAATCATTAATATGACAATAACATTAATAGTGAAGTCCTCTGAGGTTATCTTCACTTCATTCAATAACTGAGACACAAAATGGCAGCAGTTGTGTTTAAGTGAAGTAAGAAAATATGTGATCTGTGTGTGATTCTGATGTTGATAACAGCTAGCTTACTGCTAGTCTCATTTATCCAACAAACAATCTACCTAACAACATTCAACACTGTCAGTCAACACATGCTGTTTAGTGTGATAGTGTAACTGTTAGAGCAAATGAAACAGTGTTACCTCAAATTTAATTTGTCTAATAAACTGAGTGACCTGTGTGAGTATTTATTCAGCACTTGCGTGTAGTTCGGCAGAATGAAAAGTCCTTATTCCTTTATTCCTGATATCTGTTTCTCATTAGCAATCGTGTCCTGCTTCATGCCACAGCCATGTTAAAAACATCATTGTATTCATTCATCCATAAAAGATCCACCGGCATGACGACAAGATCCATAATTCCGCTTAATGCTATGCGTCATCAAACTACGCCTTTTTATTGTAAGAGGTTAGCGACCCCTGGTGGTGAAAAATCCTACATACTGTACCTTTAAGCACTGAGTAATACTAAGTAATGTACTATACTATAGGGCTATGGTTAGGATTAGGTTTGTTGTGGGGTTAGTTGCATGTCATTATGCATAACAAGAACACGGTAAAATAAAGTGTGACCTATTATTCTTTAGTGGTTCCATTGAATGCACAGACATAAAACACAAGAATAAAATATAACAAAGCCTAACGTCAGACTTTTCTTTGACCCATGATCCATAAAATCAAAAGCTCTATAATTAGCTATTGGGTTTTAAGAAGGGAGGTAATGGCCCCACTGGCACAGGCCTATGTAAGACAACCTATAATTGGACCACAGGCACACCCATTGAACCAGCCACACAGTGTCCCAACATCATGCATTATCATTTAATTGTAATCATTATATTGCCCAAATGTAGTTGCAATCGAAGAAGATCACGACGTAAACGACAATCTGTTCAATGCACATAAATAAGAAATCTGTGCAGTGGTTTACAAACACACACACACACATCTGTTCATGCATTTCTGACTTAGCGATCAAAGGATGAAGGCAGCGGTTGCAATAGAATACATCATACGGTTATTTTCTGTGCTGGAACTAACACGCATTTGTCTTTTTCAGATAGCCTTTCAGGGTGAAATTTGGCTTTCGCCCACATGAGTTCACACTGTGGCCTTGGGTTTGTGTGACAAAGCTTTCTTCAGAGAAAAATAATATCCTTCAAAAATATCTAATAGAAATGTGCAGCAACTGTGATGTGCTTAAATGCAACATATATTGAAATGGTTTGTGCTGCAGGGATCAAAAGCAGACGGATGTAATTCTCAACAATATGCTCCATTGAAACGGGGTAAAACTAACTGTCTTCAAATACAAATCTAACACAAATAGAAACTGCAGGACAGGTCCTTGAATTAACTTAGTTAAAGGCAAAGCTTCTACAGAGAATATATGAAATAGGCTATTTTCTAATCTAAAAAGATGCAGAATTAGTTACGCAGTATGCTTTGTCTGGTACAGGTTTTCTGATCGTACAATACGGTTAAAAGGAATCGTTCCCTGGCTAATGGGTTATCGGTCACATGTACTAAATGGCCTTAATTATGAAGCTATATTTGAATGGGGATGTAGGACAGGGATTACTCTGACATCAACTGAGTATAGAGGTAAATCATAAAGTGATATGTCCAGTCCAGCATCTGTGTCTGAATGTCATTGATCCAATAAATGAAAACACTGACAGTGAAGTGTTTGTGTGAGTGTGACTTTAAAGTCATTAATTGGCTGGCCTGTGAAAGCTGATTTAAGCGATTCGATTCTGTCCCAGCACACATTGACTGAAGTGAGTCGGAGAAGTTCATTAATCAAGTGGACATAATGGCGAGGAGAAATATGGGACATTCTGTGATGGCTGATATTTTGGAAAAAGGTGAAATTTATTTTGAAAACTGGATTTTTTTTTTTTTTAACTTTATTGGGATTTCTATGAGCACCAAAAACATAGGTACTATTTTAAGACCTTTTGTGCACAAAACCTGTCTTATCTTCAGACAGAGGTCTCCAATTAGCCTGCTCTTTCCTCTTGGAGGCCACTGAAATCTAGTTTTCGGAGTACACACAGACACACACACACAAACACACAAACGCAGTCACACACGTATATTTTTATCTGAAATAGGAGCTAGATGTACCCTTATTCTCACCAATCAAAATATTTCCTGTCTGTTTCGGGGAATAAAATCGCATACTCTCTTGAGTAGGTACTTGTTTTTAGTAAATATTTACTTCATGACTGCTAAAAAAGTATGTTCCATATAGTATGAATGTGTGTAATTTGAATATAATCTGAGGGCACTACATTCACGACCTACCAGCAATAAATGTGTAATAATTGTGTCACTTTGTTTGCATGCCATTTACAAATCCTCTCCCATGGCCTCATGCCATGGGATTGTAAAATGTCAATTGAAACCACACTTCAGAATCTCACCTGTGCTGTGAATTGAAACTTCTTTTGTCGCATACTGTTTTTCACCTATAGTGGGGATATGTTTCTAAGATCCTATGTTTCTGCATCATGGTCACATCACATGACTTTGATTTGAAAGAAGAAAGCTTTCAAAAATTCTTTAAATGAGACGCAAAGAACAATGAGGACCAAAAGTCTATTTCAAGATAAAAACACATAGGCCTAAGTTTAAGTTACATGTGCAACTCTACCAGGGCCTCTTCCACCATAAATATTGAGAAGGACCCCCACCTCCCTCCCCAGAATTACTGAATTGATAACTTTACCTTCTGGAAATTCTCTGTTCCAGTTTCATCTCCTTATTAATCTGTATTATGATATGCAGAAGACACAGGTTGTATTAGAAAATGAATGTATCTAGACCCAGAGCAGTCTTTCCCCCAGATTTTAGAGGTCACTATAAAATGAGATATACCCAGAAGAGAGAACGCATGAACTGGGTCAGAGTGGAAGTTCTTTTAACTGTTTAACAGTTTAACTGTTTCATATGTAATACCCCTGAAGAAGAACTATAAAAACTAAAGATTGATAAAGAATTAACACGTTACTCATGTATAACAAATACTCAAGTCATTTTATTATGAGTGCATGTTTCACTCATTGTCTCTGATATATTTTCTACCATAAATTCACATACAAGACTGATGAAGACTAATGCAATGTATAACTCAATTCACAGACATGGAGTTAATTTCCCAAATTTGCAAGTTTAAAATAACTCAAAAACTGAAATAATAACATAATGAACTTTTAAATACGTAAATATTATTACCTCCCCTCCCTCCTGTAGCGGGCTAGTCGCGAAACATCCATGCTAACCATGTGCTCAGGCAGACACACTATCATTTAGAAAAAACAATGTGCTATTAACACACACACACACACACACACACACACGCACACACGCACACACACACACACACACACACACACACACGCACACACACACACACACACACACACACAAATCATCAGTATTTAATTAACCAATGTTTATACTCAAAACTGAGGTGGTTAGTTAGCTGAATAATAATAATAAAAGATTGATAAATATTTAACACAGGCTGCAGTGATGTCTTTGTCGTAACTGTCATCACTATGGCGAGCGAAAATAATTAATTTAATAAATGAACATTACACTCTTCTTCTTCTTCTTTTTTTTTTTTTAAAAAAAAGCACAAATAAGCATTTAAACAATTACAATGCATTTGAAAAAAGACACTATATACATAAAATCCACAATATCACACATCCATGCACTATTCAAGCAAATGATAATGTAATCTTACATTCAGACCCATAATAAGAGATACACCTTAAATCAATTGCTCACTGTTTTCCCCCACAACTGGAAAGGTTGAAGTGTTAAAAATAGCACAGTGAATTGTCTTACCTAGTCCCTGGTCGTCTGTCTCTTCGAAGATATTCAAACTCCAACACATTAAACTCCAGACATGTTTAAAAAACAACCGACACTTAGCTATGATTTCAAAAAAGGGATGAAAAAATGTAACTTACACTCAGCAGACCTGCATCAAAAAATAAACCTCGAGTATGACATTTTAAATTATATTATGTAAAATAGTTTATATCAGCAAAAGCCAATTTTCTAATTAGTTCGTGTCACTGCATCGTGATTTTAGAAGCGTCTTCAGCAATTTTCTACGGAGTCCCTGAGGGGCCACAGTGATGGAAAACTACGGAATGGGAAAAAAAAATACATATAATTTTTTTTAAGTTTTTGCACTTAGCTAGCTAAACTTCTCGCAAAAGTGGACGTTAAGGGTGTGATTTCGCATGAAAAGTATGAACTGATGATCCCTATTATTTTGCCTAATAAAAAGATTTGCTGATGTGACCACGCCTTAAAGGGATACTCCACTTATTTTGGAAATAGGCTCATTTTACAACTCCCCCAGAGTTAAACTGTTGAGTTTTACCTTTTTTGAATCCATTCAGCCGATCTCCGGTTCTGGCGGTACCACTTTTAGCATAGCACATCATTGAAGTGCACAAGTTCATTAGCATTTCTCCCAAAAAAAATTACCAAAGTGTTTCGATATTTTTCCTATTTAAAACTTGACTCTTCTATAGTTACATCGTACACTAAGACAGGCGGAAAATGTAAAGTTGTAAAATTTTCTAGGCTGATATGACTAGGAACTATACTTTCATTCCTGCGTAATAATCAGGAAACTTCACTGTCGTACCATACCATGAGTGCAGCAGGCGTAATGTTATGACACAGCGCCTGAAAATAGTGCCCAGCTTCCAACGTGACCGAAACTAAATTGTTTGTGTAGTCATCGCCCCTGCTGCACTCATGGTACAGCATTAAAGTTTCTTGATTATTACGCAGGAATGAGAGTATAGTTCAGCCTAGAAAATCGCAACTTTACATTTTCCGTATGTCTTAGTGCACGATGTAACTATAGAAGAGTCAAGTTTTAAATAGGAAAAATATCGAAACACTTTGGTAATTTTTGAGGGAAAAAAGCTAATGGTCTTGTGCACTTCAATGACGTATGCTAAGCTATGCTATAGTTGAAATAAAGTCGTTATTTGTGTTGTTTTTTGCGCACAAAAAGTCTTATCCTCATTTGATAAAGTTAAGATTGAGCCACTGTAGTCACTTGGACTATTTTAACAATGTCTTTAATAACTTTTCGAAGCCAGCAAGTTTCAATCCCTCAAGAAGCCTATGGACTTCTTGCAGGAGTGATCCAGCTCTCAGATTTCATCAAAAATATCTTAATTTGAGTTCCGAAGATGAACGAAGGTCTTACGGGGTTGGAACAACATGAGGGTGAGTAAATATTGGCAGAATTTTCATTTTTGGTTGAATTAACCCTTTAATTTTATTATTTGGTGACCGTTTTACAAAAGCAATTTAAGCACTTAAGGCACTTTATTGTGTAGCCACATGGCTATAGATAAAGTGGCAGGGGTTTCTTAAAACACCCTTTATTGCATTTGTTCATTTTGCAGTTCTTTCCAAAGCAGAAGGCTATTACAAATTAGGAATCACCTAACATGTGACTGATTTTTAGATATTTACTATATTGAATAGCTCAGTGATGCCTCATAGGCTACATTATAGGCTTTATGTAACATAGATTATCCAGAAGAAATGAATGTTAATTATTCACTGACAGCATCAGTCTCTTCCTCATATTATATTTGTCTGTAACAGGTTTCTGCGTGAAGACATTTCATTTGCGCACGTCCCACTCAAGGTTTTTCCTTTGTATCCAGTTTGGCTCATCAAATTTTTTGCAAGCAAAATCACTAACCTTTAGTGCTCTCTCTCTCTCTCTCTCTCTCTCTCTCTCTCTCTCTCTCTCTCTCTCTCTCACACACACACACACACACACACTATCAGCCACTTATTTAGCATTAACTGAGGCTATGGCTGTTGCTTTTGTGTGTTGTTTCACTCAAACTGACCTTGAGGTTTTTATGTAGAGAATAAAGACTCTGCTGAAGAAGATCGGAGTCATGTTGAGGCAGTATGAGAGTGACTGACTGAATCTGGTTTCTATCGACCAGATATGAGAGACCTGTAACCCTGCCGTATCATCACTGTTTATAATCAAGGCACTGGCATGAAATAAATGTACATGCACAGTCTCTGTGGTTAAAAAACAATTTTCAAAATGAAGGATTAGATGAAGGAGGTGATATGTGAACAAAGATGGAAACATCACCACATCCAAGTTGCAGACAAATTTTGCATAATGAGCAAAAGCTGTGAATTGTGAATAATTTTAAAGAGAAAAATGGTCAATAAATCATGACTCAATAACTGAAGCCTAATTCTTTTTTTATATAATGCATTGCTTCCATTTCAATCTTAAAATGCAATGAATAATCAATAGGCATGAATTGAAAAACACTTTGAATTATTGATTTACCTTACAAATAGAAAAGCGCACTGATATCTATAGCGGGGTATCTTTTTATTTTACGTTTGACTGCAAAATGACAGCGAAGGGATTCTTTAAAACCTTTTGTCAACGACAGAGATAATATCAAATATGTGGTGGATGTCATCCTAGTAGGCTATGAAGCGGTAAACAGGCCATGTTTATAGTTCCGGCCATCAGGAACTCGGAGCGGGGCACAGATTGCTCTTGTGGCTAGGGACCAAAACAGGAGCAGAGTGGAGAACGTTCCGACTGTGCAATGGAAAGCCCCACTGAGATCCCCCTTACATAAGCACTCAGTGCTGGCCAATGGGACCTACACCACTGGACATCAGTACAGCCAGTGATCTTACAGAAGTGCTACATGTATCAATTAAAATCTCATACTGTTATACCATGTATAACACTGTGTACACTTTTTCTATGTTGTGCATGTTGATGAATGAAACAATATTAAATGCGAGTCAGCAATTGCTCATTTAATGAATGAGGGCATGAGGCCACCAACACATATTTCAACCCCAGCTCTTTTATTTTCTTTCTTCCTATTTTCCCTTTTGCTTTAATTTTCAGCCTTGCATTGCAAAAGCAGGTTTTCATTGGCCTCGCACAACACCCTTTTTATAACACTGCCATCTAGTGCTAATAGACAACAACCTCATCCTGAGTCTGACATTTTTATTTCTGTCTGCAAAAGATTTAAAAAAAAAAAAGTTTAAATAAGTTTATTTTATTTCATTACAGTTTCATATTAGTGTTTAGTGATACCAATAAATCTGCAGGATATGCTAAAAAAATCATCTGTATTCACAATTCCGTTTTATATAAATGTAGAATTTTAATAAAATAATTAAAAAGATAAGTAGCAATTACTTAAATGTTATTTGTGACCCTGAATCACAAAACCAGTCACAAGTAGCACCGGTATATATTGTGACAATAGCCAACAAAATGTATTGATTTTTCTTTTATGAAAAAAATCATTATATTAAGTAAAGAACATGTTCCATGAAGATATTTTGTAAATTACCTACCGTAAGTGTATAAAACATTTATTTTTTGAATGCAACACAGTTGAGAACATAAATGGACAAATTCAAAGGTGATTTTATCAATGTTTTGATTTGTACACCCTCAGATTCCAGATTTTCAAATAGTTGTAATATATTGTCCTATCCCAATAAACCACAGATCAATGAAAAGCTTATTTATTCAGCTTTCAGATGATGTAAAAATCTGATATATAAACATTTACAGAAAACGGTATAGTTATAAAAATAACTGGAAGGAAATTCTGAATATATAACCTAAATTTATAAAAAAAAAAAATCTTTTTTTTTTTATATTTCATTTACATTATATATTTGGAAATGACTTAAATGTTATAAAAAAATAACTGGAAGGAAATTCTGAATATATAACCTATATATTTACAAAAATACATATTTTATTTTTTTTACATTTCATTTACTTTATATAATAGGAAATGACTTATTTGTTAAATACTGAAAACAATATTTACAAATAACAACAATGCAGTTCTTTGGAAAATATATGTTTTAAAATGCAGAACCTCAATTTGAAGGAATAAGCCTGGTGACATTTACTCTAGAATCAGGCACACAAATGTTGACTCTCATGTGAAGAAGAAGCTTTCACAAGATTTTATAACATACTTTTACACAGTTCTGAGCTAGAGCAACCTTTGAGCATGTCCTTGAATGTTTCTAGAAGTCAAAAGACCTCTTTGCTTTCAGAAAAGCTTATGCTGTCTGTTCCCTTTCAAGGTATTTTTAAATGGTGATAGATGCCAGCTTTTCCCCCTCACAGTTCAGCCTTATAACCCAGTCCCAGACTCTCTTGCATCAGCCGTGCTCTGACCATGACCAAAAGACCTCACTTCTTTTTCTTTTCAAATTGAAACAACATGCTCCCCAAATAAATGTGCATGATTTTAGTAGAATGATTTTTAGTGATTTAAGTAGAAGCCAGAGCTATATAAGCATCTTTCAGTTTCTTCTGAAAATAAACAAGCAGAAAAACCACCACTAAAAAACTATAAAAACACAACAGCCATGAACATTTCATAAAATTATGTGATAATAAATGTTAATAAAACATTTATTATCATATAATTTTTGATATAAAAATTGTTAATAAAAATTCATGTTGACATCACACAATCAGCTTGTTAAGTCGTGATGTAATGAAGATTTCTGGATCCAAGCCTCTAGACTCGTTTCACCTGAGAATACGATCTCAAGAGCTGTTTATGAACTCAGTTTATTTCTTACACATTTAAGCTATTAAACAATTAAGCTATGGTACAGTCCACGTTTTCATACATACACCAACATTTTTATGATTCATAAAGATGAATCACTGTCCGCCCATCGGAGATACTAGTATGGAGATAAAGGTTAGGATCAGGATTTTTCAGTAGCATTACATCACATCATAAGTGTATATTAGCACCTTTTTTTGCTAGCTTTTGGGCTATAGCGTTTGGACCCAGTAGCTGCGGCGTATGATGTCATAATTAATAAACGGTCGGTTAGCTCAAAAGAAACATCAGATTTCAAGCATGCGCAGCAGTGTTTCATTACTGAAAGTCCCACTAGAAGTGGCAGAGCTTCTCTGTAACTGTAGGGGGCACTATAGAGTTTCCCCACATACTTTCTCATGATCTCCTCTATTCAGACTTGTGTTCCCTTCCCCCATTTTGATCCTGCTCTGTGGACATGCACGGGCCTCCATCTGCCAGCCTAATAGGTCTCGTTTCAGTCTCCCTCTGCCAGTCCCCAACCCTTCCACACCCACTAACTGGGGCACACATGCTGCTCTCTGCTCTTTCCCCCAGACTTGTATAGCAGCATAAGGTTATTCTTTGAGAGTGACAGTGCACAGTCATACTGTAGCAGCATCCCTCCATTTTGAAACCCCTATATTATATTATTTTAATAGTCATGAGTTTTGACCTCCAGGTCACAATCAGTACAACCCATGACATACAAACTGCCAAGATCTTGACAAAAAAAATTATTAAATAAATGTTGGGATGTTATTTACATCAAGAGGTGCATTGATTTATGGCCCAGATTTTGTATTGACAATGCAAGAGTCAAGCACTCTGTAAAGTCTACTCCAGCACATCCCAAAGACTTTCAATGAATTCAGATGTGCAAATCCATTTGTGAAAATCATTCTTCAATGCTCCCTCCCGACATTCTTTCAGTTTGAGCCTGATGAATCTTGGCTTTGTCATCCTGGAATACTGTATGGCCATGATGAATCTTAGTACATGGTTGTTTGAGAAATGAAAAGCCATACACTCCATCAATTAAGGTTACAAGAACTGTCGCCAAACATATAACATGCTAGAAACAAAATAATCACTGCAATCTGACACAATCATTGACTTTAAGTATTTGCCTATTTAAATCCAAACAGTGACCCTTTTTTGGGCCGACATGCCAGCTTTCTTTTACGGTTTATCAAGGCAAAAACGGCACTTATGCTCACGGTAGCTCAGCGACATTATCACAGGGGTTTTCTCCTTTTCTGAATGCACTGAATTTGTTCAGAATACATGTAATGCACATGTAAACCAATACGTGAATCAACATTTAGTTGCAATCTAATACATAAAAAAAAAAAAAAAAAAAATTGTGGATATAAACATACCTTGTGAGTTGAGGACAGTCTTGGGTATCGTCTGTGTAAAGTAAAAGCCTTTCTGTTTTTCAACCTGTCCCCTTTCTATTTGTCATTAAAATACCCTTTTTAGGAATCCAGTATATATCCTACTTATAAATGTTATAGTACAGTGATAAAATAGGTTGTGAACGATGTTTTAAGTTGATTTAAAAAAATGTGTTAAGCAACAGTTATTCTTAGATAAGTGAACTCATGCAGAAAGTCTCAAGTCCTAGTAACTAAAATTTGCAACTCCCTTACAAACTCTGTGCCCAAGCAAATTAAGAAAAGTGAGATCAGAGAATTAGGTTATAAGGTGTTATGTGTTGAGGTTAAGAACTGTGTTACTCAAACTATCAGGCCAAACTACACAACATTTTAGAGAGAATATTGAATGTTATACATCATACTTTCCATTAGTTCACAAAAAAATGTCAACCCTGAAATGTGTAGTTTGCAGCAGTCCAAACCAGCAAAACCAGAAGGTCAAAGGGAAGTAGAAAAAGACAAAGATGATAGAGACTGAATAGGGTTAGAAGCATTGTGAGATGGACAATACAGCACTTTATTGTTCAGAAATGCTTGCAGAGACAAAGAAAAATAGAATAAAGGGATAAACAAAACAAAAACAACAAACTGGAGGTTACAAATTTTAAACATACAGAAAGTTCGAATGAACAGAGATGCTCATTCTGGACCCCAGGTCACAACAGAGTCCAGCTGGAGGAAATTGAAAAAGGAAAGTGTAACTGCTATAAAAAGAAAACAATAGCAGTCAGTGGAGGCTGAACCAAACACAGGCTAGTCTACATAGCACAATGCTACAGTGGTCAATTTAAATGCCGAATACTCTTACGTTAGGGCAGATGTGGATGTATGGAGAGCTGCTCTGGAAGCAAAACACAAGTTACAGGATGGTGAATATATTTATAAAAAATTATGCTTCAATTATAAACAGGCAAAACAAAAGCAAGGGATTAGGTTCTTTTATTTTGCATTGTTTATACTTGGACTTATTTATTTTTTTAAGAAAAATGCTATACTTTTGTTAATAAAAGTAAACAGGAAAAACAGCCACCGAAGCCACATCCATTTTCTATGTGAACCAATGTAGAGCATATAAATGTTAAGTGTGAGCACAAAAAGTATAGCAATTTTTTTTTTTTTTATCATTAAGTACACCTACACATCTCCTTAGACATATCTAAAAGACTGTACAAATATACACGACCAATGCTATAGGATAACATAACATTTAATAATACCTGTTGGTTCTAATAATCACTCCTTTAGCCACAATAGCAGCTGAATGAACATGAACAAGTATGGTTATGTTTCTGGGTGTTAACAAGGCAAATCATGTACTGTTTCGTGAATGTTGAGTGTTTTCTTTCCCTATCCTGAGGTCAACCCCAGCTTCCCATTCACACAATTTGCATTCATCTTCATACTTCGAACTGTAAAACATGAGTTTTTTTTTGCCTCTCTCAAATGGCTTTAGGTGTTGAGGAAAAAGCAGATGCTTATAGCTACCATAAGGTACCGTAAGGTAACCAAGGTCCAGATTCAGAAGTTCAATGAGGCAGCATTGTTGGTGTACATCAAAGTACAGCAAAAGTATACATGTGCATTAACCCTGTCCAGAAATCAGACCTGTTGCTTGGTTAACTGAGTCTCTGATTGTTCAAGCTTGTTTGTGATACCTGACTGACTTTCGCCCTTTCGTTGCCTCGTTTCAATCAACAAGTCTTTCGACCTATAGCCGTTTTCACTGTGGGCATCCTCCTGGATGTCAGAGTCACTACAATCCCCTTTATCATTTGTCTCTGGTTCCTTACTAAGCGACTGTGCATTTAGACTAACATTTTGCGCATTCACCTCATTATCACTGTCTGAGTCGACAGCAATTGGTTCAGAATTGGCAAGTGCTCCAGGTTTTAAGGTGCTCTTCATTGAATCATTGCAGTTGCTACCTTTGATGGCCTTTTGACCATTTGAGTAAAGCAAGGCTTTGGCAGAACCCTTTGTTAGCGTCCCATGCTTCTGCTGCAGGTCACCATTGGTTGTAGCTCTTTGCCGAAAGCGAATGGCATATGCAGATCGGCCTATGCGATACTTAGTAGTTCGTCTTTTATGGTCACGTTTATGGTTCTCGAAATAGCATTTTGAGTCAAAGTTAATGGGCTGATGCAAATCTACGATGTCTTGCATTTTAAATCCCAGCAGGACCCGAGTGTTTAACGTTTCACAATTCAGCATGCATCTCCTCCTTCGATTTGAGAAGTGACTCGCAATGTCAGATTTCCAAAGCCAGAGACTTGACGCAAGCTTCTCCACCTCTTGGCGAGTGGGGTAAGGCTGCTTGTTGAAGTACTGAGTGAGAAAAGCTTTTCGTGTCTCGTAGGACTCATTCTCGTAACCCTTCGGGTCCAAGGCAAAGACTACAGGGTCGTCTTGTTTGTCAGTTGAAAGTGACGGGCTATGACCGGTCTGCTCATCGGTTCCGGATTTTCTTCTCTTTGGCTCAGTTTGGTCTAAATTTGCTAAACCTGCCCGTTTAAGGCCAGCCCCCTGGGCCTGTGCAACTCTCGCAGAAGGAGCAGGTCGGCCGTTCTGAGTTTTACTGACACCCCGGCAGTGCACTAGATGCAAAGTGATAGTGGAAGCAGTCATGTTACTAGTATAGACGCCAAGGCAATGGATACACTTGTAAGTCAACTTCTTCTCCACAGGATGAACCGTTTGTATAACTTGATGACGGTCACGCAAGTGGTGAGCTAGAGAATCTGAGATGGGTCCCTTAAGAATCGAGAAGCAAAGAGGACAAAGCGTTTTGCCTACATCCTTCTTATAAGGTACAGCCGCTTGAGGTGTAGCCTTAGCTGGTATGGCGTCTGAGGCATCTGAGTGTATCTTTGGGACTTGTGTGATAACCTGTTTATTCCCCTGCAATAATGGCGATAATGTGTTGTTTTGGGCATGGAATGCCACTGATTCTTCTGGGGCATCCCGCATGTTATATGTGGTGACGATCAGCTGGACATTCTTGGGATTTCCCTGCTGAAGCGTAAGGTCAAAAGTAAGTGGGGAGTCTGTCCGTGGCCCGACGGATTCGTTGGGATGTACCCCTCGCATGTGCGTCACCATTTTTTCCACATCATTGAATGTGGCCCTGCAGTGCGGGCAAGATAAGCCATGAATCAACATGTGGTTAAGAAGCGTGTCGCTGGGTAAGTAACGGTTGCAGTATAAGCATTTACTAGTGAAGTTGTGAATTTTCATGATGTAGTTGGCCACCGCCGGTACCTTTTCTGCTTTGTGCTCCTTTTCAAAATGAGAACTATACACGTTTTCTGGAAAGAGCTCATTGCAGATGGTGCAGATCTTCCATTTCTGAGTGTAAGATGTGCCGATGACAGAGTTGCCCTTCTTAGTGGTAACAGATGACACAGTAGTAGCTGCTGCCTGAACTCGGGAGTTCAGCTGAGGGATCTTTAGTATGGAAGTAGATGCAGATGCAGAAACTGCACTGCGGAGACTAGCAGAAAGCTGTGGTTTGCTTGTTTGGGACTGCTGTGGGATTGAGAGCTGAACCTGATGTCCTCCGATGGTCAAGGATTGTGTAGTCCCTGGCTTCAGACCAAATGCCCCTTGCTTCAGGTGAACACCTGACAGGAGACCACTTGAGTTCAAACTTCCTTTAGGAATGACAATTCGGCTCAGCTGCTGAGTGGATAAAGGCCGTACCCCAGTCACTACTGAACCCTTTGGCATTACACCAATGAGGCCCTTATCACCCTGAGCTTTTGGGGACACCATAATCACAGGCTTTGCCCGAGGTACCACTACATTGGTGTGTCCAATCATGGCAGTAACTTGATAACCGATGCGCTCATGGTCCTCAATGACATGCTGCACAAGGGCTTCATAGGTACGGGGTACAAAGAGGCACCGTTTGCAGTGGATGGCTGTGCTCGTACTGTTGGCACCACCAGAATCAGCATTGCTCCCTGTACCAGAGCCTGCTGTTGTCCCATTGGGTGGTGTTATCTTCTCACCAGGCCTCACCAAGTACGGTGCCGCTACGTGTTGAAAATGTTCCCGGTAGATATGCTTTCGCACCACATTATATAGTGGGTCTCTGTAAGTGCATTTCTTGCAGTAGTACACTGCTTGCTCTATATTATCACGTGTCTTATCCAGTCGAGCACCATCTTTCAAACCAACCCCTGCTCCCTGAGGTCCTCCAACATTCTGGCGCACCACATTGGGCATATGAAACAGTCTAATGTGCGTCTCCAAAGTCTTTTTGTTCCCATTGTAAGTGCAATAGGGGCAGTTCAGGAGAATGTGGTTTTCAAAGTTCTCACTGTGCACATTACGAAAGTGACTCTTGTAGGCAGAGAAAAACTTGGAGGAGAATGTACATCCTGAACAACAAAAAGGCTTTGAGCGGTAGTCCTAAGAAGACAGAAGACAAATGGGTAAGGACAAATTGATATGTGCTCAAAAAAGAAAAACTTTTCCTTTCTTCAAGTAACACTTAAGATATTACTCACTTGTGATTTGGTCATTGAGGGATCCCACATACACACATCGTCCCATGCAGTGTTTTTAATGTAGAACTCATTGGGAACAAAGTCCTTATAGTCCTGTATGGGAAAAATAAAGAGTGAAAAAGACTTTATTTGGTTGTCTCAATGCAATAAAGATTAAAACCATATCAAGTATTTTAGAACAATTGTATCATATACTTTTGTAAATGTACTTTATAAAAGTGCAAAAGAGAGAAAGTATACCGAGTAAAAAAACAGACACTGCAAATCAAAAACAGTGAGTAGTGTTAGAACAGGTTCACGTGTAGAACTGGGTGATAAAGCTAAAAATTATTTTAGATTGATATCTTGATTAAAAGAGTAAGTATTCGCAAATTGCCAAAAATAATTAGGAATAATCCAACTATGCATTCACAATGTTGCTTAATTTTTATCAGCAACAAAGCTTTAAATAAATCATAAATATTCAATATACTGTACAGCCTTTATGATGTTCTGTATACATATTGGAAAAGAACTAATAGTGCGTTCAAGTCAGATCGTAAAGATTGTATTGGCACATAAACCACCACGATGTCGTAAATACGACTAGGAAGCTCATGATTCTCTTTAAGCCACGATCTGATTCAGATCTGTTCGACGGCTGTTAACAAGAGGTAAAAACTATAAGTACTGTTCGTTTTCTCACACAAACCGATCGTTTCGTGTGTTAGGCCATCAATATGTACTTACATTTACAAGTCATTAAATCATGTTTAATTTTGACTTCTCTGTGCATGCTCTTTGAGGTGGGCTCCATAGACCTCCATTATATGACTGACAGACAACACCGGTTTGACCGAAAAATGTCAAAATTGAAAAT
Organism: Pimephales promelas; assembly: GCF_016745375.1. The sequence goes on from NW_024121654.1 coordinate 20,768,018, forward strand.
ACTGTGGAAACAAAGACACCTGCATCTTGGATACCCTTGAGGTAAGCTAAAACATATCAAAAGTTAATTTCAAAGTAAACTATCCCTTTAAGTCAATGTAAAGACGCGTTTACGCGCATCTAGATGTCCTGCAACACGATTGAAGCTTTTAGTGCGGTAGATGCTTGAATGAGGCAAATTGACTACTACAGATAATTCTACTGTGATAGTTTAACTTTGCAATCAATCCGTGTTCAGCAGAGATCTATTTCCTTCATTTAATAATAGTAGTGATGCATGTCATTGAGACTGGTCATGAGACCACTTTTACGTGGTCTCGGTTTTGTCACGGCCTTGACGGTCTTTGGTCTTGGTCTCGGACCTCTCGGTCTTGTCTAGGTCTCGCTGTTTTAGACCGACATAGTGGTCGGGGGATTTAGCAATACAATACTACTATATCCACAACGATTTACGCAACAGATTGAAGCGCATATCCGAGTGGCAGTGCAGTGTGCACAAACCACATGAGAAAACACTGTACCCGTGCCACTGATCGCAGCAGCAACAAGCACTTTGATCACTTGATTAAAAAAACACATATCATGTACAGTTTTTGATGTATTAATATTTAGTAACACACACATCTTAGATTAGAGCTATACATTGCCAAAATATGACTTGGACAGATCACTCTAAATTGTAATGTAGAAAAAATATGCTTTGAAACAATATGTATTATGAAAAGCAATATACAAATAAATGTGAACTGAACTGAAATTAACTTTTATAAAGTTTAAATAATCGCAGAACATGATGACAAGAAATCAGTAGTCGGTATCTGCTACAAAAATCCTGATCGAAGCATAGTGAAAAAAATAGTACCACTGTGACACAGAATGTAAAATGGAAACACAAAATGTTTGTTTATCTTAAGGTGATTCATATGGTCCATTATAGTAAGTATGTAGTACTTCCTTGCCTATGTAGACATTTAAAAAGTCAAACTACAAATTTACTTACATCAATGTGCTCCCTGCAAAAGTCCAAGCCAATGTCACCCAGCACTTTTTTCACATTTTTCCTTGCTCTCCTTAGACTGCTGATGTTGTTCACTGGAAGTTGAAACATTCTGTCACCTGAAATAAATCACATCATAACCATCACAAATGAGTACACATTTTGTATTGTTTGAATGATTTCAGAGAACAATATATTTTTTAAATCATTGATTGGTTATGTCAATTAAATCAATATCTCATTTTGACAGTATCAAAATGAACATCAATTCTGTACCCTAATCCAGACCATAGACACAAGCTTCATGTCAGAGAAATGGTCAAAAGGAGAGTAAAAGATCTAAAGCACAACAAATGTAATGAGTTCGTTTCTTTTTCTATGTCCTCATCACAGCTTGGGAAAATTAGCTTGCTAATCACAAAACACAAAAAGTCAACTTACTTTTCATTGTTTTCCAACGTTTAATGTCTTATGACTTCAATGACACCACCACCAACAAATTTAAACATGAATGACATTTCTATGAGACATTTCACAATTGGAAACTAATTTGCAGCCTTTGTATGGTGGCATGTAATTATCATCAAATGTACTACTTATACAAATGAGAATGACGAAAATACTAGGCTGCCCCTAATAGACTAAATGTTAGTCAACCAAAATTATATTAATCTCAGAAACAAAAAAAAAACAAAAAACTCCACAGAAAGTGGAAGTCACACAGTATTTGAGGGACAAAGCATTAAAAGGAGTAGTTCACTTTTCAAAAAACTTTTGCTGATAATTTACCTATGTCATCCAAGATGTCAATGCCTTTCTTAAGACATTAAAAAAAATAACAAAGTTTAAGTTTTATAAGCTCAAATGCTTGCCTTGCTCTGTGGTGCACATTTGTGACTCTCTGTTCGAACTCGTTCATCAAAATCAACAAATCTTTTTCATTTGGTTCATTCAACGAATGAAACGAACAAATTGACTCGGAAAAAGATTCGTTCATTTTGATGAATGAGCTCGAACATGAGTCACAAATGTGCACCACAGAACAGAGCAAGGTGAGCATTTGAGCTTATAAAACTTAAACTTTGTTATTTATTTATTAAATGAGCGATCGTTTCGCTTGATAAGACCCTTATTCATCATCTGGAATTGTTTAAAGCCCATTGAACAGTTCGCAGTTTTTACTGAAACAAGTGTCTTTTGGACCACTAGCAACGTTTCGGTCTCATAACCTTCATCAGGCATTTACTTAAATGATTTACCTTATTTTAAGATAAACCAACAATATTTTTTTACGGTGTACATGTATAATATCTGTTTTACATGTAATAATAATAACAAAGCAATTCATGAAGTAATGAAGTGAAAGTGCTTCAGTACATGGTGTCTATGTACTCCTGGTTGGGATGGCAGTGTTTCAAAATTTGATGGCAAAACACAAACACATCCATAAAAACTGTGGCCAACATTCTACACCACCAGCACTGCAGATCTCCGCTCTAACAGATACATCGTACATGAAGAAATAAACATGCACAACTGCAATGCTAAATAACTGCCCACTGCAACCTTCAGAAATGAGGTCAAAGATCAACTAAGGTCAAAGGTCATGAACCTTTCTGACCGGTCTTCATGGAAAACCTGCATTAGCTCTTGGCCTCACTGATGACAAGCATCACACAGTTCACCATGCTTGAACAAAGATCAGCAGTTTCACTTCGGCACTGAATGGGGGCTCTCTTTGGTTAGGCGTTTCTCATCTCCTCACTGACTTTCTCCCATCCTTTGTAGATGGCGCTAGAGAACAGCTCTTCCTCCATGTTATATAAGCCTCTCCCTGTTCTGCCTGGCCTTTTTCCACTCCCTTTTTTGTGCAGGCTTCTGCATTAAAACCCTGGAATGGCGCCTCCTATTGAGGCAACAGCAGAGGCCAGTGCATGGGAAGCCATTTCTGCAGTGTGGACTGGAGGTTATTTGATGATTCCCTAGAATACAGACGACTTGGTATATGTACACATATACACAGCAAAACACAACGTATAAAACTGAAAATGAAAATATATGTGATGTCCATATCCAAAAAACATGAACCCTGTGTTAATGAGAAAAACATAATACTGTCAAATAGATTCAGCATAACCTGTTCATCAAAGGCCTAAAACCACAGCTACAGTTGCCAAAGTAAAATTGAATATGTATAAATCCAAGCATTGCTATTTGCTAAATGATATCTATACTGCAACCAAGGATGGTAAATACTTGAGTAAAGTCCACACTGAAAATTCATAGACCAAGCATCAACTGCATAGAGGAAAACCAAATACACAAGTAAATGACAACACACTGACGAGGAGAACAACTGACCAATTAGAGTCCAATAACAGCCACACGTTGAACTGTGTGGTTTGTTGACATGTCAAACGCCATCAAATCCAGTAAGCGGCAACTTTGGTTCGTTATTAGTAAATCTGACACAGTTCACCAAAATATAATAGTAATCATATTGAAATAATTTATTCACTCTTATGTTGTTCCAAAAAACGACTTTCTTTTCTTCCGTGAAACACAAAGGGAGCTGTCAGGCAGAATGACAGCCTCAGTCACCATTCAGTGCATCTTTTCCCGTGCAATGAAAATGAATGGTGGCTGAGGTTGAGACTGAGGATGTCGTTCTGAATAACAAAACATCTAATATTTCCTTTAGATAACAAAAGATAATGGATTTAGAACAACATGGGGTCGAATAAACGATGACATAATTGGCTTATTTTGTTTTGTTGAAGGTCCCTTTAAGAATTGATTCGGTGCAGCGAGAGCTATTCGTGATGAGTTAGCCTAACTGTCATAGCAAACGGATTTTTAATAGTGAAACTGGAGTGAGTGAGTCTGATTTGGGGTCTGTGTAAATGATAAAACCCCCGTTCGGCTACCAAACTCCCAGTTACAGTTACAACGGTAAGATCATATAAAAACTTTATTTTTAATTCATGACCAGAGAACTGCTCAACAACTGTATGGCATATGCAATTAGCAACATTTTCCACCTGAGGGTCGGCTTTACTCCCTCCAGCTTTCCTCCGGGTCTTAGAAGCGAATTAGCAGGTCTCTTAGTTGATTCGGATTCGGTTTATTTTCCCCCAAACACATAACGGTGAGGGAGTTTACCTGGCCCGCGCTCCCGCAAGCTGCAGCCCGTAATGTCACTTTCCCGCCTCCCGAGTTGAGCGCCTCGTCCTCCGCTTCACGGGCGGACACACCACGCCGAAAGAGGGAGCTCGACTCCTGTCACGGGCCGACCCAGAGCTGTCTGTTTGCCGGGAATGAGCTGCTGCAACTCATCTAGCACTGCCTGTGCTTGTCTATGGTGGTCCTGGAAGAAGAGGGAACGTGAACCGCCGAGCGCGTGCCGCGCTTGCGATGATGCACAGTACACAAGACGCGCGAGAACGGTATAATTGACAGCAATTAACGTAATCCCCCATCCACTTAAACAATACGACCCGGTCCAGTACCTATACTATCCAAAATGGCGTGTGAAAAAGGGCGGAAGTGACATGTGTGTTTGATTAGCATAAAAAAGCATTGTGCCGACGGAGAGGCGTTGGGTGTGGGATTATGAGGTGAGAGGTGTCAGACGACCACCAATCCAATATCAACCTTAGCCTACCTGAAATGCACAAGTGTGTCTGTGCTTGCATATAGCATTTTATTGAATGCTCCCGAAATTGGTGTAAACAGCCCCAGGGTGCAGTTGCATGGAATGAACCAATAGGGGGCGCCATCGGCTGAAACTTGATTGGGTAGAGGTGTATGCGTCAATTCTGCATCTGGTATCTACCCCCGCAGAGAGTCGGATGTATACAGTGCCTCAGTACTGAGCCAGCATCGGAGCATCATGAGTTCGGGTGGTGGCGCTGTACCGCGCTCATGCGCAACTCACCGGGACTACTTCTGCATGTCAAGTGCTGGGGTTGCAGACTGTGAGCCATGGTGATTCCCCCACCCTCAGGGCCTTGAGCTCTGGAGTTATACCCCCGTGGTGGTGGGAGCAGTTTGGGGTGTCATTTGGGACTGAACACTCTAAACCCAGATGGGAGAAAATCATTCTTTTTGGATATGTCATATGATAGTGTAGACACTTGCCACACTAGATCAATGGCAGTATCTCATCATGATGCCTATGGTTTTGACACTGTGACATTGATTCATGTGTGGAATTCAGTGCATAATACAACCTTAATTTCCAGTTTGATCAGAAAGTTAAAAGTATTGTACAAATATTATACATCAAGATAATTGTCCAAATACATTGCATAAGCAAAGTAATTTTGCAACATTAACGGTTTAAGGAAATTCATCTTTATAGCCACTCACAAAAGTACAACATTCGTTCTTAAGGGTTTGCCAGGCTGTATAAAAAATAAATAAATAAATAAATAAATAAAAACATTATGTTCCAAAAGGCTATTTTTCAGAGCAATGCAATCGTAGTAGTATTTTGGGTTCACCAAAGAACCTTTAGAGAACAGTTGTTGAAATAATTTTTTTTTTTCTGTGAAGAACAATTTACAGGGCTCCAGGACTACTTTTTTATATATTATTTATTTAATTTTTTTACTAAGAGTACTGTAGCCCCTTACTGAAAATTTTAGGGAAATTAACAACATGTAAATTACAACCTGCAACATAATTTGCTTTATGCACAGCTGCCCTACTTCCTGAACTTAAGCCAGCTCCTTGTTTCCTGTCTGCCATTATTGGCCAAACTTGATTAATTCAGGTGTGTCTGATTATTGTTGCCATAACTACCGAGGCCAGGCACACCTGAATTAATCAATTTGTCCAATAATGGCAGACAGGAAACAAGGAGCTGGCTTAAGTTCAGGAAGTAGTGCAGCTGTGCATAAAGCCAATTATTCACATTTAAAGCTTTGAAGTGCTGGAAAAGTTATGTGAAGCTCTTGAAAGTTCTTGAAAAGTTCTTGAATTTTACACTCAAAAGGTTGCACAAACCCTGAAATTGATTAATGTAAAAACACTATGGGCCCTATCATATACCAGACGCGACCCAAGTGTTTTTTATTTTCTAGTTTAAGCCTGACGCAGTTATCATTTTCACATCCGAAGTTTAAACGGCAAAAACATTTGCACCCATGGCATTGTTGTTGACGCGTTGTTATTTTGAGGCAAATAAAATAGACTGCACCATTGACCAACTGAAACCTGGTCTTAAGTCAAAAACGCAATATTTTTTTGTTATTTAAAGTTAGTAACGCGCTTATTAAACACATAGGGATGTGCAGCAGCACACAAACATGCCAAATATTAAAAATAAAAGGATTACAATATAAAAGATTACAATTGTTTACATAAAGATATGGTGGAATCTGGCGTTACCCGTAGATGGTCTATAAAGATTGCGCTTTAGACCATGTGCTTAGATAATTAAAATAGGGCCCCATATTTGTCACAATACCATGGTTACAGTTATGGTCAGTGCATGTAATCAGTACTAGATCTGGATTTGTAATCTGGATTACGTAATCAGATTCCAAAAATTAAGTATTTGTAATTAGACGGTATTATATTTTAAAATACTCATCATCAGACAACAGTTACTTTTTACTAGCACAGTTTTGTCCCGCTTTCTTTTCTTTTTTTGAAACGGCAGCTCTTTTATTAGTTGGTCTACGTGATCGCACCTTAGTCGCAGCAGCAGGAAAAAATGCCCGGAGCCTTGTTTTAATAATCTAAAGAACCTTTTTCTACTACAAAGAAACTTTTGTGCAATGGAAAAACTCCATGGATGTAAAAAAGTTCTTTGTGGAAGAATCCCAACCAAGAAGCTTTTTAAAGAGTATAGCCAAGAAAATACAGTGTATATAAAATAAGCCTTAGCACTTTTGACTCCAGAAAAAAGCCAGCTCCCTCAATTTGGTCCTTTTTTATTAAAATGTTGTTTTTTTGAACATTTTAATTTTGCATTTAGAATATAGTCTATTGATTAACCAAAATAAATGAAAAATGGAAGGTGGCAAATCCAAGCAATCCAAAAGCTACTGCAGCCTGATATCCTCAAAACGAGCTAATTATGAGGAAAGCATGAATTTTAGATTCACAACAGTGATCAGTACTGATCATACATCACTAAACAAAATCAAATGAGGTCAAAGGTCATGTAGTGGCAAAAAGAGTGAGCAGTCCTTTCAGGAAGGAGACGATTTCATTTCCACCTAATTTGGACTCCCCATAAACACGATCCACAAAAGAAATAGGAACCTGTGTAATATACAGACAAGACCATTTTCAGACCCATAAAATAAAGCACTCTGATACTACATGAAATAAACTTAGCTTGAAAGTATAAATGCATACAATGTAATTTAGTTTAGTATAACACAGTAATAGTTCACAGTAATAACAGACTTATTATGTAAATGCATTATCTAAAAACATTTAGACCCAGTTTCACAGACAGGGCTTAGATTAAGCCAGGGTTAAGCCTGTGGTTATTTAGGACATTTAAGTAGCTTTTCAAACGTACCTTAGGAAAAAAAAACATTAGTGGTGTGCTTCTTGAGACAAAAAATATAGATATATCAGTGCAAGTTGTTTTCAGTTAAAACAGGTTAAACATGCATTTTAGTCTAGGACTACACCTTGTCTGTGAAACCAGGGTTTTTTATTTTAATAACAACAAAATTATAGGAAATTCAGAATGTGAGCTGATGTGTCAGAGATGTGTGCTGACCTCCCCAACTGTATAGCCCAGTTGTCTCGCACGGACAATCATCTCCATCTGGAACACATAGCCTTTCGAAACACACTGCTCTACTAGTTTTTCAAGAACCTCTTTCTTATAAAGCCTGAAACACATAATAGGAGGCAGTAATACAATCATTTAATATATATAAAAAAACATGTTTAAAAAAATAATAATAATAATTCATTTATTAACATGCACTTACCTAAAACTCCCTGTGAGATCAGATGCTCCTGGTCTGAGCAGCACTTGTGAAATAAAGTTTGCCCCACGACTAAAAATAAAATTAGGTAAAATAATCACCACAACAAAAGTAAGTAATCTAGTGCCATAAAATCCATTAAACATGAACATTGATGTGTGGCAGAATGTGTGTATAAGTGGCAGTAATAAACGATATGACAGTTTCAAAATGATGAGACATTTCTAATATATTTGGCAATTATAACAAAATTTACTTCCTCTGTCAGCTGAAATTTCCAGCCAAATACCTGATGAGTTTCCGGCGCAGATCCCATCCATACACACCACCGTCTCCTCTGTACCTTGTCCCGGACACCAGGTCAAACCCTCCCTCTTTCTGTTTTCTGATCGAAGAACAAACCCTTGTAAGTGGCTGCTATACAAGTGTATGTGATAATGCTATTATATCAAAACTACAATGAGCAGATCAAGTATTTTAATAGCAGAACCATGAGGTAATAGAAAGGAAATGACTTACGCAATGAACTGTGGGATAAACTTTGGCTGTGAGAGAGAGAAACAAAAAATCACCCATTGTACGTAACCCTCCTGAAGATTTCACTATGACTAGACAAATGATTTATTTAAATCTATGAAAATACCAGTAAACATGCTTGAAGCAATCCAAAACCTTTTGACAAATCAATTTTCAAGACATTTTTAGTGGTTCTAATAATTAATTAATATTCAAACAGATCTGCTAAGGGGCCATTCAGGCAAAATTTGTGAACCACTTTGATTCTAAGGAAGCCCATTTCTGCTACATATGGGAAAAAAAGATTTGATAGATAAATCGTAACTGACAAAAAAAAAATCAATTTGTTATGTGATTAAAAAGTCTTGTCATAATTACAACTTAAATTATTTTTGTCTTCGCAATGGCTTTTTATCTCATAATGAGGACTAATTAGTATCTCATAAATACATATTTTTATGTCATAAATTAATTATAATTTACCAAAACATTTTGTACATGTGTGTGTGTGTGTGTGGCAGAAATGGGTTTCCTAACATTATATAAATTAAATATTACTCACTATTGCTCAGGCTTGCGAGCATGTATATACAAATATTTCACCAATTAAGAGTATAAATAGAAAAATATTTAAGGCATTATAGAACTTTTCAAGACAGAAATTTCCATGACTTTTCCAGACCAGAAAAACACAAATGTTTGCAAATATTTCCAGCTTTATTATGGTTCTAGGAACCTGAACACCAGGATTATTTACAGTACTATAAGAGGTACAAAACGGTATCGATCGAGGGATACTTACATGATGTGAGAGATCTGCATCCATAATGATAACGAAGTTTCCTGACGCATGTTTAATGCCGTGGATGTAAGCCGTTCCTGAAATGACATGACCTTAAGTCAGGCTATGTATCTCTAAAAGAGGTAACATTATTATATGAGCCAATTTACCTAATCCCAGTTTTTGTGCTCGCGGTCTCAGGAGCTAAAACGAAGAGATATGACATATTTTCATGATTTCTTTTAACATTCGACGAGCTGTCAATCATGTGGAGTGTTATTATTATTATGCACAACTCACAAGCTTGTCAGCGCCGTATATCTTCTGCAGCTGCTCGGCGATCTGTAGTGTTCCGTCTGGACTACCATCATCAATGACTATAATCTCGTAGTTGAAGCCACTGCATTAAAACATGGTCATTTGAATAAGAATGCTCCTTTTGAAAATAAATGTCTTTTCTTCTCAGGGACTCTAATCAGGTGATAATGTTGTGTGATATCAGTGACAGCTCATCAGAAGGACTTCTACAATCTGACAAGTGGTTGTTTTCCGGTTCTTGCCCATCACAACAATACAATTTAATTATGTTACCTCTCGCCGAAGTACTTCACCAGCAGCCACACAATCAATGGGAGGTTTTCTCGCTCGTTGTAGGTTGGCAGCAAAACAGAATATTTGTCAGACTGCTCCCGGGTCTTCGCATTGCCTCTCCGGCTCGCCATGTTGGCGTCTACAAAATAAACACCGGATGTTTACATCTTCTTCTTCTTCTTCTTCTTCTTCTTTTGGTTTTATGGCGGGTTGCGAACCAACTTTAAAGGTGCATACCGCCACCTACTGTGATGGAGTGTGAAGAGAATGAACTAAATTTTCCTAAATCCTATTATATAACCCACTATTCTTAATAAATCTCATGATTGCCTTTATCTGTCTCCCTGAGTTTGGACCATCATCTAATAATTTGGTTATATTTAATTCCTGACATCCTACTGCTTGCAATTCTTCCTTAAGAATCCTCCTTTCCTTATTATAAGACTTACATTCCTTCAATATATGTTCGACTGTCTCCTCTACTGAACAAACTTCACATAAACCTGTGTCATGTTTCCCTATAATGTGTAAAGTATTATTTAGATTTGAATGTCCTGTTCTTAAATGTGTGAAAATGACTTGTTCTCTTCTGCTTAGGTTGTGGATTATATTGCCTCGCTTTATGTTTTTTTGGACTTTATAATAATGTCGACCTGTATGACACGAGTCCCAAAGTGTCTGCCATTTCCTATAGCACGCTTCTAAAATTAAATGTTTCCCTTCTGCTCTACTTATTGAGATGTTTATATTTGGTTCTTCCATTTTTAATGACTCTTTGGCTATTTTGTCTGCTTCCTCATTACCTTGAACGCCCACATGTGCTGGAACCCACATAAAACGAATTATTATTCCCACCTGTCGTAAACTGTATAACTTGATCATGATTTCTGTTAAAATATCAGTTCTCTTTGTTTCTAATGATTGTAAACTCTCAAGAACTGGCATTGAGTCAGAGCATATTATTACCTTATTTGGTCTAACTTCATAAACCCACTCTATTGCCATTAAAATAGCTGTCATCTCAGCTGTGTATACTGATGTGCCATCTGTTATTCTACCAGGCTTCCTCACCTTAAACTCTGGGACATAGAAAGCAATCCCCGTCCTTCCAGTCTCTATATTCTTTGATCCATCTGTATATATTTGAAGAAATGAGTAATGTGAGTTTTTAATATAGTCATTAACATATGTATTAATACTAACCACTTTGTCCATTTCCTTTCTATTCTTGTGTAAATTTATATCTATGTCCGGTTGCACTAGCATCCAAGGTGGAATTGGGGATATTACTTCTATTGGTGCAAATGATTTTGAGTCTAGACCATTTTCATTAACCCACCCTTTTATTTTCCACGCAAAGCCTTTACCTGTTGTACTTAAAATTTCCCAACAATCATGCAGGATTTCCCTTACAGGATGATTATCTTTTTGTCCCTGTAAATTTATCCAGTATGCCATAGCCAATTTTTGACGTCTTATAAATAATGGCATTTCTGATGTCTCTACTTGTAACGCTGCAATTGGTGTGGTCTTAACTGCTCCTAAAATGATTCTTAATGCTTTTGCTTGCATGACATCTAGTTTCTTTAACATCGTTGGTGATGCTGACTCATAAACAATGCATCCATAATCCAATGTTGATCTCATAAGACCAATATAAATACTCTTTAATGACTGCTTGTCAGCACCCCAGTCTTGTCCTGCTACTGCTCTCATTAAATTTAAAACTTTTGTTTACATCAGATACGCTGTCCGTGGAAATCCATACCTCATTTCTTTGGTTCCGGAGCAAATAGTGTGCGTGAAAAGCATCGAACAATGATGTTGTACAATTTTACAAAAGTAATGTCGTGTAATACAATTCATAATAGAATTCATTTAGGCATAAATGTTTAAATTTTTAATTTGCAGTTAAGTTCTGTTGGATACACTTTACATTGGGAATGGATACTGTCTTGTGAGTTTTTACGAAATCAATACTGTACGAAGTTGTAAGCAAAATGTTACAAATACGAATTAAATATACAGCATTTAATAGTAATTAACCCTTTGAGGGGCACACACAGTTAAAAACAATAATGGAAAAAATAGTTCTTTGCAGTTTGTACAACTTCTGGCAATTATAACGACAAATAATTGCACTGACATCTGTCATTTACACTGAAATAAAAGGCTTTCCTCCTGAAATACTCATCGATTTTGTGCTATGTTGATTTGATCGGTTAAGCATGTCATTTGAAGATATATTACAATATATATATATATGCTTGCCAATAAAAGTTCATGAAATGATCTTACATGTTATGAATGTTTTTTCACTACTGCTTGCATACTAAAATTATGCTTGTGAAAATGGTATTTTGTAAAGAGCAGTGATAACTAGTTATTTTGTCTGGAACCAAGATGAATGCCAAACAGTAAATTTCATTGACAGCATGATAGGTCCATGAATCAACTTTTTGATCTTTACAGTTTCATTCCATACAGGTTTACATAAACATGTATTAGCAAAAACAAAAGACCATTTCACTTAGTATAATCCTATAAAATATTATGTATGAACAGCACTTCTGCATATGTAAAAGACAATTAATATAATATCACAGTGTATTTCATATTAACAGATGTATTGCTCTTGCAAAATATTTCTTATTTAAAAAAAAAAAACACTTGATACAAAAACCTGAAAGAGATCAAGAAACTGGAATGGAAAATATTGAAAGTAATATGCCTTCAACAATATACATTTAAAACACAAATAATGCATTAAATACAATAAAATAAACAAAGTAAAACAGTTGAAACATTCTTAGTGCGGATATTGTTCAGTAACAAACTAGTTCCTCATCTGGATACCAAAATGTCTGTCTCTGTAAAATAGAGTCTGAGTGTGCTGTGAGTTCTTCTGTGCTGAATAAATAGTTTTGCACATGAATCTGCAGTTGTGTCGTAGCAGCAGATCACATTGAATATTGGGTAACACAGACAGGGTCAAGGATGATCAGTGCTTTGGTGGTCTCAGAATGGGTGTATTGAGCTGAGATCAGCTACCACCTTGAGAAAGTGTCCATCAAAAGGCACATTCAAAGTCAACATCTGGCAGAATCACTTTACGGAGGATTCTGCAGTGCTGAAGTAAAAACCTTTCAACTCAAGGCTGATATCCGAGGTATGGATCCTCTGAAAAAAATGATGAAAACAGACAATTCGTCAGCTCCAAACAGACTCATAGGTCAAACATAAGCTTACACTGTTTTTCACGGTGGTCATGATGACATTTCTTCACCTGCAGCCGGGGGTCCTTGATAACATCCACTGTTGTCACATACACCAGGGGGTCCGATTTCACCTCGCTGACCAGAAGCTCCTGGAATACCTGGAAGTCCTGTTTTACCATCCTCCCCTTTGGGACCTGGTTCCCCTGTTTTAGCTTCACCTGGAGGTCCTAGTGAAGTAGAGACAAATAGTGGTGCAATTAACACTTGACAAACCATTACAAAGACAAAATTTGGGTTTGTGCAGAAGAAAAAGTATGTAAAACAACAAGACCTATTTTCAGAAAAGCATAAGTTGGGGGTCAGTAAGATTCACCACAGAATCCAGAAAAAACATTTATCCCGGTTTATCCATCCATTTATCTAACAGACCAAATGATAGTGGAAGTCTTTATATCTTAAACAATTGTGCCTCTCGGGTAAATTTATCTTGTCTTAAAAAACAATTTGGTGCAGTGTTTTTGACACTTTTGGTACAGGAAACTTAAACATGATGATAAAAATGATGACGACCCCAGTAAACAATTTTACCAACACAATTGTGCAAAACACAAATATATTTCAATACCTGCAAAACCCTTTATTCCCTGTGGTCCCACCATATTTGGTCCCGGAGACCCCTTCTCACCCTGCATACCTCTGCGTCCTTGAAGTTAATCACAGAATTGAGTATGTCATTTAAATTCAAAATGTAGAGTTTGCCTAATAAAGAAAGTATCGAGGCTTACCCTGCTCACCAGGGTACCCAAGTTTCCCAGGCTCCCCTCTGCTTCCTTGTCGACCTTGAGGGCCTCGGGGTCCAGGTGACCCTCTTCCCCCTGGTATACCAGGCTCTCCTGGTGGCGCTACTGGTTCCTGGATGGGCACTGGCTTCCGATTCATCTCATTCAGAAAAGCATCCAACTTTAGCACTTCATCTAGAACACAATTAATTATTAACTTATAATTAAAATGCAGTTACTCAGGCCAAATTCTGCATTTACTGTACTCTGATTGAATTAAAACGGATGTAGCCAGTGTAATACATACTGTGCACAAGCTTTTCACAGGCCTGTGTAACAAGCTGGTAGATCATGGTGAGAGACTGTGGCTCGCCCTAATAAACAGAAGATTCAATCAAATGTAATCATCTGTTTTAAGGTTTGCAAATAGCAAACATGTCATTTTGCAACCTACCTTCTCTCCTCTCTCACCCTTACTTCCAGAAAGACCCTGTGAAAGAAAAAAAAAATAATGTGGTATTAAATATTAACCATTTTATCTTTTTTTCTGTCTTGGCTAGATAATGTGGATCAAGGACATAAAGAGTAATTGAGTTTCTCACGGTGGGCCCTACAGGACCTAGTGGCCCTCTCTCTCCCACTGGCCCTGGATGACCAGGCATACCCTGGAAACCCTACAAAAGTGTAAACATGGATGTAAAATAGAGTGCAATAAAAGCATGCATTTGATACTCAATGAATGCATATCGGTAAGGCTGTCTTACTCTTGGTCCTGTGATTCCTGGGCTGCCAATGTTACCCTCCACTCCTCTGATCCCCTGTGGGAAATTTATAGACAGAAAGATGAATGACAGACTAAACATTTCAAATAACAGCCTTAAGTCACACAGAGACTTGCCTTAGGACCAGGGATGCCCTCTTCACCTTTCGGACCAGGAGGCCCTGGTAAACCCTGTGAAAACAAAGTGAAGAAAGAGTGAGATATACCTGAACACTTATAATACTATCAGCTACAACCGTGGCCTAAAAGCTTACCTGACTCCCAGGCCTTCCAATGTCTCCTTTTTCCCCTCTTGCTCCTGGTGGACCCTTATATAGACAAAGAGAGAGTTTTAATCAGTTCCAAATGCTCATATGCATCACCTCTTCTCTGTATAACAAGTGTAGACATACCACTTTGCCCATTACAGTTATCCCTCGTGGACCAGCAGGACCAAGAGTACCAAAGCCGCCTTCAGGGCCCGGTTTACCAGGTGGGCCCACCTCACCCTGAAGAGATGCAGAAAATGAAGGAGACATACAGTTCAAAAGAAATTGACACTTTTATTAAGCAAATATGCATTGAATTGATTAAAACTGACAGGAAAAACATTAATTTTTATTTTACAAAATATTTCTGGGTCAAATTAATGTTCTTTTGAATTTTTTTTAATCATCTTAGTGTCCACAACAATATAAAATTTTAAATATTAAAACTGAAAATCACAAAATGATTTGAAGGATCACGTGATACTGAAGACTGGAGTAATGATGTAGAAAATTCAACTTTGCCATCACAGGAATAAATTAAATAAATAAAAAAAATATTCAAATAGAAAACAGAAATTTAAAATTGTAAAAAAAATTCACAATATTTCAGATTTAACTGTTTTGATCAAATAAAAGCTGCCTTGGTGATCATGAGTGACTTCTTTCAAACATCTTACACACCCCAAACATTTTGATTGGTAGTGTATAATAGTCCAATATCAGTAATAAGAAAAAGTGGTGGTGTGGGTTGTAGGTTCAAACCCCACCAAGTCTATGTGAGTTGCCGTACCTTTTGGCCCAACTCTCCCTTTTCTCCCTTCTCCCCACGAGGGCCAGGTCTCCCCTGAAAACAGGCATATCATAACACTATTAATTATCATAACACTAATTATTCCAACCAACTATGATTACACGAGACGGTTTCAAAATGCAGCTTTGTAGTCTCACAGGTGGCCCGATGTCTCCAGGTGCTCCAGGGATGTCGGTGGTGCAGGTGCAAGCATAAGCAGGAGCTGGACAGCTCTCCTCGTCTCTCTAGAGAACAGCGAGTGAAGCAACTTTAAGGCATCCGGCACTACATAAAGTAAGTCAGTGCCATCCATATTTAGATGTTAACTCAACCTAGATTGATTGTGTACCTGTGAGGGCAGATCACAGCAGCTGTCTTCTGATGCCCAAGTAGTGTTGCACACAATCTCAAAGGACTGCAGCTGAAACTAGAGAAAAACACAATGCACATGGCTTTAATATGTGTGTTATATTTGGGATCAGCAAGATGTTTTTTTAAAGAATTTTTAATGTAACTTTTTTTTAATTAAATAAAATTATCAAATAAAAAATAAGATATACGAAGATATATCAAATATGAAGATATATCAAATATGAAATAAGTTTCAAATAAATGCTGTCTTTTGAACTTTTGATTCATCAGAGAAATAATGAAAACATGAATAGCGAATCACAGGAATAAATTACATTTAAAAATATTTTTAAATAGAAAAATGTAATAATGTAATAATAATGTAATAAAATTGTAATAATGTTTCACAATATTACGGTCTTTATTTTTGATCAAATAAATGCAGCCTTGGTGAGTTCTTTCAAAAACATTTGTAAAAATCTTACAGACCCCAAATTTTGGACGGTAGTGTACTGTACTGTTTGTATATTTTTATGTATCATATTTGAATTTGAAGTGACCAGTATGCTTGTGGTCATGAAGTGAGACTCACAGACGCAGATCCGCTGTGAGGTCCACGTGTCCTCACTAGTTTGCCCAGCATCTCAAAGCCATCAGTAGGCAAAGTTCCCAAGGGACGCGCGGGCCTCTCACCAACCCGCTGGCAGTCTACAGACAGTGATACGCTCACCTGACTGACTGACAAATGGATCTGCCCATCAAATCAGATAAAGAGGAAAAAAGAATCAGTGGCAGCTTTAGTTTTGTATAAACTAAAAGACTCTTCTCCAAGTCCCGGCTTAAACCATTTCTGACCAATCCTACCTAGAAACATTTTTAAGGAGGATCAGTGTGTTTGGACAGTTTTTAAGCACAATTTTGTTGAAATCCTTCAAAAAAAAAAAACAGGAAAGGTGGGACGCTTATAATCTGAAAGGATATAAGCTGAATTTTTCCCCCCTAAACTTTCAAATGTAGCTTTTCTCTTTTTTGTTGCTGTTGTTCACAAGCGTTTGTCTCCATTCTGATTTCAAGTTATTGTTCAAAGGTGCATTAAGTGATTTCTGAGAAAAGCTGTTGAAAGTGGATGGGACCGAGCACCAAAACACTCATATAGCGTACACACTCATGAGGGGGGAGGGGCCTGTGTTACATAGTGTGTTTCTGAATTTGGGGACAGAGATATACAAATTTTAGTGTGATTTGTTTTGGTGATTTCAAATATCTAAAAAAAAAAAAAAATCTCAGAAATCGATTACTCCACCTTTAATTTAAAAACATATTATTATATTTATAATATATATATATATACAAAAAATATCCAAAATGTTAGATACCAGTGGGACATGCTATTAAGCTTGTCTGACTGAGCATCGGAAACCAGTAACTTTCACACTAACCTTGTGAAAACTGCCGTAGAAAACCGAGTGGACTTGTGGCTGGTCAAAGGTCAGTTTCTGTATCTCTCCTCTGTAGTCCAGACTGAAATACAGCAGAAGCTTCTTCTCAGCTAAATAGCAGAACAGAGAAGAAGGATCTAATGAATTTGACTAGGGATTCAAAAATTCAATAGTCTGGCTTGAATTCAAACCAATCTTGAATTTATCTACAAAATGTCTAGGAGCTTACGGTCCAGCACTACCCCCATCTTGGGCTGGAAGTCATTGTCCGTGAGCTGCCAGAGGGCGAAGGGTTCCCGGGGTGAATCCTGCAAGAGCCTAAATGCCATGCTGATGGTGTGTTCTGGAGAAAATCCAGCCGGGTGGATAAAGCTGAGATAGACACGCAGGGTGTGAGTGGGGACTGCAGGGTGTAACTGGGCTGTTTAATGAAATGTGTGTTTGTGTTTCTTACCCTGTGCTCTGGGTCAGCTGTACGTCTCTATAGAGGGTGTAACTGGGCAAGGTGCTGAAGATGAAAGGTTCAGCTGACACACCCTCAATAGTAGAATGAGCTCTCGGAGTTAGACCGAATGCTTCCATCATGTTGAAACCTAGAAAACACACGTACATACACACACAAATTCAGGTTTTCTTACAGTTCAGGGTAAAACACCAAGGATGGCCAGTTAACTTAAGTTAGTATGAGAATGTTAATGAATATATTGATAGAGTTTCCTGTAAAAACAATGAAAATAACTATAATTTCCAGCTAATTTTATTTGTAAAGAAAATGTAACATTTAATCAAATTTAAATTAAATAATGTTAAAAGATACTTTATTTTAAGATAAATATCAAGTGCAAACATTACATTAAAATATTAAAAGTATTTAGGTTTTTAAACAAAATATTATACTAATCAATTAATTGAAAAAAGTTATATTAAAATGAGAAATTAAAAAAATATTGCACCTAAAAATACTGGCCTTTCTGGGCAAACAGACAAAACCTTACAGTTGAGCCCTGCATTAGCATAATATTGCTCTCTAAGAAAGGCAGTAGGCTAAATATTGGTTGTTGAGATAAAAAAGTTAAGGTCATAAATTTGATTATCACGAAATGCATGAATTGATTATATGTACACCTAAAAATCAATGCAAGAATGCAAAAAATAGGAATATACCTTTAATCACATGATTTCTGACTGTCATCTCAGGACACACTGAGAAAGAAAGAAAGAAAGAAAGCATGTTATGTTTTAAGAAGCTGTGTTTTATTACCAAAACAACATATAGACCTGTTTACACCAAAAGTGAAGCAGAAAATCAAAGCGAATTGCTTTCGTTACATCTGCATTCAGTAAGTTTACAAAGGTGGATTGATAAAGAACAATCCACTCACCAAAGAAAAATAGCCATATTCCGATGTCAAATTAATTGGTTTAATATGAATAAATCAAAAAGCTATGCATTATTTATATTCAAAATCTTCTTTGCACTGAATATTCATGAAAATATTTCTTTAGTATAAATTGCCCTTAACTCTTACCTTCTCTTTG
The DNA here is from genome assembly GCF_016745375.1 of Pimephales promelas. The sequence continues at coordinate 20,787,009 of NW_024121654.1, forward strand.
TATGGGATGCAGACGAGGAGGAACCTGAATTCTCACCGGAGCAGTTGCTTGATGAGAGAATTACACGATATTACCATTGAGCAAAAAAAAAAAAAACATCAGTTCTTTTTTTTTTTTGGCTGAAATATGTCTCAAACTGGATTCTGACCTGTGGGGTGAAGGATGGTAACAGCAGTGCCCTCTACTGTTCCCAGACGGGAGTGCACACTGATGCGGTACACCGTTTCAGACTGCAGCTCAGAGAAACAGTGACTGCTGCTAGTGGCATCTACTATCTCCTCCTTAGTCTGTTTATCTGAGTGCAAACGTACAGAGTGAGAAATAAACGACACAAAGCAAACTGCCTGTTCTGCAAGTTTTCCACACACATACAAAACAAAAAAGGTTCATGATGGTTCATTTCAGAGCTGGTACCTCTGAGGGCCTGGACGACTATGCGATAACCACTGACTGCTGGTACGGGCCTCCAGGACACGCAAATACTGGAGTGGTCAGACCGCACCACACTCACGCTGCTCACCCGTAGGCTGGCTGGTTTTGCGGAGAAGCACATAGGAGATTGAATACAAGACACTGTCTAGCAGTGCAGTTTGAAGTACTTGGTCAGTACACACTAGATACTGTATTGATGTGTGTGTGTGTCTCACTGGTTTTCCCCTGGGCTGAGGCACTGCCGCCCTCTCTGCTGCGGTACTCGGCAGTCACCAGCACACTGTAACGAGTGTCAGGCTGCAGATTCTGCAGCAGGACGCGCCTAGAGCTGCCTGGCAATGACACCTATTAAAAATAACCAACATGACAACATTACACCACTCCATATTTATAACACAACAAATTAAGATATAGCGAGAAGCTCCAGGGTTGTTAATCTTATTTTGAATTTTGTTTTAATCTCTATTTTCTAATTCAATTTATCCTTTGGTTGATTGAACTTATTCATTATTTGTTTCTATTTTTTCATGATTTCTCACTATATGACTTTTTTATTTTTAGTATTTTAGGGCTCCAAAAGTTAGTTAAGTTCCTAATGTCCTAATATATAAGATATACACACACTATCATTCAAAGTTGGGGTTGGTAAAGTAGAGTTAACATATCGGTAAGATGTTTTTGAAAGAGGTTTTTTATTCTCACCAAGGCTCCATTATTACTATTTTCAAATAACTGTTTTTTTTTATATATTTTTTAGTTTTTTATTCTTATTTTTTTATTTTTATATATATTTTTTATTTTTTTATATATTATGTTTTTTAAAGTAATTTATTCCTGTGATGGCAAAGCTGAGTTTTCAACATCACTACTACATGGTACACTGGCCCTATCATACACCCGGCACAGCGCAGCACCAGGCAAGTGTATTTTTTTTTTCTAGTTTCAGAAATTATCATCTTCACGCCCTTTGATCATATTAATATAGAAGTATTACTTTCTTTTTCTTTTTAAAAAATCTTACAGACCCCAAACTTTTGAACTCCATATCAGGATGTGTTGTAAGATTTCATAATATATACAGTTAATTTGAGGTCATTATTTTATTCATTTGAGTGTCACTAATTTTTTTTTTTTCAATTATATTTTTTATTTGTATTTCACTTATAAATGTTTTAATTTAGTTGTTGAGAACTAGATCTTTACATTGTCTGAAGAAAATATGAATGGTGTTTGGCATAGTCAGGCCATTGCTATGTGGTTACTCAGGCAATGTAAGTGGTTTTAAGTGCCTTTAGTGAATGGTTGCTATATTGTTCTGAGTGGTTGCTATAATAGCGCACCACAAATCTCTATAACAGCAGGTCCCTCGTTATGGACTCCATATTGCATGTTGAAGGAGAGAAGGCAATTCAAAGGTTATACAAAATAAAATGTTTCACACTTCTAAAAGCACTCACTGTGTTCTCCCTCGTATCCCCATTGATGGGAGTGTATGACACACGGTACTGAAGCACATGGGCGTTGGGGTGAACCCATGTGACCAGCATACTGACTGCCGTCTCCTCTGAGATGGATAAACTGCTCGGACCACCTCCAGACACTAAAGCGTCACAAAAAAAAAAAATGCAACAAAGTTATTTATGTATTGTAGTCAAAGTTTTTCTTATATGTGATTACATACTTACAGGTGCTGTATCGTATGGCCACAGCCTCACTCTGAGCCCCATCGGCATATAATGCAGAAAGTGAAATCTGATATTCCTTATCTTCCTCAACCTCTTCCAAGATTGCCCCCTCACTCTCTCCATCTACTGTCAGCTGGAATATACCCATGAATTACCATCTATTACCAAATTACTCTTGCCTCTTGCTAAATTCAGGTAGTCTTCAAAGCTATTTCAATCAGTATTGACTGCACACACATAACACTGAAGTGCAAGAGTTGGAGCGAACCTGCCTGAGGTCTCCTCCATTGAGGGAGATCCATTTGATGAGATAAGAGACCACATCATCCGCCGCGGCTTCCCATCGCACCGTTATGTCACTGCCGGAGAAATTAGTGACTCTCAGATCTGAGGGAGCCGGGACCCTCACTGAAATATCAAAGAGCATTTAAGCAACAATCTTGAGTCAAAAAATGAAACAAAAATGTGTGTAACTTACAGGTAGTGACATTGGCTGTGACAGGAGTGGACAGGCCCTTTTCATAGAGTGACTGGACTGATACCAGATACCTGGAGAGGGAAGACAGATTCTGCAGCAACACTGTGTTCACACCTTTGACCTCCACCTGAGAAACAGAGAGAATGAGTATATACTGTACACTACAGCTCAAAAGCTTGGGTTTGGCACATTTTGCTTTGAAAGAGGTATTTTATGCTCACTAAGGCTGCAATTATTTGATCAAAAATACAGTAAAATCGGTAATATTGTGAAATGTTATTACAATTTAAAATAACGGTGTTGTAATTTCAGCATCATTACTCCAGTCTTCAGTCACATGATCCTTTAGAAATCTTTCTAATATGCTGGTTTTGTGCTCAAGAAACATTTCTTGTCGAAACTGAAATGGAAATCTTTTGTAACAATATGAGTCTTTACTCTCACTTTTGACCAATTTAATGCATTCTTGCTGAATAATACTAATAATACAAAACTCTCTTACAAAAAAAAAATCTTACTGACCACAAACTATTAAACAGTTTAGTCTGTACTGGTGTTAGTAATACATGACAAGAAAGAAAGACTCAAAGCTGTTTGGCACATCAGAACAAGAGACTTTTAGGATGTGATCACCTGCTTGACATCACTGCCGTGATTGGTGCTGTAGATGATGCGGTGGGCAGGAACATCGACAGCTCCAGGGACCCATGTGACCTTCAGAGTGCTATGACTGACCATGGGAAATTGCAAACTGAGAGGAGAAGGCAATGGGACTGAAACAAACAGACAGACGAGAGAAAGAAAAGAGGGAATGAGCAAAAGATAGAGGGAGAGGTCTGCATTTCCATGTGATTCCTGCAGGACGTAATTCAATTTGGTTCAGCAAGGGACGATACTTCTGAGTTGGAGGTGGGAATCAGTTCTCAGTTTCCTGTACTGGTGGTAATTCCCATTTGATACATTTTTGTAAATTGTTCATTTCAACAAATTGTTTCAAAATGATTCAGTAATTCTTTTACGTCAATCACCAAAAGGTTCAACAAAAGTCCTCTTTACAAAAGAGCGTTCAGCATTTGTGTCCATAACAAAAACAGTTGGTGTAGAAATCTTACCACCAAATAAAGTTTAACAGTTTTCATTTCCAAGTTTCATTTCTTGTTTTACCTTTGAAAAACAAAAAGGGTTAATGTCAATACAATCAGCCATCTGTGTTTTCTGATCTTTATTATTTTCCTTAATGACAGAAATGAAGGCAATGTGCAGTTTTCTCTTTTTCCTTCTCTTATGACATTATTAAAGGGATAGTTCAACCAAAGATGTCATCATTTACTCATCCATAATTTGAAGGATTTACTTTATGGAGGATGATCAGATATTTCTTTTAATTTTATTATCATCTTGCATTTATTTACTTCGCTCAAATAACGCTGGCACCCAGGTAACAGACAAGTGACCAATCCTGAGTGGCGATGTCACAACACAAACTCTACCAGCACAGTTAGCCAATCGTGCTGTGAAAATCCGGGCCGAGAAAAGAACGTAATCGTGCCATGCCGAACCAAACTCATACAGTATGAAAATATAACTGGAACTGGTCCTCTACAGTTTTTAGATGGGGTGGTGATGGCACAGTGCCTTTGGTGTGAGAGACCCAGGTTCGAATCCACTGTGAGACACCAATGTGTCCCTGAGCAAGACACTTAACCCCTAGTTGCTCCAGAGGCGAGCGACCTCTGACATGTGTAGTAATTATAAGTGGCTTTGAATAAAAACATCAGCTAAATGAATAAAAGTAAATGTAATAAATATAGATCCGTTTGGTTCTGAATATTTCTCAAAATATTATATGTTTCACAAAAGAAAAGAGAGTCATACAGATTTTCGATTGACAAGATGGTGAGTAAATGTTGATGTAATTTAACTTTTTATAAAAATATCTGTCACACATAGGAAAACACCATATTTGTGACACCCTGACAAAAAAATGTCATTGCGGGAAGCGGATAAAAGTTTGTAATCAGGAAAATCAGTTCTCAATTCTACGTAAATGCTGATAATGAATCGATCTTTACTTGTGGTTCCGATGGCTGTGATCGGGTCACTAGGGTCCTCATCATACAAAGCATAAAGTGTGACAGAGTAATCTGTGGATGGCATCAGATCCACTAACTCCACATCCGTCTGAGCAGGTCCAAACTTCACCTGGCACAAAAACCAAGAGCACAGGAAAGGCATCAAACCAATGTAGCATAATTAGAAACCCTGAGCCACATGGTCAGATATCCCAGGATTCCAGACTCACACCTCTTTGGCATCATCAGGCTCTCCATCATTAAGGGCTGAGTATAAGGCCATGTACTGTGTGGCTCCTGCGGCTGGTTGCCAGCGCACCCGCAGACTGCTGGGGGAGGAGGCGGTGACCTCTAGAGCTTCAGGTATCGCCAATGGTACTTTAAAAAGGAGAGCATATAATTAAACCATACAAACATGAGCAAAAAAGTTTTAGAAAAACTAGTATGAATTTTTATAATGACTTTAATGTACTTGAGTTGCATAAACTACACAAGTTTGTGAGAAACCTGATGATCATGTTCTCCAGAATGATTTGAGATGATCCAGAGTAGCTTCAGTAGAGGAAAGCATTTCTGACCGAATGTTCAAACACTCACATGATCAATGCCACAGATTTTTCTAATTCATTTTTATCATACATTTCCTCATTATTTCTATGTTTTGAAGCCTAGATTTTCAATGTGGTCTTGGAACAGCATATGTAAGGAAATGTTATGAATGAGCATTTTCAATGCTGAAACTCACACGTGGTGAAGGTGCCTCTGAGAGCAGAGCCCACATTGTTCTCATAGATGGGGAAGATGGACAGGTGGTACTGCGTCTGTGAGGACAGTCCTGTCAGCAATACAGTGGAGTCCGTTCCATTCACCACCACCTGAGATCAATTAACAACATGACTTAGCGTGACCATATTTTGATTACCGAAAACCACTCGGCCCGGCAAACAGATACTCAAATGATACTCGAAGTTTACTCAAAGATGCCTTATTAATTTCATTACATTTAAAGTAGGCTATGCCTCCTCTGTATGGATAGAAAATGGTTATATTACAAGACACAAATTCAGATAGGCTTCTCAAAGGTTACTTAACGCATTTTATTATGACAGTTTTCAAAAATAATGAATATTGAATGAAATAAAGTCTCTTCTGTATTAGAAAAATAAATATATAATTAATAAATAGCTAAAAGAATTGCCAAAAAATAGCTCACAAACTTACAAAAACAATATATTTATATATTTAGTTTTCTGAATACAATTATAACCACAGCAGAGACAATGTCCTGTAGGTGGCGCCAACAAACCAACCTTTCCTCGATTCCTGGCGCTCCAAAGACAAAATAAACACTGCCATCTGATACAAGAAACTACAGCTTTTAACATATTTACAGTAAAAACAGCCTCAAGTGTGTATCAATGGCTGGTAGACGCCAACTCTTAGTCTAACCTACGCACACATTTTAGTGCTGGACAATTGGCTCACCTCTTTCAGACTCTGTCCTTCAGCTGTGTGATACACAACTCTGTACTGTTGGGGACCTCTGCTGGGGCTCGTCCAACGCAGGCGCACCTCTCGCGAGCCTAGCCCTACATACTGCAGATCAGATGGGCTGGGATAGGACAGAACTGGGTCCTCAGTGGGTCGCTCCATTCCTTTTTACAGAAGATGCATGACGTTTTATTTAAGTACAGAGAAGAAATTTGTAGGATCAATATAATGAAAACAAATGTGTGTGATCGACCTACTCTTTGCTTTTATACGGTCTTCAATCTTGCCACAGAGGATGCGTGCTAGTCTTCCCACCAGTTTACTGAGCAGAGGAAAATCATTCACGTTATATACATTTAACTCCAGTGGTTCAGACGCCACCTGCCTCAACTCTGCCTCATCTGCATTTTTCACACCTGGACATGAGTGGGAAATAAATAAAAAATAAAAAAACATAAGTATGTGTATCTATGCATAACTGCAACAAAGGTCATTTTAGATATGTAATAGCATATATATATATATATATATATACACACCATTCACAAGTTTGGGGACAATAGTTTATTTTAAATATTTACTTTTATTCAGCAAAGATGCATTCAATTGATCAAAACAAAAGTGAAAGTAAAGACTTTTTTGATCTATCAACATTGATAATAGTAAAAAATGTTTCTCGAGCAAAAAATAAGCATTTTAAACTGATTTCTGAAGGATCATGTGACACTGAAGACTGGATTAACTGTAATAATATATCACAATATACAAGTATCACTGTTTTACTGCATTTTTAATCAAACAAATGCAGTCTTGAGACGTTTTTAAACGTTTAACTTTTGAATGGTAGTGTATTCATTAGCAAACAGTGTTCATCTTCACAACCTCTCTTAAATTCATTACACTCCATGTGCGATTTGCTAAGAGAGGCACTCACCTATAGCAATGATCTCCACGCCGGCATTCTTCAGCCTATTGGCTGCAGCAATGGCATCATCCTGAGATTTCCCATCAGTCAACAGCAGAAGGAATTGTGGGGTGTTAGGCCGTGCCCCTACCTCCTCCTTTAGATTGTTCTCAAGAGCGTGGATTAAAGCCTGACCTTAGGTACAGACAACATGGTGTTAAAAAGGGCAGGGAAGTAGACAAGACAAATAAAAGTATTAATCCTATCATCACTGCTGGATCTCTGCAGTAATGCGGATTAAGATTATTAGACAAAAAGCAATAAACCAAAAGATCCTGTGTATTTCAGTGACTTTACAATGGGCAAGAGGTGTTGTTTGGAACGATGAAACCATCTTTAACACAGGAGAAATGATTGCTTATAAATGGTGACTTCGACAATATGATAAAAGACATAAATGCTCAATAAATTAATGTTTTCCAATATTCTCTTTCATACAGTGTGTAATATAGCTGTTTGTGAATGTAAACATTCTGCAAAGTTGTAGAGTTGTGTAGAAAGTACTCAAAAAAATAAAGTTATCGTCTCCCAAAACAAAGAGTCGGCTCCGAACCGTTTTTACAAGTCTTTTGTGTTTTGAATCCTATTGCTTTAGGATTCTACGTCACTTGAAGATAATTTTGCATAATGTCCGCCTATGTTGTATATTGTCCACCTGTGAACAACTTGTTCCGCCCACCCGTCGTTTTACTGACGACTGCTTCTCAAATCTCAGAGTTCAACGTAGGATTTGCAAAACGCTTGCTCTTGAAAGATGGGTCAGTACCCAGTTTATTTGGACCAGCTTGCTCCTCACAATCACAACCTGTATGTATGAATAATTATTGATGTATAGCCGGTTAGCCGTAAACTTACACAATACTCAAACTGAGTAGCGTATCACTGAGGAACGTATGGTATATTTAGACAGATAAATTACATGGGTTTTTATGGTTGTCAAGCATCATTATACATTACTATAGAATGTGCACTCGCTTTTCTTTTTATAATATTTATTAATATCAGGTTGGTAAGCAAAATAAAGGGTAAAATATCTAGTTACCAGTGAAAGTGTTGCCTCCCTTGTATCTGAAGTTCCTGATGGCCTCCAAAAGCGGTTCTCTAGAGGTGAAGTTATTCAGATGCCACTCTGTGCGTGGATCTCCACTGTACTGAGATAATGCTGAAACAACGACAAATCAATACGTTTAAACAGTAATGTATTATATTGATCAAAGTTGACAGTAAATACATTTAAGAAATGTAAGAAATGTTTATTGAGCATCAAATCTGCATGTTGTGATGATTTCTGAAAGATCATGTGACTGAAGACTGGAGTAATCATGCTGAAAACTCAGCCTTACATGACAGGAATAAATTACATTATAAATGTATATTTAAATAGAAAACGGTTATTTTAAACTCTAATAATATTTCACAAATATGAGTAAATACTTGTATTTTTGATCAAATTTTTTATTTGTTTAGCATAAGAGACTTTTTCAAAAACATCTTACTTTTAAACTAGGGCTGTCAAACGATTAATCGCGATTAATCGCATCCAAAATAAAAGTTTGTGTTTACAGAATATAAGTGCGTGTACTGTGTATAATTATTTTGTGTATATATATAAATACACACACACACACACATATATATATATATACACACACACATAAATATACACACACATGTATATTTAAGAAAAAAATATTAATTATATATAAATATTTATAAAATTAGACATAAATCTATATACAGTATATGCATGAAAATATTTCTTAAATTTATACAAGCATGTGTGTGTATTTATATATATAAAATAATTATACACAGTGCACCCACAAATATTATGTAAACACAAACTTTTATTTTCGATGTGATTAATCACAATTAATCGTTTGACAGCCCTATTTTAAACACTAGTTTATAAACTTTAATCAAGTAAATATTTAATTGACCAAAGTTTAAATGTTACTTCTAAAATGCACAGCTGACACCGCAATGTATATATCCATGAAATAGCATCTCACCTATCTGCACGCCCTGTGGGCCGATGGAAAAGGGGACAGCCAGGCCCTCCAGGAAGTCACGCACTTTTCTGAAGTTTGTGCGGCCGATGCTCCAGGATCCGTCCACCAGAAGGACCAGATCTGCCTGAACGCCAGCACTGCATTCAAAGGGCTTTCGTGTGGAAACAGCTTAAGACACATTAGACAAGATTCAAACTCTGCTGTTATAATAAGTCAACATAAATTGAGTGTGAGAATGTCTTTTAATGTCTCTTAGCCTGCGCATGCTTCCAGTTATATTTTGCTGTGAGGGGTATTCATGAGTCTTTTCACACATGCAAACATCCTTTCTGCTCCTACATTAAAGGAGTAGTTCACTTTTGAAAAAACTTTTGCTGATAATTTACTCACCCCCTTGTCATCCAAGATATCCATGTCATTCTTTCTTCAGTCGAAAAGAAATTAAGGTTTTTGATGAAAACATTCCAGGATTTTTCTCCATATAATGCACTTCAATGGGAACCATACGGTTCAAGGTCATAAAGATTTCAAATAGGAGAGTCACAAACGCGCATCACACCCTAACCCTCACCCTAACAGAGCAAAGCAACCATTTGAGTCTTTTTTTTTTTTTAAATGAGCGATCACTTCGCTTATTCATCGTCTGAAATAGTTTAAAGCCCTTTGAACAGTTTGCAGTTTGCACTGAAACTGTCTTTTGGACCTTGAACCATTTGGTTCCCATTGAAGTCCATTATATGGAGAAAAATCCTGGAATGTTTTCATCAAAAACCTTAATTTCTTTTCGACTGAAGAAAGAATGACATGGACATCTTGGATGACATGGCGGTGTGTAAATTATCAGCAAAATTTTTTTTAAAAGTGAACAACTCCTTTAAGCACTTTGTGAAGTGACATTGCAAGATACATTTTTTGTCAATACATATACAGTATGTGTGTTCCTCCAAAGTACATTCCAATCTATGTGTGTGTTTTACAGATGGGAGGAAGGAGCGAACAAATTTCAGTCCTTAGGGCACACGAGGGGCCTTGATAACAACCTACAGTGTCATTAACTCTGGTTTGTCCCTAATTCTGTTATTAGCCTTCACTATACAGACAGGAAACATCAACACAGCTCATTAACTCTGTTAAACACTGACCATAACATGTTCCTGTATCACGGGAGACTATTTGAGTCAATGTGCATTTGATGTTCATATTTACAAATGTATGAGGTCAATAACATTGTACATTATCTTTTTAATAGCTGTTTGTCCATCTGGTTGATTTAAATCATCTGAAATGTGAGTGCTATCACCTGTGACAGGCTGGGTTGGGGTGGTTTTTCTTGGTTTGTTGGTGTTGGTAACCTCTTCTCTCACTGACTTCCCTCCATTATCTTCTTGATCATTTTTATCCTCAGTCTTGGATCGATTCTTGTCCTTTTTTTTCTTTTCTTTAGGGCTTCTGTCAACTTCTGGCTCAAGCTCAGGTACAGCAGGAGGCTCTATAGGAGCAAAAAGACATTAGAAGTGAAAATATCAAAATAAAAATGTTAAATGTACTGCAGCGAAATAAAGCAATCTTGTCTCAGATTGAATCTGAGTTTTAATGACCTTAAAAGTGGGTGAATTTGACTCAAAAATGTGCATGACAATCATACATTTGTACATATAATTGTGGTTATAAATGGTTAAATAGATGCAAGACTAATCACAATGAAGTATACAAGAAGACCATATGCAAGTCAGTATACAATTATTACTATGACACCATCACAGTTGGAGAATTTTAAACTTTAATCCTTAATGTATTGAGGATTTAAATGTATTTTGTACACAAAAAACAACAACAAATAGTTACATAATATCAAAAGCTTAAAGGTTTCAGAAGACGGATCTCAAAGGGATATCAAAATACAAAGTATAGCTAGTGATGGAGTCTGTCTTCCCACACCCCGTCCTGTCCTGTCCCATTAAGGCACCATTGATTACAGGTGTTTGGTGGTGAATGGACTCTTATTAATAGGTTAGTGAAAGAGCTGCCAGTAAAAAACGCATAATGACAGACAGAGAGGCCGTGGGACAAAGCTCAGCACAGAGTTCATTGGCTTTGTACACCTGGTTGGGCAGAAGCATGTTTGGTTTGTCTAAAAAAATGTCATAATTTTAGTAACAACATTTCACCCATCTGGAGTTTAGAGTGAAAACTGCAAATATTTCACACTGAAAATGCAATTTTTTATGTCATCATAATGTCCTGTTATCAAAAGTCCTCAAGGTAAATATATTGCAAATGTTTTATTTATCATAATGTGCATAATTAGGTTTAGAAAACATACACTACAGTTTTAATGTTTGTGGTAGGTATGCTCACCGAGGCTGCATTTGTTTAATCAAAAATACAGTAAAAACAGTTATATTGTGAAATATTATAACAATTTAAAATAACTTCTCATTTAATATATTTTAAGATGTCATTTATTCCTTTGATAGCAAAGCTGAATAGTCAGCATCATTACTCCAGACTTCAGTGTCACATGATCCTTCAGAAATCATTCAAATATGATTTGCTGCTCACGAAACATTTCTTATTATCAATGCTGGAACGGTTGTGATTGACAAGTGCATATATGGTTGACTCCTGGGAAACTGGCAGACAATGTTTGTGGGTCCTCTACCTGTAGTCGTTGGTTTTCGGTAGACCACAGTGGGAAGGGCTGCTAGAGCCTCTGTCACGTCATCCACTTCTCCAGAGCCAGAGCCAATGGAGGGAATTTTCTTCTTCTGCTCCCTGTTCCCGCTGCGGATCAACTCTTCCTCACGCAACCCATCGACTGTGAGAAAATGAGGAATAGGGAAAGTGAAGATGACTGGGAGGAGGATATGAAAATAAACAGATACTGTATACATGAAATGTCAAATTAATGATGGTTTATTTTTTATTTTTTGCTCATTTATTGGAAACTATTAGGCAAATCAGATTACATAAAACAAGTAAAGCATGCACTTTACTTGCATAGTTTACTTGCAAAGCACTATTTTGTTAACACCAACAACTTTTTGATATGCAAGCAGATCCATATTTAAAAACTGAGTGGATGCTTTGGCTTTTCTGAGGGAACAATGGAATAATCCCCCTCAGACAACAAGCAAGCATGACCCTCTATCCAAACCTGTCCAGACCTGCACGCTCGACATAGTAACCTACTCTCCCAACCTCTCATCCCAACGTTTCACAGATGTTTGGCATAGTCTGCATCTTTGGAACATGACAACAGCAAGCTATTATGAAAAAAAGTCCAGTCTACATTCTTATTTTAGCACATTCACAATTTCAAATGCAAAGTTTCATCATCTGATATCAGGTTTCTTTCAGGGTGGTCGTTTTAAAGGGAATTCCAAAAGTGTTTTGTGCCTGTAAAGACACAAGAGTCAGTCCCAGCCTGTAATCCAGCTGGAATCCACCATTTGACGGAGTCAATTACAGACAGTTCCCTGAACACTGTCTGTGTGTGTGTGTGTGTAGTTTGTGATGTGTTTAAACAAGAAATAGTTTCTGTACTCTGGGTCTGTGTTGACAGCTTCTGACAGCTGGGAACTATGACATAAAGATTTCTGCTTCTCACAGAAAGTTCCCCTATACCGCAACAACAATTGGATGGGAAACCTCTAATGCTGATATTAAACGTTTAGGTGTACTCTACCCTTTTTGATACAGACATAAATGATTCCTCAAATCAAGTGGCTTGATATGCTGAGATTTATAATTAGTTTCCCAAAGTAATCACACTTATTATTTGCCTGGCTGATGATAAAATGGCTGACAAACTCAATAGAAGTTACAGGAATGTGGTTCTGTCATCCTCCACTCTTACTGGTAAAACGTCTTTTTGCAACGAGTTTCTCCTGTGTCCCATTGAGCACCAGGACTTGGAGGAGGTATTCCTGTCTGGAGTCCAGGCCTGCTACCGTGGCCCGGCCGCGTGTAGTCGTCAGCATCAGCTCTGGCTGTTGAACCTCTGGAAAAGAAAAAGATTTCGATTTAAAGCTCATTTCAGTTTGAGCAGCATGTGTTGGTGAAGATTATTTTGTAATTTCCCAATGTAACACAGCTTTGCAAAGTGCCTGATATCGAAGTACATGGTTATTAAGATACTAAATTTGGACTCCACATCAAACCTGCAGTTCACTTTTAGTCAAAGTGTGGAAAATGGCCAGAAAAAATGCTAAATTTCAGACTATTTTTGGCTAAAAAACAACTTAATTTAATCGGGATGTCTCCTTTCAGAAAAGTCATTGATGAAGCCATTTCTATGGAAGTAATAATATTCTGAGTTTATTTAGTAAAACCTGAGAATTTAAACAGTTGACCAGTGAACTAGTATAATGTAATTTGATTGGTGTTAGATGTAGTATGAAATAAATTGAATCCACAAAACAGCCAGAAGCCACTGGACTTTTTGACCTACACAGTTAATTTGTTAGAAAAGTAAAGAGTTTTTATATTTTATGTTTTGAACTTTAGATTCAAAACTTTTAATTTTTTTCTAATTTTACTGCCATTTTGTGTTGAGTACAAAAGAACCTACTGTAGAAGTCCTAAGCTAATGAGTCAGCTTGCTGCACTCACAGTAACCATTATAAAACTGAATGTGATACCTCATGAGGTGTAAATTACTGTCATTTCGTTCTGGAATCTAATAGCTGCTTTTCTGAATAGAAGTAGGCTAATAAAGGACGTATGTTGCTGATTAATGTGACCTCTGGAGGGAGCGGACTTCAAAATGAAACACAGCATGGGGTTTTCACTTCAAGGTATGAGGGAGGGGAGACTTATGAATTATGAAAATTATTATAAAAAAATTGAAGCCAGGCATTATGCTTATTACAGAATATAACTAAATACAATCAAAAGATGTTTATTACGAAACATGATTGCCTATTTCTGTCTGTCTCTGCCTGGAGCACTGAGGGGCATGTTTGCTGTTTGTTTTGCTGTGTGAACTTTCTCGAGACTGCAAAAGACCTGTCTGGACTCACCTAACTGAGCACAAGGGCGTAACAGTAGATAAGAGAGACAAAGATAAAGACGGAAGAGAAGGGGTTTCACAGACACATACAGAGTGGTAAAAAACAAGATGATATGTCAGACAGAGGTGATATGAGCAAAGGCTATAACTATCCTCATTCCATCATCTCTCAAAAATCCTGCCTTCCCGTTCCTCACCTGTTCTGAATGCCATTTTTTCCATTCATGTGCCCTCATAATCTTTAATCAAAATAGAAACAATGATCCAATCAATCCTGAAGGACAAAAAACAAGCCGTTTTACTTGTTTACATGGCACAATAGGGAATCGCAACTTCCGTTTCATGTCGACTTCAAGTAACATAATTTGATTTACTTAATGACAAGTTTGTTTCAAAAGTGTCAAAATGCTGCTGGTAAATAAAATAAAACTGAGTGCTTCAGTGGAATCCAGTTTCTGTTATGTGTAGCGGCTAAAATGTGGGTGTTTCCAGTGGAGGATTTAATGTGCCCTGGAGCCAACAGGTATGGCTGCCATACGCTTCACTGTTGTTCAATCAGTGTGCACCTTTTTGAGGCATTATGAATGCACATTGCATACACTGCTGTTCAAAAGTTTTTTTGTTTTTTTTGGAGAGAGAGAGAGAGATGAATTACTACTTTTATTCAACAAGGATGCATTAAATGTTAAAGAATGACAGTAAATAATTACAAAAAATATATGTTTCAAATAAATGCTTTTTTCCACTTCTTATTCACCAAAGAATTCAGAAAGAAATGTAGATGTTTTTTTTTTTCATTACACAATAATATTTCAATATTGGTATTAAGAAATTTGACACGAAGACTGGAATAATGGCTAACCCCCTAACTCTTCACAATAATGAATTACATTTTTAAATATACTCGAATAGAAAACACTTTTTTAAATTATAATAAAATTTCACAACATTGTTTTCACGGTATTGTATCAATCAAATAAATACAGCCTTGGTGAACATTGGTGAAACTTATTTCAAAAACATTAAAAATCTTACTGACCCCAAACTTTTGCATGGGAGTATACCTATGTTATTGCATGCAAAGCGACAGTGAGAAAAAGTAACAAAAAGTTACTTTTAGTAAGAAGTAATGATGTAATCTTAATCATTTACCAATAACTAAAGCAGTCTCACCTGTGATGGGCCGCACACGGACCTTGTAACCCTGCACTGGCCCTTCCGCCTCCTTCCATTTCATCTGCAGCCGATCTTCAGACAGAACAGTCAGCTTCAGACGGGCTGGAAATACATTCAAAAACAAGCTTTGTGGAAATGCAACTTCACAACACATTATTAGCAAAGAAACAGATCTATTACGACTGATAAACATTTTGATATGTCTGATAAGTTTGTGTCCTCTTTGTAGAAGTCAGATAAAAACAAGCATGTAACTCCTAGAGAGAGAATCATGGGAAAAGAGGCCTGTATGAGATCAAAGTCTTCCTCTAAAAGCTTCTCAATGGCTTTTTTTTTTCACTCCAATATTTGAATGGGAAGTTTTTTTATTAATTCCTCCTTTTCCTTCATCACTGTTCTCTTGCTGAACTCTGCCCTTGTCTTCAGCTTATCTGCATAATTTCCACATGCCAGTTTGTCACAATCCCCCCTTTCATGTTTCCTGCTCCATCTTTCCCTCTCCCCAGCTGTGCGCGAGCGCTCAAAGCAGGCCCTGTAATGCCCCGCAGGGTAACAGGGGGTTGAGGACCACAGGAAATCTGCTTTTCGGTGGGGTTGAAGGTCACCCTGAAGGGGATGCATGCATGTAACGTCATAGCCCAGACAAGTTTTACAATGGATCTGACCCCCAAAACATGAAGATCTTTGTCCCCTCTTACTGTAGTGTCTTTAAGCTCCGGATTATGACGGGGGAATAAAATCAGGGAAATGGTGAATGTTACACATGCACTGTAAAAAAAAATTCAATTCAATTAAATTCAATTCAAAAGACTGTTTCAGTAAAGGGCGAATTACCCAATTATATAATACACTGATCAAGCATATTATATAAGTATAAGTAAGTATACTGCCCTGATCCTGAATTTGACAAAATTTAGGAGATGTTCTTGAGATTTGTTAAATAAGGAGATATTGAAGAGGCTATAGATGTGTGAAGTTGTATGCTTAATGCTCAACAGGAGTGTGTGATATAAAGCAATGTATGTGGAGGGGTTGTATGTGTGTATTAAGTGTATGTTATGTTCTTACTGTATGTTAAATGTGTTGTAAAATTCAATAAAAATATGTCAGAAAAAACAAACATATTTTTTATATATTTTTAGGTATAAATAATATGCTTTGTGAGGTCATGTCGAAATGAAAAGGCTTAATTCAAGTAAAAGATTTTTTTCTTATCATTATTATTAAAGATAGCTAATCAACTGCATTAGACAACACAAATACATATCAGATTTATGGGTAAAATTTGATAGAAATAACTTCTTAAGGTAACAACATTTTTACAGTGGCAACAAATAAATATCCACGCTCTGCATTAACTGGCAGTGGATCAGAGGCAAAATGAAGCTTTCTGGCCGACACACACAGCAGCACCACCAACCCAGAAGTCAACAAATGTGCGGCCAAATGCTCAGACAAAAACAGCATGTATTCTCTAGAGAAGACAGAGATAACAAGAGGGCTAGAAAGGACATAAATTATTCCAAGCATTTTAAGGCAAATTTCTTTCCCAAATGTAGCAACGTCCACCAAGAGCGAAGGGAAGTTGTCCTAAAATTCCGCAATGTTGCACAAGGGCCTCGGGCAGGAATTCTGCATTCTAAACACTATTCTATTCTGGTGTGCTGCTAACCAGAAATTTCCTTTCCTTGGGGAAAGTTACAATTTAGACAGAGTTCAGATTCAGTGTCATTCGATTTTTGGCCTGTTATAGGTTTTTATTGTTTTGAGGGTTGTAAATTCTGTCCCATTAGATTATTAGATCCCTTTTATGAATGAAACAAACATATGATATTATATTTTCTTTTTATATATCCGAATTAACGGTTAAGAATATAAATAACATGTAAGAAACATTAACATTATAAAATTATACACTTGACTTTTGAATCAATGAACAAGCAAATGTATTCCTGCCCCACAAAAAGAGCTATATGTGGATTGTTATTTTGTGGGCATGCATGCTACAGTGCTACTTGACCCTTTATTTCATTTTGAAGTGCACAGGCCTTGCATTTTTGTTAGAAAAGAGGACATCTAATTATGGAAGCACAAAGCAACAGTAATCATCCATGGCTCTTAAATTCGGAACATTTTCAAGGATGCAGAGACGTGCATAAAAAAACAGAAAGAAACATACAGGCACTGCAGAATTTTAAGTGTTAAGCCCTATTCGCACTGGATTAGTACCTGGTGTCTGTGATCTGAATCGGCCAAGGCTGTAATTTGTAAAGTAAATTTCCCCGCAAATGACCTACTATATTTCCCCGCACACCAAGGTCCTATGATAATTTAGTCCCGTGTGAATCGGCATCTCTGTGATTTGGCCGGGTCGTTTATAATGTTTTCAAGGTTTTTGTTTCCTGTGCGCTTTTTTATCCATCTTTCACAAAGAATAGCGTTGTGTTTGTGCTGGGTCAAATCGCTACACACCATACAAATATAAAATTTGCTGAAAGAGAAAGCTGAACACCATCAGAAGAGCAAAAACAAAAAAGAATGATTTGATGGAGATGAATGACATGTAGAGCAGCATACGGTAAGGAAAATTCTTCTGTTTATGATATATCAAACAGCTAGAGATATAATAACGAGAAGACCGTTTAAGTGCATGTGTTTTTAAATGATAACGAGCATTTCTCAACCCGCCTCTCCGTTCTGTGGGGCGTTTTGACACAACAAACATGGAGTGTTTCCTTGGAAAAAGAATGGCAGCGGGAGTCTCTGAGGACACAACTGTGCAACCTAATCAGTTTGAACCGCAGTCGGACCCGGAACAAGATGACAGCCGCAAAGAAGTTCGACAATTAAGGCTCGAACAGGATGTTTCTGAATGGTTAGTTAACATTATGTCACTTTGATCTATCTTTGTATGTAACGTTACTGGCAGGGTAGAGTAATGAGATACGAACGCTAACATGTTTGCTGATGTATATGTACACAGTTTGTATTAACACAATAACTATAACGCGTTACAATGAACAATATTGAGAACGTCACACATAGAAAATAGTAAACCTTAGCCGCATTCATCGTGAAGTGAAAAGATTAATATAAAGGTTTATAAAACGTTACACTCACTTCTTCTGGAGGTGCAGCAGCGACACAAACCGTTTTTTTATTTTTTATTGTGGATGACCCTTTCCCCTTATACTTACATTTAGATTACCTTTGATTTTAGTTTTCCATGCTTCACTTTTCATATTTAGACCAAATAGTAAGCTACTGATAGTCCCTCAGATATTTTTCTGTTATCAATCACAACATGCAAAATAATTCCTAATCCCAACATCAACTAGAATTGTAATATTGTGTATATTGGTATATAAAAGGCAATATATAACCTTGGGTATGAACTTCAAAAACCAGCAGAAGGAGAACCGTCAACAGGGTGATTGTCGTTCGCTCTTGGAGGACGAGAAGAGATATGTGGGCCGTCATGATTGAGCTGGTATCAAATAAAGACCTGTGGGAAAATAGTCACTGTGAGCAATTCGAAAAAATGAGTGTAAATTTCATTCACTTCAAATAAACATCAAAGCGAGGTGATCATAATAACATAAACAGCACCGTAAAGCTGATGTTCTCTGATGAAGTTGCATAGAGAGAGTATTCCAAACCCTTTAATGTAACACAGCTTTAAATATGCCCTCCTAAACAATAAGAAAGAGAGGCAGAAAGAGATGGTACATTTACAAAAAAAAAAAAAGGCTGCATCAGAAGTGGTCATTACAGGCCCATTGAAGACAATTACAAGAAGAGGGAGGGAAAGCTGAACACCTGTTATATATTTATAACCAGACATTTCTGCAAACCTTAATGTAAAGCATTTATTCAGCAAGTGAACCGACTCATTAAAATCCCACCTGTCCAAAAAAAAAAAAAATCAATGGAGAGAGCAGCAAATCTTTTCAGTAGGCTAATGCTGGTCTGATTCACACAAATATTATGTGTGAGAAGTACAATTATTAGGCACCTATTTCAACTGCTTTGGGCCATAATAAGACGGCATTTACATGCATTGACTTGTTGTACTGAATACAATAGAAACAGATGATATGGGGAACTTTAAAGCTCCGAATCTGTTGTGATACCACACCTAAAGTGAGCTGTCGAAAGCTATTACCGCTAACTAAGCGCATTTTGAAACCTAGCAGCCCACATGAAGAACGCATTACTAGGTGGTCTACTGTCTTTATCTTTAACTCAAACATTAACATTAACTTATATGACTTAGATAGAATACTGCTCGTGCTCAACTCAGTTAGATAACTGAACCACTAGAAGCAATTACAGCAAGTCAAAGCGAATTCAACTTTTAAATTTTAAAACAGCAAAGCATTGGGAAACAGACACACACATATATGACTCTGATAAGGGTCTATTGTAAATAAAGTAGTGTACCTGAAGCTGAAGCGTGTACCTGACGCATTCCACAGTATGGGATGTTAACACATTGAGTCCCGGTCACTTACTTCCCATTCGCTCCCGTTTATGTCTCTACTTCGTTTGGGTTAGGTGTGAAATCTGATACGGGTGCAGTACTCTCCTCTAGTAATATGAAGGCGGGGAATAGGCTATATACTCAGGGTGGTAGGCCTACTGTATATCAGCTGTTCTGCAAAGCTTGAGAGAGAGAGAGAGAGACCTCCCCAACAATGATGGGGTTTAATGACACAACAGATTTTTAGATAATATAATAATATACCAATTTTGAATAAAACTTTATTTTTAGTACTTTTGCTGATAAAATCATATGACTTGTATTATAACAAATTGTAGTTCTCTGTGATTTCATTTTTAACCTGCCAATTTCAAACCATTGGCTGACAGGGGTGGGGTACACCTTTAAAAGCCCTTACATACAAATAAAAACATTTATTTTTAAGATTTTAACGAAGGCATAGACACAGTGGAAAAGAAAGACAGATAGATGTGTCCCTGCCAGTGTTTTTTTTTTTTTTTTTTTTTTTTTTTTATGAGGTTTCAGGTCAGTCAGATCAGTTGCGACGCCAATGTTGAAAGCCAGTGGTGAGGATTCTGATACCTCAGGCAATGAAAACTTTTTTGTTGCTTGTATATGCAGCCATTTGGCAACTCTATTCTTTACAGGTACACTAGTCGAGTATTCATTAAGGATAAAAGCCGCTAAGGAAGTTTGTTCTAATATACTCATTTACAGACACATGCACAGTCAAACAGAAAATGTATTTGTTTATTTGAGCTGTGGTCAACCTAAAACCTCAGTAAACCTAGTGGTGTGGATAGTAACAAAGGCACGCCATTTGACATCAATTCATAAGGGCTGCGATGTTCTTACAGAGGTTTGAACAGGTGCCTTTTGTAGGAAACAAATGTAAAAGTTTGAGCACTCAAGCTCATAAAATCATTGAGTTACAGATGCTGGAGCAAAAAGTATTACAACTATACCCCTGTCTTGCCCTACTGCTCTAATAATGGAACTGTCAGGTAAAAACTCTTTGTCTGAAGACCACATTTTTGGCAGTAACAATCAGAGGGGACTAGTGATGGAAACTGCACCAGTCTTTTACCAAGTTAGACTTTAAGCTTTGAACACATAGATATTCCTAAAAAAAGTCAGTAACGCATCCATAAGGTGCTGAATGTAAATGAGTGTGTTGCATAAAGTTTCAAAATAATTCATGTTTACTTGGGCTGCACATGCAGATGTGCGCGAGACCGAAGCATACTTCCACTTAACCGAATTCATTTCCATCTCTTGAAAAAACTGATTTGGAACTGAACAGGCCCTTTGACTTCATGATTAACCCACTAAACAAACTCAATGAACTTAAACAGGTTCATGAATTACTAGACATCCCTCTATCTGCATGAGAACTCCAAACAAATCTAATTTGGCTATATAATCTACTTTGCTGAATTCTGCCTCCCTCTCTAAGAGTTGATAAAATTTGCTCAAAGTTGAAGTAAATGCAATTCATAAAGCTGCCTTTGGAAAGTTAAAGGGGAAGGAATACATGATAGAAGAAATCAAAGTTCATTTTATTTAAAAAAAAAAAAAAAAAAAATCACATTCTGTGTCATAATTAGTGAAATCATTATTGTGGGCAACTGAAACAGAATTTATATTTAGTAAAATAAATTCTTTATAGTCATTTAAACAAATGTGTAAGGCCACTAGGAGATTGGTCCTGTGCTGTGATTGATGCCACATCAGTTTTAAAGGTATTACCTATAAATTAAAATAGTCTAATTTACTCACCCTAGTGTCTTCCAAAACATGTGACTTTTTCTTCAAGGGCTAAATTAATTATTTATTTGCAGAATGTCTATCATACAGCTTCAGGGGCCTTTGGGATATTACACACAATGCATATGGATTTACAATTTTTTGAGCTTGATAGTCCCTGGTCCCCATCCACTTTCATTCTATGTAAAAACATCTCCTTTTGTGTTCCACAGGAGAAAAGTCATACAGGTTTGAAATGACAAGAGGGTAAGTAAATGATGACAGAAGTGAACTGTTTGGGTGAACTATCTTTGTAATCACCCAGTGGCTTTTAAGAGTCCCGTCTTCCCAAGAGCATAGTGTCCTCTCGGTTTCACGGAGAGACAGACAACACAAATGTACCCCCGTACATCAGCTCTATAGTCTCTTCTCGTGCTCATTCAGAACATATCCGAGGCTTGTTCAGTACCTGTGGTCAATGTGACCAATGATATGAGCCTAAAGCAGAACATTCCACGAGTATATTTAGGACATTCATGTCTTTCTCAAACTAGTAAAGAATCTCATGCTCCTCTTCGTCATTTGTGTCTTCACAATAGTCGTCTTTTGTTTGCAGAAGTGGAAGCTCAAGGTCTGGGTTGTCTCTGACAGGTAGTTGTCTCACCATGGGGCCATTTCCTATGAAAAGACAGAGATATACAGATAAAAACAAAACAATTAGTGTTTCAAAAATAATCTTTGAGCATTTTCTTCTTCCAGAAGCCAGAAGCTTTCTAATGCATGGTTCAGACAACACGATTTTAGCCTGATTTTGGCATGATCAGTATGTGGGGTATGCAAAAATTGATCATTTTATCTTGTATAGTGGGTCATAGTTGCTGCGATGCTTCACAACGGAAAGACTAGCATGTTCAATTATTTTTCGGTTTCCTCAGCTTTCAAACATGCCAAACGAAAGAGACGATAGTATTTGTGCAATGAAGGAAAGATTCGTGGGGCTATGGCAGTACTTCTGCCTTCATGATGTTTCCCCGAGGGACAACCATGACGACAGACTGAAAAAAGATGAACGATAGGGGAGACGCTTCAGCAACCTGGTGACTAGGCAACATTTCAAAAAAGCTGACAGTGACTTTTATAACAGACAAAATATTCTGTAGTCTAAACCCAGTATAAGGTTCTGCTGTTCATTTCTGAGAATCCATTTTATGACTAAAACTGTTCTGAGGAGCCCATCTTAATTAAAGGGTTAGTTCACCCAAAAATGAAAATTAAGTCATTAATTACTCACCCCCATGCTGTACCAACCCCGTAAGACCTTCGTTCATCTTCGGAACACAAATGAAGATATTTTTGATTAAATTTGAGAGCTGTATAACTACCACATAGACTTCCGGGACTGGCTCTTGACGGCCCAGAAAGTCAATGAAGAAAATGTTTAAATATTCCATGTGACTACAGTGGCTCAACTATAAGTTTATCAAGCGACGAGAATACTTTTTGTGCGAAAAAGCAAACAAAAATAACGACTTTATTCGACTTTTCCTTTTCTTCCTTGTTGGCCTGAAACGAGACTTCCTTAGATTTCCACGACGCATGCGCGAGAATTGCGATCTCCTTACACTACTTCAGTTCAGTTCTCGCGCATGCGTCGTGGAAATCGTATGGAAGTCTCGTTTCAGGCCAACAAGGAAGAAAAGGAAAAGTCGAATAAAGTCGTTATTTTTGTTTGTTTTTTCGCACAAAAAGTATTCTCGTCGCTTGATAAACTTATAGTTGAGCCACTGTAGTCACATGGAATATTTAAACATTTTCTTCATTGACTTTCTGGGCCGTCAAGAGCCAGTCCCGGAAGTCTATGTGGTAGTTATACAGCTCTCAAATTTAATCAAAAATATCTTCATTTGTGTTCCGAAGATGAACGAAGGTCTTACGGGGTTGGTACAGCATGGGGGTGAGTAATTAATGACTTAATTTTCATTTTTGGGTGAACTAACCCTTTAACATGTACAGTACATGTACAACAGCAATGTATACAATCATGCCAGAAGAGGTCCCGTACTGGCTATATGTCTCTCTTAAAATTACATTACAGAAATGAGAAAATGGTTTTCAAAATGGTTAAAGGGGTCATGAACTGAATTTTCTTTAATTTTATAATGTTCTCTGAGGTCCACTTATAATGTTATCAAGATTTCTACACCAAAAAACATCCTTATTTAGAAGTAATGAAAAATTTCTTGATGCATTGTTGAAACATTTACCAACACTGTAAAACTATGCAGATATTACATTTGTTGCTACTTCCATTTCATTGCAACTTAAAGTTGCCTTTAGCATTATACTTAAAAGCTAGTATGAATCATTGCATTGCACAAACATCTGCATGCATAATCAGAATTAGGATTGTCTTTCTTACCTTTGTTATAAAATGTTTTGAGGCTAATATGCAGTGTTATGCCAGAGAGACACACAACAAAGCCCAACCAGTTCACTGTGCTAATTTTATCCCCCGTGAACTCCACTGCCAGCAGTAGAGTGCACACCTCCTACAGAGAGACAGAGAGAATGTCTTTGTGAAGAAAATGAATGGTTTAAGTCTAATGAAGGCTTTAAAACCTAGCAGAGCTAATGGGAAACCGGCCATTAAGATGAAGAAGCAAAGAGCTTCTGCAGCTTTTTATATTACTTAATCGTGTGCAAAAGCATATTGGAAAATCCTTTAGATGTATTCTCACCTTAAAAATACCAGCAATGGATAGCGTGAGGCTGGACGTGCGGGACACCAGCAGGAACTCGGAAAAGCCCAGACCAAATGCCAGCATGCCACCCACAGACAGAGTCACAAGAGTGTAGAGCAGATGTGAGAGCTCACTGACCCTGAAGAGCTTCTCTGTGGTGCTCACACTCAGTCCTACTCATGAATGACAAGATGAAGAAACAGGCAAGCAACACGTTACTAGAGACACAAATGCACTGGTAAGCAAAAAACATAGCAAATGGCAAAAACCCCAAGAGAAATACAAGTTATATATTGAATGACGTAGTTGAAACGTATTTTACAACCATTAAGATAGACCATGTATTTGTGAATTTCATTTCAGAGGGGGAAAATACATGATAAGTAAATTGTAAAGTATAACTATAAGTATATGTTATGGTAATATTAGTTGCACTGAATCTAAGATCATGGTTTCTGCAAGGTTCATGAAGTGTTTTTGAAGAACTTTTTAAGACCAAGTAAAGAAAATGTAAGGAATAAATTGAAGGGAACCCAATAGGTCAATTTGTTCTCTAAATGTAAATGTCTAGGATATCCAGATGTCCATTGCTTTTTAATTCATTATACAAAAGTAGTAGCTTGAAATTGAATCACTCTGCTCCGAACCACTAGAATATGGAAAAACTAAATCTGTGCCTTCTGAACACAACGCAAAAAAAGTGATGTTCATCTTCAGGATTTTTATCTTGTTTTCCAGTGCAAATGTCTAATGATTCCTAAATCAAGATGCATTTACTGGAGATGCATTCTTTCTTTTCTTTTTTTCTGTGAAATTGATTATATGTTATGGAGTTTATGATTAAAACAAGTACAAATATCTACCAATGGGCTCAGAAAAATCGACTTAATTTTAAGGTAACTCATTTTTGATTCATTCTTTCATATTTTTATTCATATTCATATTTTTCATTTGTAACTCATTGACAGATCTTTGTTCTTGTTTGAAGCAAAAACTCGTTTAATTCTGTTAAAGTAAATGTATCTTGATTTAAAGATGTTTAGGTAAAAAATACTGAGGAACATATATTTGTTTTGCAATGCATGCAACATTTAATGCCATGACTTTTTAAATTTAGGACCTTAATTTGTGCAAGGATGAATTGAGACTTATAATATATATAAATAAACTTTAGAGACAGAATGAGGTTTTTGCTCATTACAATACCATAATAAGTTATTTTCTATTTTGAGGTGAAATACAACCATGACATTTCTTTGTGAGATAACCCTTAGGAAAGACTGAAGGGAAAAAAACTGGTGTCTGACTGACCCTCATTGAGAAGAAACAGAGGAAAGAGGCTCAGGAACATGAGGGGCTGTAGATGGTACATGGTGTCTATGGGGTTCTGAAGCCCTGTGTGGCAAAGAGTAGGACATAAGAGTCATGAGAATTCACCACTACAGACCAAACACAGGTCATAACAACATGCTAACAGTTCAGTGATCTCAACAGAGACTTTCAATGTTCTCCTCAAACCAACTTACCAAGTTCTGCTTTCTGCATGAGCACTTGAGTGAGAGTCCAGCGGATCCCTCCGATAAAAGAGGCCAACAGGACCATTAGGAAACCCTCTAGGTTAAACTGAGTTGACTTGAGAGTGAACATGAACAGACCACTGGCTATCAGCAACACCACCAGGATCAGGAATGGGTTCTGTTGGGTTCAAAAGAGCACAAAATGTACTACTTTTAATCTATGTAAAGACTGAATTACATTAGCTGGAAAACATATTTGCCATTACATTGGATGATAACATTTTAAACCATCGCTAATAAACAGTTTTGGCTGGTTCTGTGACTGGCACTCACAGGATTTTCAGGATTGTCAAGCAAATAGTGGTCACCCTTTACACCGGACATGACATTTGGCAGGCTGCACCACACCGGATGCTATAAAACGACTGTTGCAAATACATTTGGGGCCCTATTTTAACGATCTGAAACGCAAGTATCAAGTGTGCGGGTATAACTCTGTGTGCGGGTCTTGGGCGCTGTTGCTATTTTACCGGCGGGATAAATGACTCTTGCACCCGAAACAAGTTTAAAAGGGGTTGGTCTGAAATAGCTTCATTATTCATAGGTGTGGTTTGGGCGTAATGTGAAATAAACCAATCAGAGTGTCATCCAACAAACCCTTTAAGAGCACGTGCGCATGTTGCATGGCGGATTGTTGAATTTACCAGGCGCGGTTCACAGCTGAGGAGACCAACGTTCTTGTCAGGGTGGTGAACAAGCTCAAGACATTTTCACGTTTTATTCTACGACATCATTAGCTCAGTCTGTGTTTAAAACATCATTATGCTTATAACTGTGCTCTTAAAAGGGAACCAGTATGATGCTAACTGCCGGTTGGCCTACAAAGTGGGGTCATACCCGCACCCCTCCATTTAGTAAACAAATTGGGTGGTGAAAATTAAAAAAATTTAATTTCAAACCCTCAGATGCAATCATCTTAATTTGTGTCTGTAAAGGTGTGAACCAAATGGCTCACACAGCCAAGAGCTCCATAAAATTAAAAACTCAAAGGGATTCTTTTTCAGGGGAAAAAGTACAGACCCTTTTTGGTGGTAAAATACAGACACTTTTTTTCTTTCGGTATACAGCTGTATAATTAGGCTTGGAGCAACTCTGCAGGCTTGATTATATGACTACTACTGGGCTTGCCAAATGCAGATAAATATAAAAAGAAAAACACACTGGGTGGTAAAATGCTCTGATTATAAATGATTATATGGGCAGAGAATAGCCAGTTTGGCAAAGATTGCAAACAAAAATGATGACTTCAGATGCAAAACCTCTTTTTTGACATTTCAAAAAAGAGTGAATGCTCTTAAGGATTTTATTGTGAAAATAATTGTGACATTTTTAAAAATAAGGCATTTCAATAACTGACTAATAACCGTTTTATTGCCATTAAACCTGTACTGAAACTAAACATGGAGCCAGATAAAAATGCTCATTTAAAAGAAAAATGGCAGATGGACTTTTTACATGTGTACTAGTCTTCAAATGTCTGAAATACAGCACATTGCTGCATCTTGATGCAAACTTTATATATGCAAAACGTGTGTTTAATGTGTCTGAAGTAAAGATAGCTTCTTTTGAACGATAGCTTCCTTTTCTTTACTTCTTCAAGAATCAAGTGTATAAGCAAGCACACTTACCGGCTCCTCGAGTTTGAAGACCAGGGAGAAAAAGAGAATGAAGAGAACAGCTGAAGACTTGGTCATGGTGTACCTATAGGAAACCCAAAAATCCCAAGTAGTTTTAATTAACTTGCATTTCCTGAAGCAAACACCAGTACACCACAGGTCAAGAATTGCAAACAAGTTAAGGCTGGAATAAACTACACAACGTTTTTTAGCTTTAGAGTTTGATCCCATCCATTCAGGTAACAAAAAAAAAAAAGTTCAATATCTTGAGTCGATTTGAGATCACATATAGTTTTCATTGTCATACATGAGACGCATGTTTGTGCGTGAGTTTGTTTCATTTGGAATGACTTGAATGTCTGATAGTGCGTGATGTTCAGTCATTTAGTGATGCCCAAATTGTCTATGTAACCATTTACAAAGCTGGCAACTGTGCTTAAAAATCTGTTAGGATTCTAAAAGAAATGCAACATCAGAGCGGAATTACCGCCGTCATGACGCTCGACACACATTTAGTTACCAGGTGGATATACATTACCTCGTTAATCATATAACTACTTAACACTAAAAATATTAATAAATGAAGAAGACATTAATATTTATTTTAAATTACCCTTTTTTGTGAGAAAAAAATGTCCTACGAGAAAACGGTCGAAAACTGATTGTAAGAAACAACACTAATTCATACATTTTTATATAAATATAAAAATATTTGTCTGCACAATCAAATGACCGAACAATCAGAATCAAATATGTAATGAAATATGATTGCACATCTAAGACTAAGAATATCTACAAAATGTTTGATTGTCTGTGTCTGTAGTACTATATTTAGCAGGAAATAATAAACGACATGCTTACAAACTAATAGTGATGAAAAGGAAGCTCCAGTTGGACAGTCCAATATCCAGCACTGTCGCCAGGGCTGATGGACAAAGATAAACAGTTGTATAAATATTATGAAACACTAGGTATCTGACAACAATAACAAATTTAGCCAGAACAAAAAAATCTATGGTAAAACTTGAACATGAGAATGTATGACGCTGAGGGCGTGGTTAATTTATGGCAAGCAGAAGATAATGGTCTTGTGGACAAGACCCCCGAATACTCAAGCAGATAAAATCTCTCCATTCTTGGGACAATCAACATGGACTTCACCCTCCCAAACTGTGTTGGATAAAACCGACTATCCTTTTGTTTATCTCTTCAGCAACCATTATGACACACAGTCAAACATTTTTGGTCTTTGGACTCAACAAAAAAGAAAAATGTTCACCTGTTGGGGCTACTTTAGAAAGGTAAACCTTCCAAGGAAGAATTACTCGAGGCTTTCCCGTCCAGCACTGTATGGCAAAGCGTGTCAGTGAAGAGAAACAGAATATTATAGCAAGATGGACCAGGGTCATGAACAGAGGAAAGTGGAAGACCTGGGACAAATGACAAAAACAAAATTCAGACATTATACAAAACCAAATAGAACAAATAAGTGTTCTCTTCCAAACAAAACAAACAACAACAACAACAAAAAAACTCACATTCAATTTTCAAGAAGGAAAAGAAGGATTTTTTTGCAAATTAACTACAACTCACCTTCATGAGCCACTTGTTGTAGAAAGTTATGCCAATGGAAAACACATAGTAGAAAAGCACCAGGCCCACAGTGCGCAGCGCCCTGCAGAGGAACTGCATCGGCCACGCCATCCTGGACAACCCGGATACAACAAGGCGCAGCTAAGCACTGTTAAAACAAGAAAGGTAACCAGAGCCAGTTAATAGGTATGTTAACATGTGGAAAATCAAACTTTGAATAGGTTGATAAGAACATGCAAGGCAAAAATGTCTCAATGTGTGCTATTGTGTCGTATTGATTAGAGAAGCACTTGTTGAAAAGTGCAACAAACAGCTGTACCGTTATAATGACTGGTAAAGTGCGGGCTGAAACTCAAGATATCTTGTTTTGTTACGTTAGATATTTAAGCAATAAACGCTAGGTTTATTTTTTTTTTTAATAAAATGTTGTCCTAAGCCCTCGCGAGCACTTAAAACCTTGTTACCTCACTGATGCTTTGACAGTTTGTTCACGCTGACTGCCATTTACAGCTAACCAGTACTAGCTACGGTGATCACATTTTCTTACCTCATTGTTTACATAGTCCTTGTAAACGAAAAGCTGGTAGCATTAAACACTATGTAACCATCATTTGCTGGCGTGCCTCTTCTCACAGCACTATACCATATCTGCCATAGAATTGTGCAATTCAAACAACTTGTTTGTGAACCTAACCTACAGTCAGTCAGATACCCCTGTCTAGATGACGTGGACGTTGCTCTGCTAACACATGCGCTGCATCCCGGGAAAATTTGAATTATAAACAGATTACTCGAGATGTTTTGAAATTAAATACTTATTAATATCATTTTCTTCCTGTGTGCAAAATTTCCAATTGTTTGCCCAAGCCACTGTGAACTGAGCGAGCAATATCGCAGAATGCTGCTATCAGCTACGCGTTAGCTCTGTTAGATTTGCTAATATTGGACCTTTTTTTATTGAATCAATTGAACCGGTCTAACGTTAGGTCTAGACATAAACGAATCGTTATCAAATCAAACTGAGCCGACAACTCATCAAAAATCTAAAATAAGATTAACGTTAAATAAAAAAGCCAGTTCAATGTTTTACTTTATCTTTAACTATTTAGAAAATACAATAAAAAATTGGCTTTTTTATCACTTCACTTGGAGTCAATAAACTGCTGGACAGGAAATACAACATTTAACTTTTTAAAATTTTACCATTTAAAAACAATTTAAAATGATTTATTTGGCTTTTGGTGGAATTTATGATAAAAATAAAACATCTGTGCACGTTATATCAAAAGTATGCCCATATTTCGTTTCACTTTGTTTGGAGCAAAGAAAGAATGCCCCATTGTGACGTAAAAGAATCATTGGAAATGTTTCGAACTTTACACTATCTGTAAATAAATGTTTAATATAAAAAATAAAATAAAATATTTACACTGTATGCGTCATCCAGAACTCTAGGTGGCGATGGCGTTTAAAATGTCTCATCCAGTGTCGTGTTAGACGTAAATGAATAAATAGAATTTCCTGTTTCCTGGTTGGGGTGTTTTGTTTTGCCTTTCGATTTTCACATGTAAGTTATAAATATACACACCTTAACACGGTGCCTGTTAGTCTTTTTATAAAATAGAATATTTTAGTCTTGTGTTTGCATGACTGTTTCTAATCTGTATTTCGTTCAAAGAATGGCTGAGGAAGAGGAAGATCCTGGTTTTGACGAGGATTTGGACGACGGAGGTAACGGGGCAGATTCGGGCCAAGGTAAAAGAAAGCGGCTTTTTTCGAAGGAGCTTCGCTGCATGATGTATGGGTTTGGAGACGACCAAAATCCGTACACCGAATCAGTGGACATACTGGAGGATCTGGTCATCGAGTTCATCACGGAGATGACACATAAGGCGATGTCTATTGGGCGTCAGGGCCGTGTGCAGGTGGAGGACATCGTCTTTCTCATCCGCAAGGACCCTAGAAAGTTTGCGAGAGTGAAGGACTTGCTCACCATGAACGAAGAGCTGAAAAAGGCTCGCAAAGCCTTTGACGAGGCCAATTATGGGTCTTAACAACAATCCCATCGGTTGCTATGTGATTTTGTTCAATCGAAAGTTCCTTTTGGATTGTAATCGCTGCCCTACAAAGCAAAAAGGCAGTAACTGCATTTTTGGTCAAACAGTTGTTATTATCATTTTCATGACATTCAAAGCATCCTTTATTATGTGACAAAACATCGTATCTCAAATGTGTGTCGTTTTAGAGAAAAATGGTAGTCGTTTGTACAGTAATTGCAAAAAGTCAGAGTTATAGTCATTTTTCTCAGTTCTGCACTCTGCGTAGTTACTGCCTTTTTGCTTTGTAGGGCATGGACTTGTTGTAACCCTGTTTTTGCAGTTGCAAGACAATTCACAATTCATTTCGAAGATGATTTGTAACAACATTATAGCGTTTTTTCAGTTGTTGTGCATTAAAGATATATTAAACCTTTAATGGAAGACAAGACGTTTAATTATCTAAAGAAGCATTTCTGTACATCTTGAACATTTCAATAGACATGTCAATTTCTTATTTAAAAGATGACATGACATCTTTCATAACAGTTTAGCTTATGCTAATATTAATTTCTGTTAAAATGATTTGATTTGCTACAAGATACCCTTCATGAAATGAGAAGATCAGAGGGTGTCCTTTACAATGAAGATACATTGTGTGTATAATTTAATATTTTGTTTTTAAATAGTTTTAAGCAAAACATTTGATGAAAACTGTTGCAAATTGAAGGGTTAAAGGAAAGTGTATAAGGATTTGATTTGGTAAACAGTGCCTCGTAGTGTTTAGAAGTATTATGAAATCATTTAAAAAATGTTTGCATTTTGTTAATAATTCAAATATAACTAATTGAGATTTTTTCTTTGGAT
Source organism: Pimephales promelas (assembly GCF_016745375.1). The sequence continues at coordinate 20,819,013 of NW_024121654.1, forward strand.
ACTTTTTGTCACATTATATGCATTCTATTTATAGCTTAGGCATGAATGTATACAAAACACTAATGCATGTTGCAGTATAAACTGGACTATTATTAGTCTCATTCATTGCTATTTTAACATTTGGTCGTTTTTTCCAGTGCATGTCAATCAGAGAAATGAGGAATGGATTTAATTTACCAGCTTTTTACCGTTTCATTTGCAAATAATACTCAGCAGCCATTGACCAGATAAACAAGACACAATTTACTGGTTTCCACACTTGTAGCACACAAAGATTGTCATGTTAAAAATCTAAATGTGCAATAGAAAAGCAGAGCCATTCCTACAGTATGTCGAGTAAAGCTGAACGGCATATTTTAAGTGAATTATCGTGTTGATATTTGTAAAAGATTTGATTTTTGCTTCTACATAAACAGTGATAGTCTTTAATATATACAGAAATTGTTGACTAATTTGGGTCAGAGACTCTGGAGGAAAAAAAAAAAGAATGTTTAATTGATCAACTCAAAACTAAACCATACAAATCAAAATGTCAGACCAACTAAACAATGTGTTTTTATTTTTTATTCTGTTTTCAAGCACGTGTTCTTAAATACAATGTGGGTTTGGCATTGGTCTATGCAGCAAGATAATAAGCTGCTGATCTAGAATAAACACCCATGGGGTCTACCATGTCATATGCTTCCAGCAAACTGAGCGCCATCATAACATGATGAACCTGTGAACGACACCACAGCTTGGCTCCTTGGGTCTTGCATGAGGGTCAGTGGGAGCCCAACCTTGGCAAACCTCCCACAGGTGTTTATCTGTCTGTCTGCTGAAGAGGTGAGATGACGGCAGAAAGAGGACAAAAGGGGAAAGTGAGTTTGAGTGGCATTGAGAGGGCAGGGTTTCAGTCGGCAGGGGTGAGAGAGGAGAGGAATGTCCGTGAGTCTCTGTTTTACTGCACGTTCTCCATCATCTTGAGGAATTCTGGGGGAAAAGGGACATTGAGTTACTTCAGTATCTGATCAGAATCCAGAGTTTACAAGTAAAATGAAATCAAATCTAGAAACCGCATCATACCATCAAAGTCCAGCATGCCATCGTTGTTCTTGTCTCCATCTTTAAGCAGCTCATCAATCTCTTCCTCTGAGATGGATTCGCCAGTGCTGCGGATGATCTCTGCAAACTCTTCTCTGTCGATGTAGCCATCACCGTTCCTGTAGATTGACAGTGTTACATGCTGAAGTGAGACTAGGTCACATCAAAAACAGGTGTACATGGAAGATATCAAATGACATACCTGTCCAGTACGCGGAAGCATTCGGCCAACTCTTCCTCACTCTTGCCAGCCTGGTCCTCCTTTAGGAGTCTCACCATCATGACCAAGAACTCCTCAAAGTCGATGGATCCGCTGCCTACAATTTTCAGTATGAAGAACCTTAGTTATCACAGTCGATATTTTAGCATTTTTATGCATGTAGACATCATCACATAGACCTGAAAAATTCTTTACGCAAGTATGCAAACACGGATGTTGAACATACTTGAGTTGACATGGTCTCTTCCACTGGCCTGAAGGATCATTCATATAATTTTTACTTTTCCGGGATGTTTATTTTCAGTCAGCAAGATTATTTTCAAACTGTTGCTCTGCTTTAGAATTAGTTCACTCCAGAATTAAAATTTCCTGATAATTTACTCACCCCCATGTCATCCAAGATGTTCATTACTTTCTTTCTTTAAGTTGAAAGAAATGAATTTTTCTCCATATAGCCGACTTCATTGGGGACCAATGGGTTGAAGGTCCAAATTGCATTGTTTAAGTGTAGCTTCAAAGGGCTCTACACGAACCCAGCCGAGGAATAAGGGTCTTGCGTGTCGAAACGAACTGTCATTTTCTAATATATACTTTTTAACCACAAATCCTCATCTTGCACTAGGTCTGCGATGCACGCCCACCACTTCATGCATTACTAAAGGTCACGTGTGACCGGGCAGAAAATGTAGGGTAGGGCGAATAACTCACTTTCTCCTCCAACTTCAAACCTCAACTCTGACATCTTGTTTTACCATTTTTTTTGAAAAGGGCATTTTTGCACGTTCGCTTAGTAAACACTGGGTCAGTACTTTCGCTTAAGCCACGCATGACCTTTTCAACATGGATGTAATGCGTGAAGTCATGGACGAGCATCGCAGAGCTAGTGCAAGACAAGTATTTGTGGTTAAAAAGTATATTATTAATCTTTTTTTGAAAATGAATGATCTTTTCGCTAGATAAGAACCTTTTTCTTCGGCTGGGATTGTGTAGAAACTGCAATTTGGAACAGTCATCCCTTGGTCCCTGTGAACTCCCCTAAGGAGAAATATCTTGGAATGTTTTCCTCAAAAACCTTCATTTATTTTTGACTGGAGAAAGATAGACATGAACATCTTGGATGACATGGGGGTGAGTAAATTATCAGGATTTTTTTTTTATTCTGGAGTGAACTAATCATTTGCCCTGAAAGAAATAACTGACTGTAAAAGACTTTCTAAACTAGTGTCTATCGCCTCTTGTGGCAGAGCTGAGAATGCAGCAAATTGCCAAACACAAGAACGCATGAAAATAAGCTTTTGCATAGTATATTTCGGCCCATTGTGTGTTATATTGTGCTATGTATATCGGTGGCATTTTGCTTACCGTCTTCATCGACCTCCTCGATGATTTCTTCCAACTCCTCTCTGGTTGGATTCTGACCCAACATCCTCATGACGGTACCCAACTCCTTGGTGCTGATATCACCGCCACCATCGGTGTCGAACATGTCGAAGGCAGCCTTGAACTCTTTAAGATAGACGCATAGTTTAATATGACAGAAAGACGTGGATATTGGTGATATAGCCTATATAAATTTGTGTACACTCACCGGCAAGCATCTCCTCGCTCAGATATGAGCGGGCCTCTTGTTGCGCGTCAGTCTGTGAAGCGAAAACGCTTACATTAGGAACGGTTAATTTCAGATATTAACAGTAGGCTGCAATGTGTCAATTTGATAAATAAGGAATCCTGGTTCTTCTGGAGAGTCATTTATTTTTGTTTCACTAATTTGTATGAATTAAGACAGGGGTTTGGGCCTTGCAAACAGCAGATGGTGCCTAGAACACACTTCCAGGACAATTTTGCAACTATTTTAAGACTCGTTACCCCCTCTGTCAGTGACTGTACATGGTAATTCCGAAATGGGACCCTTGGAATGTGTCGCCTCAGCTTTAACCTATCCTGCTGACCAGCTTCATATCAAATAGCAGAATGTTAATTTCCAAACACTTACTGATTTCTGACCACCATCCCTTATTTTAAACATCCATTAGTGGGCCTAGGCTACCACTCTACTCTTATACATACATATACAGGCAATCAAACGGTTTGATGTTAAAACTACAATTCATCGTTTAAAAGAAGAAGTAGAAAAAAACATGACCATTAGCTATTTTACAGTGGATTCTGCTGAAGGATGCTAATGAAAAAATAAATAAACCAAATAAGCTTTGGTTATGAATATGACAGAGTTAACTGCCAAGACAGAGCTGAGCCCAAAATAGAGAATTTTGTCTTAAAATGAGAAAAAGAGATGGACATAAAAATAAGTTTTTATTATATTTGAATCTATTCTTCAAAACTAGAATGATTTTTTTTTTTTTTAACAGTACTATTGATTTCTTTGAAATCATCATGGGCAAGAAAAGTTACCCTACCTGAAGAATGACCCATTTTTATTCTTAATTATAATGCTTTATTAAATGCATGCAAAATAAATGCAAGGGAACTATTAATAATAGCCTACTGTAACCTTATAATATCCTTTCTTAATAATGATAAATATATACTTATAGATGTAATTTGAAATACTTTTCTGACTAATAGGCCATCTGCACATTTTTCCTTTTCATGCGTTCATTAGCAAAACTGACCACTTAGATTATTTAAACTCTTACCATGGTTGTGGATTAGCCTCCCTCACTTATATCCACGAGAAAAGCAGTGGTCAACACACTCACACCCCAACAGAAAGACTAGACATCAAGTGACAGTTCTGACACACTTTAAACAGGCCACCCAAGACCCGCCCACAGGCCTCCAGATTTAGAATCCTGAACTTTTAGGGTTCGGCTGCTCCCATAAGCCAATAGAAATGTGAATACACTTTAAGAACAGTCTGCAAGAATACCGGAAAATGGTTATTCTGCCTTGTTTACAATCCGAAAGCCTGTATTTATTGGAAGAACTGAAAAAAAGATACAAAAAAATAATTATTTATTGTGTCTGGTAAAACGTAATTGTGAAAATGCCATGTTAATGTTGACCACACCAAGGTTTGGGCATGATTTCTTTATGAGACTTTGCTTTTCCCCCTCAGAATTCCTACTAAGTCTACTAAATTCATTTAACTAAAGCTAATAATGTTATAAAAATCTTAAGTGTACAGAGCGAAATTAATTTTTAAAATGCATCCCCCCACCCCCGGTTTGGTCAAGCCGAGAAACCCTAAACCTCTTGGGAAGGTGCTGTGTTGCAAATCTTCAGCGCGCCCTGAATAGCAGATGATTAAGATCTGCACTCCACCCCACCCAGAGTCTGCAATGGCGACGCAGGTACCCCAAACCCCAAAGAGCCTAAACTTGAGTTTCCATGTATAGCATGTGTTTCCTGAGCGAGGAATCATAAGGACGTGGATTGGAGAACGATGTGTGGGGATCTCGGAGGAGGGGGGTTGCAGACTATATACTTTCAGGCAGAAATGGAGTGATTTAAAAGGAGATTTTGAGGAGAGCAGAGAGGTCGGGTGTGCAGTATGCATATGAGTGCAGCTCTGGAGATTTACATTTACAGCACTGGCATAATACCTCCATCAGTGTATAACCTGAAGACAACGAGGTGTTAAAAAGGATCCCTTTCCACCATGAGAAGAAAACATGGACACTTGACCTTTTGTCTCCGATCAAAAAATATGTACAACTTGCATGCTCCTGGCACAAAAGGTTGTCTTTAGGATTCAAAATTGATTTTTTTCTTGACCTTTCTTGGCCATAGGAAAACTCGGTCCTGAACAGTAAGTATAAAAAATATTGGAAGAGACTAACAAACGAAAAGATTAAAACTGCAACACTATGGATCTACTAGATGGACAAAGTGTTGTCTATTTTGGACATGGGGTCCTGGAAAACAACATGGTGGGATGATCTTGTTTTTCCGATGGGGTGTAGTGAAATTATAGGCAATGTGGCTGATAAGATCACATGAGTCTCAGTTATAGCTTGAAATTGAATATTTCGGAGATTAATACTATTAACACAAGGAGATCATTTTAGATAATACATTCACAAATAAACAAGTAGGTAGATTGCCAAAACATGCCTTTTTAATAGATTTGCAAAAATACTGTTAACATAAGCTAGAGGAAAGAGATTTCTTATCTCTATGACAACACAACATTAAGTCAGTTTCCAAGGTAATTCTTTTAGCAAGGCTATTTTGAATCTGTAAAGGGAGAGGGGCTTGACGGAAGGTTGGAGAATGTCTTGGGAAGAAGCAGGTGTGGGGACAGCTGAGGGTATGGTTTCCTCTTAAAAGGGTTGGATAGTTATTTATAGAGACCATCATATTGTGGTCCCCGAGGAACATCGCCAAGGAGACGGCACTGATCTATAATATTCTCTGTCCCTCAAAGCAAATTCTAGCCCATTTTTTTACATTCAGAGATTTAAATTAGGGTGTTGTTGTGTCCTCAGCACTCTTTTTCTTGAAAGATCTCAGCCTGAATTGTTCTTTAACATCTTGACTTGCTTTCTTTGAGATTTGGAGGGCGTGGAATGTAAGTTTTTCTTACTGGACGTTCTCCATCATTTTAAGAAACTCTGGAATGAAAATGGAAAAAGAGATGAAATATCATACAAACACATTTCCTGCCATTGTTCACACACTCTCCACAAATCGGAACATCCTTAGCATTCAGTTATTGTGATTGGGATTCGAAAGAAGATCAAGAAAAAGAATCTTCATGTGTTTGCATATGCATTAATACACTCTCAAAATAAATAAATAAAGGTCCTTTATTGGCATTGATGGTTAACTTTAATAGTTTAAACTTTAATTTCCATTGCACAAAAGGTTGTTCATAATGAAAAAGGTTCTACAAGAACTGTTCACTGAGAGCTTGTTTGGGGAATCCAAAATGGTTCTTCTATTGCATCGCTACAGAAAACTGCTTTTGGAATCTTTATACTAAGTGAGTAGCACATAAAAATAGAATAATTAAGATTTGCTTTACCATCAAAATCAATCTTTCCATCTTTGTTTGTGTCCGCATCTGCCATGAGTTCATCTATGTCTTCTTCTGCCAATGGCTCGCCAGTGGCGCGCATGATATCCCCAAACTCCTCACGATCAATGAATCCATCTTGGTTCCTGTTAAAATACATTAAACATCCTGTTTTTATACATTAAACACATTTTAATAACATTATTGTCGGATGTGTTTGTTCCTCTATTAAACTGATGACTTAACGTGTTTAAGTGATGCTGTCATACATTAAAGAAGCACATCATTTTATTTTTGAACCATATAAATTTGACAAAAAATACAACTTTATTCCAACTTAATTACAAGTAATCTATATGCAATGCAAGCCTGTTTCATTAAGCTCAGAATACATCACGCTCGGTCTGAGGTGTCTTCTACAGCTTCCAGTCGGGTACATAGAGGACACAAGTCTGTGCTAATCCTGAGGATGAGCTTTCAATGTGAGAATGAACGAATAAGCACTGTCCTAAGCACTCTAAATTATTAAAATGCTAAGCTAACTTAGCTTATGTTCATCCTGATGGCCAAAGAGTAACATTAGAAAGAATGATAAATAGTTAGTATGCTAACCAACCAGCATGTAAAGATAACATAGTGTAAGATAAACACAGGGACGGATGACTTCTGAAACACTTTCTCGAAAACAGTAGTGAATATAAAAAAATATCTGTTCAGTAATTTCTGAGTGGCTTGGTCCAAAATTAATCTAAAATGATTTTGGGACAAAATTTGGAGGAGGTGAACACAAAACACAATTTTAAAAATACAGGAAAATTTTGAAAAATAATCTGACAATTGAGATCAATGGAATTGTCATGAACCAAGGAACATAAAGACATCAAGAAAATGAATTTCAGACGACATTTTTAATAGTAATATGCGTTTTTATAAAACGTCTTTTTTCAGATATCTTCTGAACTCAAGGTGGTGCCATATTCAAACTTTTCAGATACCTTAATGTCCCCTACAGTCAATAATTGCATCCCTTAATACTAATCATTGATCACCAAAATTACATACATTTACATTACATTTCATTTCATTTTTTTTACATGTAGAGGTTTCACTGCATTGACCATGCTTGACTGCTTGCTACCAGATGAACAATATGTTATTAACTTTTCCAGCAAGATATTGTTACTGCACCATTTGGGAGCAAAAAGCATTAAAAAATGTATGTGTATTCTGACAATTTGGAAATGTATTTGTTTGATTGGCAGAAATGTAGTAAGTGACAAGTTACATGATGTGAACGCTATGTATGCTTACAAGTCTCTCTAACTTTGGCCACAACTACCCAATTATGATATGTTTTACCAGTAGGCTATCGATTTTTAAAAAAACTAAAGCATAAAATGGACTGTATGAACTTGCATTTGCAGAGAATCAATAAGATCCAAAATATCTGAAGAACGACATCAGTTAGCAAAGCTCATTTATCTATTTAAAGCTTCATTCGTTCATTCACAATTCCTTCGGCTGGCACAAGAAGCTTTATTGATAAAGAACTGTAGTACATTTTACTATAAAATAAGCAGCACAGGTGTTCTTTGGATTCATATTCATTAAAGATTTCAAAATGCATATGTCAAGCCAAATACTATAATAAATAAGGGGTTGATAATTCTCTGCCACAGAAATCAAATTCTTGAACCTAAAGGGATAGTTCACCCGAAAATACATTTTCTTTCAATATTTACTAGACAACACAAAAGCTATATTTTGAATTGTCTCAGTATATTTGTCCATAAAATGGAAGATTAAGGCCAGCAAAACTGTTTGGTTACCAACATTCTTCAAAATATCTGTAGAAGAAAGAATATGGGTTTGATGACAGAAATGATGACAGAATGTTCATTTATGGTTGAACTGTTTTGTATGCCTACCTTCTGGACATGATAGACCAATATAATTACCTTTCCTCACACTTCTGTTTTGTTTCATTTGCTATAAGGCCAGCTAGTGAGAGCTTTGCAGGTAAACCTAACTCTCCTGATCTCAAGAGGTGCGCTAACGGCTGATGCTAGGGTCCTTGTTAACGCGCTCGTGCCAGAGACGCCAGTTCAAGTCCCACTCAGAGCAGGGCGAGTGAGTAGGACCGGAGGGTGACCTACTTGTCAAAGACACGGAAGCATTCAGATAGCTCCTCTTCGGATTTGCCAGCTTGATCTTCTTTTAGCTGCTGCACCATCATGACCAAAAACTCCTCAAAGTCGATAGTGCCACTGCCTGAGGATGCAAAACGTAGATGTGATGGGACAGACTGAAATGCATAGAGGAATATAAATAGAACAATTTGAGCATTTGTTTTCTGAAGTGTGGTTGGCACAAACCATTTTTGTGTTTCAACTTACCATCTTCATCAACTTCTTCAATGATGGCATCCAGCTCCTCTCTGGTTGGGTTCTGACCCAACATCCTCATGACGGTACCCAACTCCTTGGTGCTGATATCACCGCCCCCATCGGTGTCGAACATGTCGAAGGCAGCCTTGAACTCTGATTTCAGATGATAAAAAGAAAATAATAATAATACAATTCAAAACAGGATGTTAAAGTTTGTGTGAAGCAGTGTGAATCAAATTTGTCCCATTTAATGAGCAAAATTTTCACACACTCACCAGAAATCATTTCCTCACTCAGGAAAGAGCGGGCGTCTGCCTGGGCATCAGTGGGCTAATAGGAAATATAGAATTTGAACCTAATAGGGCTTTAACACATCACTGAAAATGTACTTTGGTATATTTCCAAAAATATTCGAGACAAATAAAAAACGGACACAGGAACAACAAGATGAAAACCAAAAGAGTTCAACTTTTCTTTTCTTTTTAAGTACAATGTATATAATCAACACAATTAGATCGAGTAAATCAAATCAGATGGCATCCTCATGCTTTTATCATAATTTGCTAAATTAATTAACTAGTTTGACATTTTGTTATTGGATGCAATCACATTTATACATTTTTAGTTTACCCTTAAGTGTCAATGTATTAACTATCAAACATGTACAAACAATTAATGCTGCTGTTATTCATGCATGAATCCTTATGCCTCCTGTTGTACAGTAGTTAAGGATACCAACACAACTGCAGCAAAGTGACAGCAAACCTCATTATTTCCCCTTGCCAAAAATGTGAAAAAGATGGTGTTATGATCATAAACAGTTGGAGCACCAAGATGGAGTTCTGTTCTGGTCAGCTTAATCACCTGATTTTTTGAACTACTGTGGGTAGATTTTGGAGAGAAATCTGAGAATAAGATTCCTTCCTTCATCATCTCTGAAACAACTATGTTATTAATGAAGTAACATATAGAACTCCTTGATTTAATAAAATAACGTCGTGCTCAGCATCACAAAGAACTGTGAAAGACGTGCAGAATGAACTTAGTTTATATCCATGCTGTAACGGGAGGCAGATTTAATGGGTTTCAATTGAAGCTGTTATTGAAGAGAAAATCAAGATTATTTACATAGATTGGATCTGCACCCAGAAAAAGAATGAGAAAGAGACACAGGAGGAAATCGATTAATATCTAATGAAGACAATTTTTCTCATGTCACACTTAAGGAATGTCTGTAAATGAATCATGGTCCAGAATACATTAGATGAAGAAATCTTACAAATGTTCTCTTATGAGAGGTTCTCTCGTATAAGAAAAAAACAAGATAGTGGTAAAGTGATTTTTACACTGAAATTACACTGGATAAAATAGCTCTACTTGTCTTGTACAAATGGTGTAATTTTGCGGCAGGTATAGGCAATAGCAAAAATATGTTTCTGTTAGCTAACTTACCTTCCTGGAGACAGTGGACAGAATATGATTACTTACTGTAATCTGTTTTTTAACAGGATGAGGAAGACAGATCTGTTCCAGAATCACTGTTTATCGTATTTAATGACATGAAATTGCTATAGCTTTGTAATAGGTTTTCATAGCATGTTTATTTACCAATGGGAGTTAGGAAAACCACACAATAAATTATAGTAAAAACCGAAGTAGCTCATCAACTTTAAGCTGAAATAGTGAAACTATTGAGCAAAGGGGCCATCGAGCCTTTATCTCAAGCTCAGAGTGAAGGGGGTCTATACAGCAGATATTTTCTGGTACCGAAAAAAAACGGGGGCCATTCCGGATCTAAGACAGCTGAACAAAGTGCTAGTGAAACGCCAGTTCAGAACGCTCACAATCGCACAGATTTGCCAAGAGAACTGGTTTATTTCAATAGATCTGAAGGACGCATATTTTCAAATACAAATGTCATGTCACAGGCGATTCTTGAGATTCGCCTTCGAGGGCCAGGCATATCAATACACAGTCCTACCGTTTAGCCTGTCCAATTACAATGTGCATGGACACGGCTCTCGCACCCCTGAAACTTTGGGGAATGCGAGTTTTGAACAATTTGGACGATTGGCTGATTCTAGCTCGATCACACTCAGAGCTCATAGAACACAGGACCATATTACTCGAACATCTTGAGAATCTAGGTCTCAAAGTCAATTGGGTGACAAGTTCGCTGTCTCCCAGTCAGAGAGACTTGGTTGTCTTTTCTGGGCACAGAAAACCAGACAGAACTGGACTCGCTGTCTATGACAGCGCTATTGTCGCCAGAGCGCAGACTGAATATTCAGGCCATCATGAAATCCTTCCGCTGCGGCGCTATAGTCCCGCTCAAAAGGTTTAAGAAAATGCGGGTCTCATGGCCTCATGAGGTCTCATGGCCTCAGCATCATCAGTACTCTAGTTGGGTCTGCTTCGCATGTGCCCGCTGCAGTTATGGCTAAAAGCGCGAGTACCACCTTGGGCATGGGCCTCCGATCTGTTTCGCCTCAAGGTCGATCAGAAATGCATCACAGCTCTGAAACCTTGGAGAGCAATCGACTGGCACCAGTCAGGACGCCTCCACCTCGGGATGGGGAGTGCTGCTCGAGCGCAGACCGTTCTTTGGCCAGTGGTCAGAACGAGAGAAGCTCCTACATATAAACTGTCTGAAAATGATTGCAGGCGAGGCGTTTCTGTCCCCAGATAAAAAATCTTGGACAACATGTCAGTGGCGGCCTATATAAATCGCCAGGGTGTTGTCAGATCCCGAAACCTTTACACACTGACGGAACGCCTCCTGGTCTGGGCTCAGCACAATCTGCGCTCATTGAGAGCAGCACATGTGCCTGGTCACCTGAATTAGTAACCAGACAGACTGTCCAGAAACAATGTTCCAGCTGGAGAATGGTCTCTGCATGACGGTCCTACTGCTGCGGGAGACATTCGGTAGAGCGCAAGTAGACCTGTTTGCGTCCCAAGAAAACACTCACTGTCTGCAATTTTTCTCCAAGAGCAGGGACACGCTGGCCCACATCTGGCCCCGCTGCCCACTCTATGCCTTTCCCCCCATCTCGCTCCTGCCTCAGGTATTGGAATGAATCAGGGAAAACGGATGCTCAGTGCTACTTGTGGCTCCGCTCTGAAAAAAAAAACAGTCTTGGTTCCCAGTTTTGATGCAGCTGACAAACACTGCCCCATGGCCAATACCAATGAGGAAAGACCTCCTCTCTCAAGCCAAGGGCTCGATTTGGCATCTGTGGTCCATACATGCATGGGCCATCAATGGGTATACACTAACCTCCCGGAGAGAGTGTTAAACACGGTCACGCAGAATGGTCTGTGTTTTCTGGCTGGTGCAAAGCTTGAGGTTTTCACCCCTAGACTGTGGGGTTATGGAAGTTCTTTCCTTCCTTCAAGAGATACTGGATAAGGGCAGAACCCCATCCATGCTCAAGGTTTATGTGGCGGCCATAGCAGCGTTTACTAAACCAGCGACTGGCCAGTCACTGGGTAAGAACAATCCGCTTCCTTATGGGAGCTAAGATGCTGACCTTTCGACGTATTTTTTTTTTGAAGACATGAAAGGTGCCCCGTTCGAGCCAATCCATTTTTCAGACATGAAACATTTGTCGTTCAAGATAGAGTTTCTTATGGCTCTTCTTATGGCTTCAGTAAAGCACATAGGGGATTTACAAGCACTCTCAGTAAGCACGACGTGTATGGAATTTGGGCCAAATAACTCGAAAGTCATACTCAAACCAAGACACGAGTACATGCCTAAATTCCTCAACACACCGTTTAGGGCTCAGGTCATTTCCCTGTCTGTCCTGCCTGTTTACAACAAGGAAAAGGACGCAAGCCTCCTTTGCCCAATCACGGCATTAAGAGCTTAAGTGTCTAGCATCTAACATCTAAGATATTCTAAGGGAATAACCGCATCGAAACAGAGCCTATCCAGATGGATAGTTGATGCTATAGCGCTGCCCTACACTTCCAAAGGCTTGCAGTGTCCTTTGGGTGTCAGAGCGCACTGCGTTGTGGGCTTGGTCTAGCAGGATTACCTTTCAGGATATCTGTATGGTGGCAGGCTGGGCCTCCCTGTCTACATTTATAAGGTTTTATAACCTAGAGGTTCCTTCCTTACAGGCTAAACTACTTTTGGTCTAAAAATCAGTATTTATAGGCCCCGTCTCGGCAGGACGTGAGATCTGACGTCATGGGCCTCTCTCAATAGGTTGCTGCAGTTGCCGCAGTACAGCCAATTGGTATGCGAGCCGTCTTGCCTATGTCTGCATGCTGCCGCAAAGCGTTTTACATTAATTCAAAATTAAGGATAGTTTTTGGCCTCAATATCTCATGGAAAAGAGATTTTCCCCTTGCGTAAGATATTATGCAGTACTCGTTCCCTCTTCTAGACAATTTGAGTAATGTATTGTAGTCAGATCACATCTCATCTCATTTATGGAAAAGTACTTTTTTTTACATTGCACACTTTAGGAGGTTATTAAACATTAACATTAAATATAATTTTATAAAATGCAAACACTTTAGATTCAAATATGTTCTGGGAATACAAAATAAGCACCTGATCTGTCTTTTTTTTTTTTTTTCAGTACAGTGCTGAAAGTGGCATAAATGTGTTCTTTGGAATTATTTGCAAGATTTCTTCAACAAATGTATTCTGGACCATGTAAGATTCATGTTCAGACTTTTGAAATGGAAGTGGAACTACAAGACATCTGCCGAACATCTCTGAACACAGTGCTTAAAAATAGTAACAAATACATACAAAGGAAAAATGTCATTAAGCCAGACCTCGTGCATCACACATGTTCAGCATCGCTATCTTCTCTTGCGTGTCTGGTCCTTTACTTGGTAGGACACAAAAGCTCTAACCAGATACAAGCATTGTTTCTTATTATTTTGTGAAGTAAATACACTTGTCTCTCTTGTCCGGTTGTCGGTTTTATGTAAAAAAGCTATATACAGCCCTCCTATAGAGCCAGAATCCTTTTTGTCCACATGTACTGTAAACGATTATGAGGAACCACAACATGACATTGCAAATATCAAAGCATCATGACAGTCTCAGCAATGTTATCAAACCCTATATGTTCCCTCTTTTTGATAATGTGGATTACCACATGTATCCAGAGCCCACAAACACAAAGGCCAAACACTATCAAAGATAACAGACAAAGAGGAGGAGTCAACCACTTGTAGCATGTGAAGTAATTACTTAACAGTAGTGATATTTCACTAATAAATGATTACTATGCTGCTATGAATCTTACTTGAACTATAAACATACCTGCAATATCTAAACAACTCAATTCAAGCCGTATAATCTACCAGGCTTAGTTTTGACTTACAGTTACACTTCTAAAAATGTGCTTTATGTGTAACATAAACTGGCTTTATTCAAGTAAAGCTATTATTTAATATGACTGAATCAGCTTGATTTCATTATGTTAGAGCAAGTATAATCAATATATGTTAGAGCCATATTATGGGTTAGAGGTTTAGAACAAGACAAAATTACTCCTTGTAAAATGTAAAACCTGCACATATCCACTTTTACTTTGGATCTTCTAGAAAAAGTATTCCAGTTATAAGTATGCATCCATATAAAAATCACTGACTGACTGAAGCATCTTGTCCATATCCACTTTCCAGATATCTTACCATACTGACAGCTTGTTAGTGAGATCAGTGTGTATCTGAAAACAGTAACGGTCTTCTGTCCAGCAGCCTTTCTTCTAAACGTGCGCTGTTGGACAAATGTCTCCAGACTCCGCAAATAAGACCTCATATTATTCTCACCTTTCTAGAAAATGGCCAGGATTGGACAAGAAACTTAAGACAGTGAACTTGTCAACCAATGTCTGTGTGGCCTCAGCTAGCTCCACCCCTCTTCTTCATCCCTTTCTAATCCATCACCACCTCTATTTGCCCTCCATTGCCCCATATTTAGCTGAAGGATGGTCTCAAATTTCCCTGCCAAATTAAAAAAAAAATGGTAATAATAATAATAAAATAAGGAAATCAATGAGAGGTTATTTAGGTTGTGGATAAACAGCTTCCAGAAACAGATGTAGGCTCAACTCCCTTCCACATACAGGGTATAGGATTTGTGCCCTCATTCAAATGCCTGTATTTCTTTGCCCTTCTCTATCAATCTGTCCATCCATTAGTCATCTTGGCTGTGTGTATCCCTGTCTGTGCTGAGTCTGACTGTCTCATTTGAATTTGTAACACTTTGGCACACATTACGAAACAATGAGTCAAAACGAGACAATGAGAGGTGACTTTGCATGTGTTTAACAAGTCAGTCATTGTATCAGTTTATCACACTGTTACTCACCAAAATAAATGTGGGCAGGAAGTATTGATTTCAACTTTTCAATCTGATTATCTTTTTAAACTACTGAGTTGAAATGTTGAGTTGAAACCTACTTTCGCAGATTTGTTTTAAACTTTATGCCTAAAACATTGCTTTTTATAGAAAAAGTCCCGATTTGATTTTTACTAACCTACTTTTTTAAGGGTTGTGAAGTTCATTCTTCATAGAATGTACAGCAGAAGGCCTTCCTACTTAAACAGTACGATTTTGGATGCTTTTAATGTGTTTATGAATGAAATTTGGACGTACTACCAAAGATTTTTTTAAAATGGAATAAAATGCCTGTACCCTTAAAGAAGCTTAACAGTTAACTTCATTCTTAAAAATAAACATTCTTTGTTGGAATCTATGTTTCCATAAAGAACCTTTAACATCCATGGAATCTTTCTATTGCACAAAAAGTTATCAAAATATTCTTCACATTAAAGACAAAATGGTTGTTTGGAGAACTGATCTCAAGGTTCTTGGTGAACCAAAGATTTGAAGTCACTGAATTGCTGTTGTGGTAGATTTGTCCCTAAATCTAACCACGTCCTATAATATTTATAAACTAGTGCGTCTACACATCGAAGTCAACTGAGTGCTAATCCTATACCCTAGCGCGTCTATATTGACGTCGACTGAGTGCTAATCCTATACCCTAGCGTGTCTACACATCAACGTCGGCTGGGTGCTAATACTTGTCTGTCCCCCTAACTAATTTGCTTCCTGAGCAGGAATAATCGACAAACAGACTTCAGGAAATGTCCTCTTAAAGTCCCCGTGAAATCAAAATTGAACCTATTTACTTTGTTAGCGCATATTACTAGTCTTGTGGTGAACAATTAATCCGTGCAAGTGAATATATATTAAAAAAATGTTTTACCTTTGTAATCTTTAATCAAAATCTGAAAAGTTACTTCCGGTCTGGAACAGTTTCTTTTTCTGATGACGTAGGTTTCACAGTTTGGGTGGGGAAACGCTTAACCACTCCCAGGAGCGCTAGAGTAAAACCCTGCCCTCTGTTCAATATTCCGTTTCACTTGGAAATACGTCACAGCACTGGAGAAAAATCGTTTGCAACTTCCGGTTCACGGGGACTTTAAATGCTTTAAACCAAGAGTTATCGACATTTCCTCAGAGAACTTCTCCCAAGAAGAAGCGTTAAGCATGGCCGGAGATTTTCAGACAAATCCCATTGAGAATCCCACCAGTTAATACAGATACAACAGTTTTTATAGAATAGGGGTATGGCAACAATGCCATGCATTATATAATTTCCCTACATATGCAAACCCTTAGGATACCAGGTAAGGCAAAATTTGTTTAATTGATTATTTCATTGTTAATCACAATGTTATAAGCTATCTGTAGTTTAATTTCCCATATATGTTATTTTTACACTCAACAGGGATATGGCAACCTAGGCCAACAACATTCAAAAACACAGAGCAGAACGTTTTGGTACATGGTGTTTCAAAGTGTAAGTGTGTTGGTTCGATATTAGAAACACAGTTTAATATTCAGTTTAAAATACATCACACTGTAAAGAGTTGTATGATAGAAAATCACTGTTTGCCGACTCTGTTGGCATTTTATTTTATATGACAGAACAGAACAAGGGGTGACCTTGTCAGATTCTCAAGGCCTGTCATCATTACTCTTATCCGGTTTCTCCTAATAATCCTCTGACTGCTAGAGTTTCATAAGCTTTGCCAATATATCCACTCCCAGGACAAGTCAGAGTAGTTAGATTTGAACTACATGCTCTTACTTATAAACACTTGTAACTTAACTTGTAACAGTGAAATCCAAGTCATCAGGATGTCAGACTTTTGTCATGGTCCAGATTAAAGTCACAAACTGAAACCTTGCTTTTTGACATCAGACAAATTTGCTTTGACAAAAATGTCACGCTCCTTCATAACCGCTAGCTCTACTCAGATGTATATTAACCATGGCGTCAATTTCAAACCATTTCGAGCCCGATTCAGATCCTTCCAATGTTAACGAACAAGAGGATCATCCAGATTTCAAGCCCGGACTTTGCAAGCATGGATTTCACAGGAAATCCAACAACTCTTCCTCTCCTCTAAGCAAGCATCCCAACATAGCCTCACCCCTTTTGTTGTGTGTTCCCAGGGGCAGGGTTTATGTAAATGTTGGGGTTTGTGATGTCACCAACCTGGGAAGAAGCTGGTTGTAGTCCTTAACAGCCGTTTGTTGTTGTGGGAGCTAAGGTAAAAAGCAAGTATTCTCTGTGAGTGCCTTTTGTTACCCCAAGCTCTCCAAGACACTTAAAGGGATACTTAAGATTTAGAATTGAGCTTTATATCAGTAGAAAACCAGTAGTATTTGGGAATTACCGTGCCAGAGGCTAAAAACTACAGCTAGTGTGCCGCATGTTTTCACCACGCCCATTATGGGGCGGGATCTCACTCACAGAATATAAGTGTCAGCCATCTTTCTGTAGAAGCTAAGCTAACAGGCTCTTGCCTCCTGGTCTGTGTAGAAAGTTTGTGTAGTAGGCTAATCACAATGGTGGAAGGTAGTTTTGAAAGTTGAAATGGCAGAAGGGTTTTTCGAAGACCTGTTGCGAGAATCTGATGCTCGCGGCTAACTGTACAAGCCGCAATACAGCGATAAACAGCTACGGGAGATGGAGGAACAAGAGGCGGCCGGAGCGAGACCTGAGCCCTGCCAGACTCGAGCTGGGGCGGACCGGGGGTGTCAGTGCTTTCGCTGTGCGCCTATGGAAACAGATATACAGTAGAGTTCTATTGCTGTCTCGAATCTATTTGTGGTGATGCCATTTTCTTCTGGACAAGATCGCTGAATCCGCAGAGCTTTGAGTGTTATTTTTTAAATTTAAAGTTATAACTCTCATTGGTTGTGGTTCTTTTATAAACCTTAGTGTTACTATGGATTAGCCTAGATAATGTATTAGCTTAGAGAAATAGTGATTTCACTAAGCTAATTGACATGGTCCTGCCTTGTATCATATTATTAATGTGAAAGTATAAGTTGCGTTATATACATTAGGCTAGTACATCCCGAAACAACGCAATTTAGCATTTAGATGGAAATGTATCAAATAACTCACAATGTATCAAAGAATGCCTAGTTGTATCAATTTTTCGGATTGTGCCGAAAGAGGCCGGTAGGCATGGCTTGGGAGTGGCCTCGTAAGGGCAGCAGAGCAAGTGCATTCTGGGAGTTATTGTCTTTCAGCCACATGAGTAAAAAATACATGTTGTACATTTTCTCAGTCTAGAATACTTCAATTTCAAAAATAACTTCACATTTCTACTGTGTAAATGACCAATAATAAATACTCATTCATCTTCCCAGAGGTGAAGTATCCTTTAAGCTGAAGTAAATGACAGCAGCAACTGTCAACCTCTCATTCCTGACTCTCTGCCTAACACTCCTCCTTTTTTCTTCGCTCTATTCTTGGACATTCTCAAGGACAGCAGCTGAATCTTCGAGAACAACTAAGTGTAGCAAGCTAAATAAGGAGAGAGCATACACCTCATACTATACCTCTTGTCCTCTCCAGAGTGGTCACCGATTCTACAACTGCACAACTGAATGCTACACAATTGAGTTTTGAAACGCAAATGCATTTGTTCCCGTTCGACCAGCAGACAGAAAATAACTTCATTCAAGTTGAATGTCTCACGTGTTTTTGGTATCAGAACATGATGACATGATTTCATCTAATATCTCTACAACTGGTGAAGGTACAACTCAGTGGAAACCGATTTCAGACTATGTAGATAATATGTTTTACCATTATTAGCTGATAATTCTGATTATGCTGAAAATACATTTAGCTCTCCTCTCTGAGTAAACCTCAGACTATCATCAACCTATTGATGATTTCAGGCTGTGGAAAAACTAGTGATCAGGTGTTTTCAAATCTAATCCGAAAGGTGCAGTGTTGGGGGTCACGCATTACAAACGTGCATTACATAATCAGATTACTTTTTTTGATGTAACGAGTAAAGCAATACATTACAAGCAACGTGAATTACGTAATCAGATTACTTTTTGATGTAACGGGTAAAGTAACTCATTACAAGTAACGTGCACTAAGTAATCAGATTTGCTTTCTGATGTTATGATTAAAGCAAGGGATTATGAGTAACATACGTTATGTAATCAGATTACTATCTGAGGCGTTTAAAGACTCCATTGTCCATAATTTGATATTTTTAATGAAACACTACAATGTATAAAAGGCTCCATTACCTTGTATCTACGTTATGACCCTAAGTTTTTGTAAAAATAGGCATAAAAAAATGCAATCCTCTGTCGCACAGTACAGAAATGACCGTATAGACAGAAGTAGAAGCTTGCACGCAATCGGGGGGACGTGGAGGCACTTATTTGCTTTAAAAAGCCTTTTAACATGTCAATGTAGTCATACATATCGTACAACCAGAGACACTGCTTTACGGCAATACTTCAGTCACTTTGCTGCTCTCGTGCTCTGCTCTTTCCTTTCATCAACAACACAGCTGACACAGGTAAATAAACGTGCTAGAGGAGTTAAGTCAATATAACATAACATAATTCTGGTCCATGCC
This sequence comes from Pimephales promelas, assembly GCF_016745375.1. Next base: position 20,838,640 of record NW_024121654.1, read on the forward strand.
ATCAAGCAGTAACTCTGGTTGTCATCAGTCCTTCACTGACCAATCAGCGTCCATTAGCAGAATGCTAGCGTGTTATGGGCAACAATTACAACTCAACGTGTAAAAAATTGAAAGGACATAAGTACTCGTTCATTCAACTTCCTACCTATAACCCACGTTGAACTTCCAAAACCTACATTCAAATCTGAGATTTGAAGGCAAATGGGGGAAAGAGACAAATTTAGCCGTCTAGCGCGATAGACTCGCATTCATTTTGCACTCTTGCACGATCACCCCCAGTGGAACTCTGGTGGAACTACAACCAAAATTCAGTACAATAGGACTTAATAGGGAGTGGTCAGGCTTTCCTTAGACGGACTTTGGTTGTGTCCTGAATTTCATGGGAAATGCCTTTGAATTGGGATAGCCTTCATCGTCCCGCTGCGGTGACGCAATCGGCCATTGAATGCGATCTTTGGAGGATGCAGCCTCTATCACTCAATAATATTACACAACCCCTATTATTAAAAACCATTAGGCTTACAGCCTGCATTATAAGAAAACGTCTCATTGCAACCGTTACACAAATGCAAAAAGAAAATGTATCAGTGGTTTGTGGGATGTTGATATGTCTGAAGCTATTTTGCCCCAAATACATCCACAGTCCATAACAATGAATAGCATTAAAACATTACAATAGACCTAGGCCTATTTACTTTATTTAGGTCAGTAAATGATGGGGTAGTCATACACATGATTATTACAATCCAATCTAATAGGCTACTCCTGGGTTAAAAAAAATGTGTTTAAATGGTTAATTTACAGTTCAATCAAGGCAAACTCTTTCTACTGGTTATTTTTAGCGAGAGGTTTCTTTGAATGAATTTAAGCTCCACCTTCATTTAAGTCACTCACCTGCCTACATGTTCTGTAAAATCACATGTAGCCGCTACAAACGCGAGCCACAGAGTTGTCAACATCCTGAAGCTGCCATAAAAGCTCTCGTCCTCGCACAGATGAGTTTCACACGTGCTTTACCAATTATCATGTTTTGGGCTGCATGTCATCAGCACGTTGCAGACTGCGCGTGTCCGACTCCAAACCAGGATGCGCGCAACATCACTTCATACTCCCTCCAGCTGTTGGACCAGGGACGCTGCCTCTTCACATCCATCCTGCCTTCAGATACAGCTGTGAGGGTACTGGTGTGTGTCTTTGTGGTGATGACCATTATCTCACTTGGTTTCAATGGGTGCACTCTGTTTAGTATTGGCAGTTCAGAAGACTTATCCTGGGAGCCACGCTTTGCCTTGCTGAAAAACCTCATAGTGAGTGATGTTCTCCTCATTGTCACACAAGGTCCAACAGTGATACACTGCCTGTTACAGAAGACCACGCTACAGTACGGAGCTTGGTGTGTCACTCAGTTCTTTCTTAACACCGTTTGTGTTTTCTGCACTATGCTTACTATCACCTGCATGGCTCTGGAGCGCTACCTGTACGTGTGTCTGGCCATCTACTACATCCGTATACTAACCACAAAGCGCCTTTACCTCATACTCGGGCTCACGTGGCTTATTTCAGTGTGTTTATCGGCAGTTATCACAGGTTTGATCTGTTTAGGGCACAATAACTCATTGTTGGGCAAACCCATTCCAGGACTACTCTGTGAGCCGGACACCTTGGAGTCCCACCTGGGCTTTCCGCGGGCTGCTGCGATGTTTCGCAAAGTGGTTGGGCTTATGGTGACGCTGCTTTGCATCTTTTCCTACTCGTTCTCATACCTGCGCATGTATCTGGAGGCGCGCAACGCCGTTCAGCCTTTCCAGCAGGTCAATGTGAGGGCGCGCAAAACTGTTTTGTTTTACTGCTCGATGCTGCTGCTGCAGCTGCTCCCCATCTTTCTGAAGATAGCCTCGGATGCTCTGTGGGAACTTGAAGGCAACATGGCCATGATCCAGTCGCTGTATCATTCTGGAGGCTGGACCTCAGCAGGGACTCTCCACATCATGCTGCTGGTGATGCTTCAGGTGCCTCCTTGCATTAATCCACTCGTTTATGGCCTGCGCAACAGGGAGGTGAGGGAAGTTCTGCCCAGGCTGCTGTGGTGGAGGAGGGAGAACCGCTGAGTGAGCCCGGGACTAAAACCATACAGGTCGTTCCATCTCTTCCTGCGAGATGTTTCAGGGAATTTTCAGTCAGCATTCAGTGGCAGGCAACATTATAAAGAAGGAAGATGTGTATGCATCGTTGTGAAGGTTTATTGTGAGATTATAATTATAATTATAATTATTAATAACGCACAAAATAAAACTTTAATGCAAAATGCTTTGAACGTAAAACTTAGTAAATTTGACTCAGAAGATGTAACGTGCCGTTCGTGCAGTTTCTTCACTGTAAAAAATAACCATGGGTCTAGTAATTTTCATTAAAAAAATGAAGGTGATAATTAAAAATATCGTGTATATTTTATTAAGAAAATTGTTGTTCAGTGTTGTATAGAAAATATTGAGGACATTTCACTAATAAAACCAAGATATACATTTTCCTATTATTTATGTATTTATTTTCACAATTTTGAGGCTTGAATTGAGGAACGGATTAAAATTAAGTAAAAAGGGCTACCAATTTATTTTAAGAGAATTAGCTACGGTTTTATTTAGAGACACAATTGTTAGTTCCCAGCATGCTTTGCAGGATGGCAATGGAGAGGAAATATTGAAATCAAGTGTTATTTTATGTTTTTGAGTAAAGGGAAACATCTGTTCATGTATGTTTGACATTTGAAAGAGTTTCTATTATTTTGAAGTTCGGTTCGTTAGTTGCAATTGTGTGTTTTATACACAATTGCAACTTTTATATAATTGTGCTATACAGTCTTTTAAAAATGCAATATAACTCACGGTAAATGTAGGCTAATATAAATGGACATTCCCTTTCACGCTAATTCACACACTTTTGAGGGTGAACTTAAAATATAAAAGCATATTTCGCTAAAAAAAAAATTTAATTCATTGTATCATATATAGGCTAAATAATTAAAAGGATTACATGATTCAGGAAGATTCCATGAAAGAAACCAAGTCTTAACTACTCAAAAATATTATATAGGCCTAATATTGTTACCATAGTTTATGTTTTTATTATTAAATAGTAGTAAAAATGTTTACAGTGTAGGTAGGCTAAATAACACATAAAGGGTTTGATAATATTATTTAATGTAGTATCAGACAGGAACAAACAAATTCATAATAGCTACATTTCTTTTTTAACTTAAACTTGATATTTAAAAAAAATGTGTTAGATAATAAGCATTAACGAAAGAAAATTCTGTAAAATTGAGGCTTATTGTAAAGTATAGGCCATATATACTTTATTCCTATCTCACATGTTCATTCATTGCACACTAGACATAGCAATAATAACTTAGTCTTACCAATCGCACGTACCACAAGACACCAATTTAATATTTCTTTTAGAGGTCCTAAGCTTTGGAGTGAGTTAAGTCCATCGTTGCAATCAATGTCCTCTTATTCAGCTTTTACAAAGCATTTGAAGAGTTTACTATCGCTAGCTTGATGCCTTTTATGTTGTAGTTTTTATTTATTTTATTATATATATATATATATAATATATTATATTTTCCTCGCTTTTCTTTTCCAAGCACATTTGTTTGTATTGAATTGCTTTCTATCATTTGTTGTTTATTTTTATTTTTCATCTTTTGTTCTGTTGTTCTTCTTTTTTTCTTCTGTGATGCTTATCTCGTCTCGTGAGTTAATAGGAATAGGAGTGGAACTCTGTACAAGTCTAGTCTGGCTTCGTTCCCTCCTAGCATTGTTCTGTACTTGTACTAAACGTGCTAAACAAATAAACTAAACTAAACTATATATTTATATATTTTAAATACAATATATCATTTATTGCTTACTATGAGAAGGGAATTAAAATTGCTGCTCAATGTCTGTGAATTTTACAGATAGATTTACAACATTTAAAGTACAAATCAACAATAGATTTGCAGCAGATGGTATTTAACCATGACATGGAACATATGCTTAATGTTAAATATAATCATGATCTTAAAATAGAATAATCACAGGGATATCAAGGGATACAATGTTAACACTCTTAATGATTACTTGCAGAAGAATGCAGATACTGTATAAGGCATAGCAAAAAAATGAGTTAAGGTGATAGTTCCAATATAAAAGATATCAGGTATGGCAGCTATAGCAGAGTGTAACGGTCACCAGGTGGAGTGCCCTTGAGAGTCACCAGAGGGCACTCCACACCAGATGTTCATGTTTCCCTCACAACTACATTTCCCAGAACTCACTGCCCGGACTTTTCACTGATTGCTTTCACCTGTGTCTCATCCTGTTAGTGTGTCTATATATACCTTGTGTTCACGTTCAGTGTTTGCGAAGTCTTGTTTAAGTGTTACACTGCATTTCTGAGCGGTTTTCCGTGTTTGGTTTCTGGTTTTTGACTTTGGATTGTTTTTTGGATTTTGATTATTGCTGCCTGCCCTGACCTCTGCCTGTTTCCCGGATTCCCATTGTGTATTCTCCATTGTCCTGTCTGCGGATTCTCGACCCTGCCTGTACGACTATTCTTATATTAAAGCTGCATTTGGATCTACATCTCCCAGTCTCGGAGCAGTTCATAACAGACAATCCAGGGACCTCAGAACAGGGCCGAGAAACAGGCAGGAACCGAGTGACATTTAGACAACAACCGACAACCAACAACTGAAACACAGGGGTATAAATACACAGACAAACAAGCTAATCAAGCTAACAAGGGGGTGTGGTAAATAAGAAACACCTGTGGACACTGAGCAACATCATAACAAAAGACAAGACACATGGTAGGATCACATGACAAACAAGGAAACACGTGATACACAAAGCAAAACAAAACCCACAACGTGACACAGAGGCTAATAGTTCATAAATGAATACAGTATATACAATATATTACATTTTATTTATTTATATGAATGTAGGTGTATTTATATTTGTGTGTGTACATACAGTATATTTTTGTTTGTATTTATTGTGACAAAAATGTGAACTTGAGTCATTCAATGTTGCTATCTATGAAAAAAGCTTAATTATGGATTATGAATACATTGGGGATTCTTTCCACTTTAAATTTGAGTAGAAATTAAAAGGTATGATATTATCATTTGGTCCAAAGTAATACAAATATGTGATGCATGTAACTTCAAAATCTTATTGAAATGCATCAGAAATGTACAGTTGTAGAACCTGTGCTTAATAAACTGTTGGAAATGGTGTCCAAATCCTAATGAGTGTACAAATAGCACAGACACATCAACAAACAAAAGCCCTGCTGATTCTTTTGTGATCTGGATTTTAAGATAAAAGGGATAATTGTCCATATATTATCCATTTTAATATTAGTGAATACAGCAGCAGTTGTGGCCTAATGGTTAGAAAGTCTCAGCACCCGCAGAAATTATAGGCGGAGTGAATTAGAGTGCCCACTGCTCCATGTATGTTTGCGTTCAATACTCACTGCTGTGTGTGTGCACTTGGATGGGTGAATTCCAAGTATGCAACACCATACTATGTCACGTCCCTTTCCTTTCCTTTTTTCCCTTGTTGTACACTATCATTCACCACACACTCCGTGCCGGAGACGGTGGTGTCTGTGCCGGAGATGTTTGGAGCTAGGATTGTATCTTTATTACATGCAATAAAATAAATGATCTGAGAGAGCATCACTGAAGATTAAATATAAAACTTAAGTTTACCTAGCATGATGGCTAATAAGTGATTAGCTATTAGCAAGCTAATAATATAATAAAAGAGTGCTATTTTTTTATGTTTAATCTTCAGTGATGCTGAACTTGCTCAGCCAGCTCATCGAGTGTGTCATCATCTTACCCAAACATTGGAGTGTCCATGTTCAACTTAAAGCTTAGATCTGGCCCAAAAATCAAGCCCAACCCTAACGTTACCCGAGCCCGTTGTGTCCGAGCCCGGCCCGGCCCGACACATTAACTGTAATTATGAGCCAGAGCCCGATTTAAACCCGAACATTTTTATACATTGTTATAACTGACTTTCTGAACTACTTTCTATGTTACTTTCTCCTGCCTGCAACATTTATGTTTTGTCCCACGGCATCTATCTAGGTGAACCGAACAATGGTATAATGATTGAAATTGGCTTTATGCACAGCTCCACTACTTCCTGAACTTCAGCCAGCTCCTTGTTTCCTGTCTGCCATTATTGGGCAAACTGATTAATCCAGGTGTGTCTGACCTCAGTAGTCACAACAACAATAATCAGGCACACCTGAATTAATCAAGTTTGTCCAATGTCAGGAGTTTGCTTTTAGCTCCATAGGTTTACAAAATGGAGAAGGTCAAAAAGCGTTAGGTTGTGGCCAGCTCTATATATTAATACAGTGGGCGGGTTTTGGGTGACGTCCACCTGTGAATGCAGACACGATGGTTGGATTGCTTTTACATTGTGAGATCCTATCACAATGCGTCCTCGACTACCTCCGAACCTGGACACGCTGATCGGATAACATTCCGATTAAAAGCGCGTTTACACTTGTCTTTTCATTGCGTATGTGAACAACATCCGGATACAGGTTGCATGTTAATGACAAGTGTAAACGCAGCTATATATCACCATGATGAAAGCTTACTATTGGCTTACGACTCAAATAGAATTATCAGGGAAGGTAGCTTCCCCACTATACATAAAAATAATCTGGTCATAGGAAATAAATTCTGAATTGAATGAAACCAACAAGCGAAAACAAGTCTAGAATGATTAAAACTTTCTTCCTCCCAGGTGCACAAAGACAAAAGAATGAGGAAGTGATGAGTCGTTGTGCAATCAGTCATTCACTTCACGTTGATGCATTACAGTAAGGGAAATTGAACTGTTCCTCACACACTCGCACACAAGCCACAGGAACTGACCTGAAACCAAACACACAGAGACTATAGGTAAGTGCAATTTTACTGAATGCAACAGAAGTTTACATTTAGTTGGTATTTTTTTAAAAGTTTTAAAACTTTTTGTGAGGAATTTACAGTAGTCTACTTACAGATGACTTATAGATTCTTCTTAAATGGCTGGCAGAACCACTTTGTGTGTTGCAAAATTTTTGTTGCCATCTTCCTTATATATACAGTATAACTTAATATTTTGTTAATACTTTTAAGGTCCAAGGTTTTTCTTATTTTTGCAGTAAATAAGATATTTAGCTTCAGAAAGATAGGGAAATGCAATAAGGAAGCAACCCTAATATTTACCAACAACATTGTTGGAATGTAAAGATAACAACAACTGGTTTTAAATATTTTATTTTATGAAAACAAGCTAAAACATGTGCATCATATTACAGAAGTCACTCTCTCTGAACCCAACTTTTGTTAACTTTCTACAGTAGATCAATGTTGTTACTGCATAGCAAAACTCTAAGGGTATATTTACACCAGGAAAGTCCGCTAGTAGTCCACCTCTTCAGTTGGGTTTCGGTATGTTTGTTTGGTCCGCACCCGAGTGTGATTGTTGTTGTATTCACAGCCCTGGCCTTTGCTCTTTCAAAGCACCTTAGCATCATGACAGAGAGTTTAACAAGTGCAAGCACCAGTCCACCATTTTCTTTGAAACAAACTTACCCCTCATCCCAACCAGGATGCCAGTTGATATAATTAATTTCTGGACCACAAAAAGCACAAGCCACTTCCTGTTTTGAAAAGACAATTTTAAAATAAAAGTAGTTCTAGCTGAATATGCTCATGCTAACTCTATTCCTTTCCAGCATCCATGGAGAACAAATGGTATGCACACCAGCACCAGGAACCTTGCTCCGATAACAGTCTTGTATTTATTTGTAAATTACCGACCAGGGAAGTATTCCAGTCACTGGACAGACAGGAACCTATTCAGATCAAACTCCCAGCACAATGCAGCGTCCATCAGCTTCGTGTGCGCCTGTGTATGCTAGCACAGGAGAATAACAGATTTTTTGAGCCATTTGCACTCCTGGACCCAGAACGATATAGTCTGCTGTACCGCAAGAAGGAGGAGTGGTACGAAATTTATGACGACTATCAGGTATTGCGAACTCTCGATGCACCCTGGTTTCAGGGTACTGATGGTCTTCAGACTGTCTGCGTCACTGTGTTGGCTCAGAAAACCACCTCTGAGGAGAGAATTTCCTTCCAGGGTATTCTGAATGAATTAATCGGCCATGATTTGGACTCCTCAGACAATAATCGTTTAAGTGAGCTAGGCTATACCCGAAGAAAGTTTGCCACACCGCGAAGGGAAGAACTGAAAAACCGTGATCCTATAGCTTATGCCACTGAACCATGGACAACTTCCACAGTGCTACCAAACGACCAGCAAGGTTACCTTCAGCGAAAACTCTCAGTGATTCTTTATTACAATAGTTCGAACATTTCCATTAAAACTGACTTGACACATACCCCCAGTGATCTTCTCAAGATCTTATGGGAATCATTGCCAAAAGGGGGCCTGTCATTCGAAGAATGGTCTGGTGATCATGTCCTCAAGGTGTGTGGCAGAGAGGAATTCTTGAGTGGAGACTTTAAGCTCTCAGATTATCTTTGGGTCGGGCACTGCCTTAAAAACTCGCTGGAGCTTCATCTCTCAGTGGTTGCCGTCACATCCCTTCCAGATAACACAGTAAGTAGAGAGTACTGGCCTCTGGTGGACAGCCTCACTGGTCTCTCGAGCACCCACGAGGAACTTTCCCTTAAAGGGAAGGAAGTAGAGGACATTGTGATGATTTCTCTGTGGGACTGTGAGAGGAAGTTCAGGGTTAAACTCTTAGGGTTTGACATCCCAGAACTACCAAGTAAGGTGCCACCACTTGTTCATGTGGAAGCCACCATAATATATGGTAGAAAGATTGTGTCATCGGTTTGTTCAACTCAAAAAGAGTTTACAGATGAAGTGCTTTGGAACACCTGGTTGGAATTTGAAATTCTGATCAGGGATATCCCTCACGGAGCGAAATTAGGCCTCACAATTAATGCTGGTCCCACAGAAGGCACGTCAACCAAGGACACAAAGTCGAACTCGTCTAAAGGACCGGATTACCAGAAGGGAAAAGGGCAAGTACTTTACTTTGTAAACCTCCAGTTGATTGACCATAGATCCCTTCTTACCAAAGGTCCACACACTCTGCATATGTGGTCTTTCCCAGAATGGGACGAGGAGGCATTCACTTACGAGGCGGAAAAACTTTCTACTGCCACAAACCCTGATGTAGCTAAAGCAATGGCAATTACCTTCATGCTGGATCGGTACAGCTTTCCTGTTGTCCTGCCGTGTGGCAGGAACTCCTCTTTTAGTGGTACATCTCCTGTCTCGGGCTCTTCAACACTGAACCTTTCAGGAGAATCCAGACTCTCTTCCCCATCCAATGAGGCTCCTGCAACAATGCCCTTCACAAAGACAGGTTGCCTCAGGAGACTGAAAGAAGAAAGTGTCCACTATGCCTCAAATTTACCGCAGTTTCTTCGCTCGGTCGACTGGATGATGCCAACTGCGGTTCAGGATGTCCACTGGCTGTTGAGTAACTGGGAACCAGAGGACATAGAGCTGTTTGTGGCCCTTGAGCTCCTGAGTGTGGATTTCGCAGACATGAAGGTCAGAAGTCTGGCAGTTCAAAGATTAGAAATCCTATCCAATGATGAGGTACTTAAGTACCTTCTGCAGCTGGTTCAGGTAAACTGTTATAAAAGAATACTGACCTATACAATAATTCAAGTGTCAAAGTAATGAGCCAAGAGCTCTTTCTTGGGTCTTTCTCCAACTGTGAGTTCCAAAAAAGCATGCTATTTTCTGTAGACCCTTAAAGTCGAGCCATACCACGATAGCTGTCTGGCAAGATTCCTTCTCAAAAGAGCACTAAGGGTGAGACATATGTTTCCAGCTATGCATACTTCATTAGACAATGTTTCACATCTTTATAATTTTCACCAATAAGACATTACACCATTTCACCAGTCAAAAGATTAAGTTAACTTCATGTACTGTTGCCATTTCCTGGAACACAGAGCAGACGGATCGGACACTTCTTTTTCTGGTATTTGCGAAGTGAGGTGGCAGGATGCCCATTTTTCCGCCAGCGTATGGCGGTTATCCTGGAGGCATACCTATTGGGCTGTGGAGAGGCAATGCTGACTGAATTCCAGCGTCAAGTACAAGTTGTCAATTGTCTGCACAATGTGGCTCTAGCTGTAAAGTTGCTGTACCCAGATAGGACAGACCTTCCATCAACAGGTAAAGTACAAACAACTGTGCCCTCAGTACTTTTTGTGCTTTAAACTGTATATTCATCTACAATATCATGTATATGTCTCAGCTCCTCAGAAGCTGCAGGAGTTGTTAGAGGAGTGCAATTTACCCTCTGACTTCCAGGTGCCTTTTGATCCTCGTGTCAGAGCAGGAAGTATCATAGTGAGTTGATCATATTTACCTATTGATATAGTTTCCAGCTTGAATATTAAAATGTTATCAGATATTTTATATACAGTAGCAGACTTATAGCAAACATAAGCTTCTCTGTGTTGGGGGTTTGATTTACTCCCAGCCAAACTGCAACTTGTTCCCAACATAAACAGTTTGTAGGCCTTCATAAACTGATTTGAAAAAAAAAGTAGCCCTTAAATATATAGTATATACCGTTCTCTAATTATTCATTCATCTTCATGCCGTTCCAAACATAACACAGTGACATATTTTGAAAATTATTTTTATTGTTTGGATAAAACCAGTTCACACACTATTCAAAATGTCTTCATTTGTGTTTGTCAGAAGAAAGTCATACAGGTTTGGAATGACATGAGGGTGAGTCTATGATGACATAATTTTATTTTTTTTTTTTAACTCAAACTATGCTTCACATAGCTGAAAGACTGTAAGGTGATGGCCTCTAAGAAAAAGCCACTCTGGCTTGAGTTCTCCTGCCTAAAGTCAGAAGCTCCAGACTCTCCTCCTGTCGGCATCATCTTTAAGCATGGAGATGACCTCCGACAGGACATGCTCATTATCCAGGTAAACTAGCAACTATTCCAAAATAACAGACTGATTTTCACTAGCATCTTCAAACAAAATGTTGTTTTTTCAGACTCTCGTGGTCATGGACTCAATTTGGCAAGAAAAGGGTTTAGACTTAAACCTGGTGCCTTATGGATGCATTTCAACAGGATATAACATAGGTAATGGTCAGTCTTACTCTTGTACTTATAATAGCAATAAAACCCACAGTGAAAGCACTTATAAAATGAACAAATATTGACATCAAAGCAAAAAATGTAAAAGTGACTGTTGTTTGACATTTAGCTGACATTTATCTGTCTTTGACTCAGGAATGATTGAGATTGTGCGAAATGCGATCACTATTGCCTCAGTTCAGAAGAGTCAGGGAGGTATGGCAGGAGCTTTCAAAAACAATGCCTTGTATGACTGGCTTCAGAAGAAGTGCCCATTACAGGAAAAAGTAAGCAGATATAGTGTACTAATTCTATCTTACGTGAGCCTCCCTCTCTCAGTCTAGTGCCTTCCACCAGATCTGAGATGTCTCTACAGTCTGATAAGTATATATCTGATGATTCTCTTCGTTATGTCTTGTACTTTGGTGCAACAGCACTTTCAAGCTATGGAGAAGTTTGTGAACTCGTGTGCCGGGTACTGTGTGGCCACATATGTGCTGGGTATAGGGGATCGGCACAACGACAACATTATGATCACTGATCAAGGTAAAAGAACAAGTCAATGTTGTCATTTGCCATTTAAGAAAAAAAAGCCATTTTGTATGATGTAATTTTTTTTTACATCTGTAAAACCAGTAAACTATGCAGACAAACATATTACAAGAAAATTATCTTTGAAAAACTTCAATCATCTGCCATCCATCCAAAATGCCTAGAGTATTATAGAAATATTATATTAGTGAGAACAGAACATGGGCATGAATAGATGTACTAATGTTTTACCAATGAATGTGTCTACAGAGAATCTAACAAGTCATCTGTTCTTCTCAGGCAACTTGTTTCACATTGATTTTGGCCACATCTTGGGCAACACTAAAAGCTTCATGGGGGTGAACAGAGAAAGGGTGCCCTTTGTCCTCACCCCCGACTTCCTGTACGTTATGGGCAGGGTGAAAGGCCGCCCCAGCCTTTACTTCAAGAGATTTATGGTATGTTCTATCTCCATTAGTGACAGAGTAACAAGTAAAAAACAAAACAATTTGTGTGTTCAATCACTCAGACACGTGACTTCAACAAAATGCCGCAGCCTCAAGTATCTGTTCTTTCTCTAGGACACCTGTATCAATGCCTATCTATCCCTCCGGTCTCAGTCTCGCCTTCTTGTCACACTCTTCTCTCTAATGCTTCTCACGGGAATCCCTGAGCTCAGCATGTCACAGGACATGCTCTACCTACGTACTGCACTGCAGCAGGATCAAGGGGAGGACGAGGCTCGGAATCACTTCCTGCAGCAGATTGCACTTTGCGAGCAGAAAGGTTGGACTGTGCAGGCAAACTGGTGGTTTCACTTGATGGCGGGCATTAAATAGAAAACATGAATATACCTTTCTCACAGATATGTAAGTTAGCAAAGAAAATGTGTCTGCGTGCTACAGTTCAAATTTTGTGTTCAACAAAACACTGTGCAGGCAACCTTTCTGCTCGCAAAGTATTCATTTAACTGCACAAATTTAGATTTGGCACATAAATATTCTCTTGTTTTTCCATGCAAGGAAGAAATTTAGAAAGGTTTGTAATGATGTGAGGGTCAATTTTCAACTTTGGGTAAACTATCCTTTTAAATGTAACATTTTATCATGAAAATTCCATGGAGAAAAAAATGTGTTCAAAATAAACAACACATCTTTGTTTGTTACCGTATTTTTTTTTCTCATTCAACAATTATCAAAGAACCTGTGTCACAAATCACAGATACATTTAGACCATCTTGAGTGCAGTGTCTCATGACAATACTGTAATATTAACTGACACCAAAAAATGAGACTGTGCAGGTAGAAAGCGTACACTGTAAAAAATAGTGTTGGTTTAACTTAAAAAATTAAGTAACCTGGTTGCCTTAAAATTTTAAGTTGATTTAACTGGAAAAAGTGGGTTAATACAATGAAGGAGATTGATTTAATCATCAGAAACTCAAAATAATAAGTTATCTCAACTAAATAAATTATTTAAATTGATTTGACAAAAGAAAAAAAATTTGTGATAACAAATCTTGAAAATATTTTTTTTTTACAGTATAATCACATGCTCTCATATGAGTTCCATTCTGCAAATATATAGTCATTGCCTTTAGAGGGCACCCTGGCTCATATTCACCTCACATGCACTGGGTCATGAGACAACAGACCTAAAAACACGTTGCATGTTAACAATAGACTCTGAGCTAAAACAGTTTGTTCATTAACAGTATTAAAAGTGCAACATAAAAATGTGAAATTCTCCCCATAAAGGCTGTTTTGTGGTATTGCCATGGCTGTTGGTGAGGGTAGGGAGAGAAGGGAGGGGTGTTTGGTGGGTGTAGGGGTGTTTTCAAAGCCAGCAGTTTGGGGGGCATGGGCGGGGGGGATGTCAAGTCTGTCTGAGAGACTGTTTCCAGACAGACAAGCCTCCATGCTTCTCTTAGCTTCTCATCTCTCATCCACTCCATCCTCACATGCTGTTCTTCATTCAGATTTTCCTTTGTTTTTATTCGTTGAGGTATTTTTCTTTTTTTGACTCATTTTTAACCTTGTTTGTCTTAAAAACAGCACCATTGTTTCATTTATTTCACTCATCCTCACTTCCTCTTTCTTACTCACTCTCTCACACACACACACACACACACGCCAATACTGCATCACAATGCTGCTGATGAAGGATGAGCACATGGTCACCCCACACACTGGCTGAGTACCATTTTTGGGATGTCCTGAGATGAAAGAGATTTACAAGAATTCTCTTTTCCTGCACTTTATCGAAAGGTAAGACTTTTCAATAGCTTGTAAGTTGACGAATCTCTCTCTCTCTCTATCTCTCTCTCTCTCTCTCTCTCTCTCTCTATATATATATATATATATATATATATATATATAAATTACATTGACTTTCTGCTGCAGTTCAAATGTCTTCCCCTAGACTAGATGAGTGTTACATTGAAGAAAACGATATTAATTCTGTAAATAAGAAACTATATCTATTCCTTTTCACGATACATAATATTATTTAAGTATGTTAAATAAAATAAAGTTCTCGTTAACTTAAGCTAATATTTATTGGTTACAATATATTCAATGTATTGGTTACAATAAATATTGTGACTCAAATAATATGCTAAACACTTGATACCCAACATGACTTTCAGGTCAATTACAGTAATCCATAATCAAAACTGCTGTATTGGTTTTACACTAAATCCTCTGTGTGACGCCCTAATTTTGAACCCACATGGATGTGTGGTCATATCCCATCGCCATGTGCTCTCCTAGAGGTCACGCCCTCTGGCTGGTGTTTGATCCAGCCTGCATTTTATAATCGAGAAGCCCTGGTAATTACTGATATGGGCGTGCCAGTGGGCAAGTCAGTTCATATCTGTTTGAGTCTTGGTTACTGAGTGCACGTGAAGGACCCAGGCAAGCAGCAATGGTTTCCAGTACAGAAAAGAGCATTGACCTAGTTCACGTTAGACAGACTAGCCAGACGAGTCCACAATCTCCCCTCATCATTAAAAAAAAAAGCCAGGATTGTATGAGACTTAACAGTAATATTTCTAGTTATTGTCAAATCAATGCAAAGTAATTTCCAATGATAATGCAACAAATTACTGTAAAAAAAAGCAAAGCTGTTCTGCATCGTAGGCAATTAATTCCAAATTTGTGCCAAGTATTTAAGGTTTACGGGAAGGGTGAGGGTCAATAGTGTAATTACTGATGGAATTACAGTAATTAATTATAGCTGTATTTGAATGCAGGTGTTTTAAAGCTATACTGTGTAACTCTTTTAGTTTATTCTTAGCTAAAAACACTTAGTTCTTTCAAAAATACATGTGCTCATTAATGTATATTTACTTCTTTCAAGTAATAAAGTATTCTCGTGAGTGTATAATATGCCATTGAAAATACATACAGGTAAGGGGTTCTAATGTCGGTCGCCATATTGCCCCTCCATCTTGAAAGCACATTAGCCAAAGAGGGACATACCCGTTAATTCAAGCTTTGCCTTTCGCGTTTACCTTTGAGTTAACAATCAAGGACGAGGTCGAACTGGAAGCCATGTTAATCTTGGACTACATTGGCCACCGTAGGAGTTAAAACGAAATCGGAATTGAGAGGAACAGAAAGTAATATTCACTGGATGGTCATATACCTTTTCACCGCTAGATGGCGGTAAAAATCACACAGTGTAGCTTTAAATATAAGTAAAATGTAAAAACATGGATTGTATCAAATGATCAATTTAAATGTTAGTTCATAGAAGTTAAAGACACCTAATTTAAAGCTGCAGTCCATAGCTTTTTGTTGGGTTAAATATGATCCAAAATACATATTTGAGAAAATACATAACCAGCCATTGTTCAAAACTATCTACTTTCCTATCTAGCATGATTCAAAGGGATAAGCTTGAAATAATGTTTTTAATTCCATTGGTACACACAAAACATTTTCACACATCCTTGTGCTATCATTTCATTTCATCATTTCTTCTCACAAATAGCACTATAACTTTGGAAATGTATGGCTTTTATGAATTTCTTTTTCTCAAACATCAATATACAGTATAGAATGGTTTAATGCAATTATTTTTATGGCTGCAAACATGTAGAGATTTGTGTACACACAACAGGTGTGTCTTTAATCAAATTGTCTTTTCTTTTCAAATCTGTCTGGTTAAGTACAGGTGTGGCTACATTCAACTTAAATTGACATAAACGCAGCTCATTAGCCTCAGGGCTAAACTTAAAAGGATCACGAAACCCTAAAACACATTCTTGAGCTGTTTTTTGGTGAATAATGAATAATGATTTAGTGAATAATGACTTAAATTTCAATTGATTTTTCAAAGCTATTGTATGGCACCAGAAGACTTGGAATATAGTGCGAGTTGTATAAGTGACAGCCAATGCCCATGTCATTAATGACAATGAGCATTGTGACAATAATTAAAAAAAAATCTTAGTTTGTGATCCACTAAATAATAACACGGGACTGGTCTAGAAAAACATGAGAGCGAGTAAAAAAAATTTTTTTGGGTGAATGGCCCCTTTAAGTGTCTATATCTATTTATTTAAAATTGAGTGACTGAAGGATGTTTTTTAAATTTTATGTTTCAAAATTCTGTGAAATTTACAAAAGTGTATGATAAAAGCAATTAAATTAAAACAAATGTGTGTGTGTGTGCTGTTTTTTTCCCTTGTCTCACACAGATCCGCTGCCATGCTGATTCTGGGAGGTCCTCTCTTTTCAGCACTGATGGTCCATGGCTAAGCTGCTATGACACACTGCAGCGTCCTTCAGAGGGGCCCTCCAATTACCACAGAGGCACACGAACCACAAAAAAACAATCTACATCCAATCTATGGAAAGGTCCTCTGGAAGCAATCCATAAATCAGTATGAGTAAATGAGACTAAGACTCTCATAGAGGACATGTGTTTCAAATGAGTGACATTGGCATTTGATTGGGTTTTCACCTTTTAATGCATTTGTGCTATTCATTTAAAGCTTATTTAATAGTGCCACACCAAAACAGTACCCCACCCTGCATCTACCTTTTGTAGCATGACTGATTTCCTCTGGTGTTCAGAGTGGACTGGAGTTTTCTAGCACCATTTGAAATCGGTCGTGCTGAAAGGTATGGCGTCCGCTTCATATGAGCACACCAAAGAACACTTTGTAGCTGGTGAAAGGACAGGAAATAGTTGAGGTGAAGTTAAAAGTTGTAAACCTAAAAACCGCTGGAGGTTGGAAATGAACCAAGGTTTCTAACACTTAACATTCTAATAATTTAAAATTTATTCTAGTGGAGAAATAAGCTTTTTTTTGTTTTTTATCGTGAAAATGAAATTTAAAAAAAAGAAAGAAAAATCTAAGTAGCATAAGTATTGAAGGGGTCAGGTAACGCCATTGCGTTGGATTTAGACGAAATTTCAAAAGCGTCACTATATGACGCTGTAGGATGAGAATGCGTTGGAACATTATTTACTTTCATACTAAGAACATGGTCACTTTTTGTCAAGAAACCTTTTAATTCATACACACAGTGTTAATTTACAAAATAAGAGTTCATCATTTTAAGATGAGCTCAGAATCAAAATTCTGATTGTTAATTTCCATTCTGATTATAAACTCTTATTTTTAGTGTGTTGAAAGTTTTACGCTTTTTTCATTACTATGTTTCATTCAATTTAATAGACAGGCGACTGAAATCTATATGTGCTCACAACTTTCATACAGTATATGATTTTAAGATTATCATAATATGCTATTTTTATTATGAGTACAGAATTCATTAGTGTTTAAAATCTACAGATTGTCCATTCGGACAGAAATAAAAAAAAGAAAGCTGTCACAGGTAGGGTACTAAGATACTAATATGCACTTTTTAGGCACAAAGGTGTATCTCTTGAAAGGCTACAGCCCCAGTGACAGGTTTTGTACCTTTTTTCTAAGAGTGTTTAACATACTTTGTCTTGTCAGTTTCTTTTCATTTTTCGCTCATCAGCTTTAGGATTAACAGGACATGTTTGGACCCGCAGGTCTAGAGTCAATCATTAAACACATCATCTCTGGGCCAACACATACTATCCTACAATCCCTGGACAGCAATGGCAAGTGTCAGAAGGGATGGGACTCTGTTTGTCCTCATTCCTGAGAGGAATCAGGTGCTTTCTGTCTCCTGAGTTACCGGATCTCCATGGATGTCACAACCAACCCGCTGCCTGAACTGAGTGGCACGGCTCTACCCAGATCTGTCTCAATCTGATCTGGAATCAGTCAGCTGGATATCACTCCCAGTGTTTCTAAGAGTACAAGGAGAAAGTCACAGATGAAGACAGGATAAATACAGGTGAGAATGTCTATTTTTGCATTTGTGCTGCTAAAGTCTAAGATCTGGGTGATTTCATGAATTACTTATTTGCACCTGAATTTTTAGGCTTTTCTTACATTTTTGGCAATTTTACATAAGCAAGGTATATAAGAGGCAAGGTAGAGTATTTGATTTTTTTTTTGTCAAAAAGTAACATCCTTTGTCTGCTCACAGTTGTGCTGTCAAAACGCCTTTAGAATGATGGAACAAGTGGCGGAAAATAAACTGATCCAGGATGAATGCGATCTAAAATGCAAGCAATACCTCATCAGGTATGTGTTTTTTTGGTGGACGGAGTAACGGCTACTTGATATACAGTGTGAGTTGAAGAAGCACATTTTCAGATTGGCTGTTTTAACTATTTGATCAGCTGGTAATTTGTCTTTCAGTTTGTTTGATGAACCGACTGCAGAGTATTTCCTCAGCCCTTCCTATTGTTTAAAGGAAATACCTCCTTGGTTTTCCCAGCTAAAAGATGACATGCAAGGTAGCCTATTGACATTTTTGTTTCTATGGATAACTGTACAGTATAAGAAGTGAATGTATTGGGTATACATTACATGCAATAAGATCATTTTGCAAACTTGATTATGATTGTACCACTGTTTATGGTCTGTATGATTTTTAATGTTTTTGAAAGAAGTCTCTACCAGGTTGCATCTATTTGATAAAATATACACATTGTGAAATATGAATACAACTGGTTTTATTTTAAATATTTTAAATTCCTGTTATGGCAAAGCTGAATTTCCAGCATCATTACTCCAGTCTTGAGTCATATGATCTTTCAGAAATCAATCTAATATCCTGATTTGGAAGCATTTTGACCATGCTTCAATATCCAACGTTTTAGGCACCCTTTAGCGTCGGTTCCATGACGCCCTAGGATCGCATCTAACCCTAACCCTACCCCAGACCTAAACCTAACCGCGTCATCTAGCTTACTGACGCTTTACCTTTAGCGTCAGTTATATGACGCCCTAGGATCGCGTCATAAAACTGACGCTAAAGGGGGCCTAAAGCGTGAGATATTGAAGCATGGTCAAAATGGTCAGTTCGACGTCGCCTTGGGATGAGAATGCGTTGCAAATAAACATTTCTTATTGTTAGATTTATTGAATTATTGTTGTCTGTGTTGAAAACAGTTGTGCAGCTTAATATTTTGTGGACACTATATGATACATTTCATTCAGTATTCTTTGATGAATAGAAAGTTCAGAATAACAGTATTTATTTGAAAAAGAAATCTTTTGTAACATTACAAATGTATACTGTCAATTTTTGATCAGTGTAATGCATCCTTTGGAATAATAGTATTAATTTTAAAAACAACACCAAATCTTAAAGACCTCGAACTTTTGAAATGTAGTAAATAAAAATTTGAAGAAAAAAAAAAGAAATCGTAAAATGAAACATTTAAGATAATTAAGTGTGGTCTCTGTTATTAGATGACATGAGTGCAGTTGCCCTGTGGGATGCTCTGAGACAACGCACTACACAGATACTGCAAGAATCAAACACTGAGCCCTCAATGGTGGTCACTAATGAGGTCAACTCCAGATTTTCTCTTACACCCAACTAAAATAGTCAACTCTGAAATCTCAAAAATGTGTCTTTCCTAAGAGACAACCAGGAACGTTATACTTTGCTCTTATCCAACAGATTGCAAGAAGGGTGACAGACTGGAAGACACTGATAAAAAAGGACCATCTGATGCGTCTAGCAGGGGTGAAATACATGTTCCACTGTGCTCAGCATAACCAAGCCTTTTCTGCCCTCCTTCTACAACACAACCCTCTTTTTGACTATGAGATAAATAATGGACTGAAGTGATTTTTTCCCATAATGCCAAATCCACCAAATAAGCACATGAAGTGAAACAAATGGTATGGAAAGTTGGGATATGACTCAGTTGAGCAATGACATACAGTAGACAAACTGTATAACTAAATTACAGCCTTGTACCAGAACTTATTCAATCTCTATTGTCCCAATAGAGACTTGCACAGGCTTGATACATGAGTCAGGTAATGTAGGCTTTGTACTTGCCCATCACTACCATAGGAGGGCAGCAGATTGTAAATTTGTCTTTTAGTCTCAGTACTGAAACAATTCTTATTCTCTATACAGTGGGTTTCAACTGGTTTTGCTTCAGGACCTAGATTTTAATAAGGCAACACAATGTAAAAACAATATTTTAACCTGTATATATTGTCAGCTAGGTCATTTTCTCTTAAACCTTGTTCAGTTCAATTGATATCTAACTTAATTATGCACAATTATATGTTGTTGCACTTAGCATATTGCCCCTGTGAATCTATCACTTTCGACCCACCGGCTGAAACACTAATGCTTCAGATTCTGAAACCCTTAAATTATAGATAAAACATTGTTGAATATACTACACTTTGCTCTCTAGATGACCCCTGACCCCTGCTGTTCATGCATCATTCACCATCTACTCACTGCCCTTATTCTCACAGCTATTAGACTGTGCCTAACTAACCCCTTATTTAGAAAATCAGCAAAAATCAGCATGGAACCTGGAACCTTCCAATTGGTAGGCCTATATTAAAGATCTGAATACACAACTTTGACAGACTTTTCTTTTAAAATTTTGCATGACCTTATCTCCCATATGCCTCACTCATGTATATATCTCAGCAAGACAATCTTCAGGTGTTCACCTTACAGGAAGAAAGCTCTGAATTTGCAATGCATGAATCCTCTGACTGCAATATTATGTTAATGCATTTATCAATTATACTGAATTATTTGTTTAGAATAGTTTTTCCATCACATCTAATCGAAGATGCCTCATGTTCATAACCTTAACCTGTCTCTTAACAGAAGTCTCTTAACCTGTTCATAACCTTAACCTGTCTCTTTTCATGTCTCTTAACCTGCATTACACTGAAACCTAAATGTTTCATCTCAGATGGGAAGGTTTGCAATAAAGCAACATCCGTGCATGATGGAATACTTGGGATACTTGCTAACAAATACAGGTGAGAACTGTGTGAAGGCGTCAATCTAGTATTGGAAATGGGAAATTAAGCAACTCCCTCTTTGAAATGATCCCTTTTGGTCATTTCCGAATAGAAAAGATCTTGAAATTACATAAAAATTACGAATAAATACGTCATCTCAATAAACTTGCGGTGTATCAGCCGAATATCGTTTTCTCGTTGATAGAGTAAATGATAAAATAAGACTCAAACCTGGAAACCGTTTAAATGTCAAAAAGATCTGGAACATGAACGTGGATTAGGAATATAGCCTACAGTAGCCTATACTTCGCCTCATTTTTTCAGACCACCCCATGTCACCCTCAAGTTACAAATGCATGGGTGTAGTAGGCATACGTTAAACTAAAACTTGTCATTCGAGGATTATTTAAAAACACAAGTCATGACGTCGCCATACAAACACTCTTGCCTGTTTATAATCGAGAGAGAGGGAAAACCCGCGTGGGCTCCTCCTTCTGCACTGAACTGTGCATGTGAACAGGTGGACGAGCAGCTCGTGAAAGGAGCGCTGCTGCGTATGGTAGTCAATACACAGGTAAGAGTTAAAAACTACATTCTAACTTTGTACTTTAATTGATTTACAGGCACTTTAACAGCTTATAGTCTTATTTTAAAATGTTTAAAAGGTGCAGTCTAACTCAGCCTATGGTCGAAACTAGGCAGCTCCATAGTTTATGAACTTTTCATTTCAAGTGCAATGCTGCACGGTTTCTGCTGTTTCTTTGGTTTTAATACATATGTTTCATGTCCTGTCACTGAGAGATAGATCTTACTTATGATGTGTTATGAGATTAATTTTTGTGAAAGCGTCTCCATCACTCTATCTGTTTTGAAAACTATTTCTCTTTGGATTGAAAAGGAATAACATACTCAGACAGAGGAAGAGAGATAAATAATACGTCATGTGTGACTGTAGATGGAGATCTCTCACGAGAATCATTTCAGTAGTCTAGCTATGAATAGGGATTATCCACACCCCCCTGCGGTCTGTTGACATTTTCCAGAAAGATGAAATAAAGGAAATTCAGATATTGAACTGCTACACGAATTCAAAAGTACAGTGTGTACATCAGCTTCAAACATATTGTATCTTAGTTTACTAACAACAAAGCATTTAAACGTACACATATCATTTCTGGAGTCTCTAGACTCCAAATGTAGCCTAATTATTGTAACGTTATACAAAGTTGTTTGATTGAAATTTGATGTATGTGGTCAAGTTGAATTTTTGTTTCTAATTGGTTTCCAAAAAAGTCATGAAGTTTCAGAGTGCATGTCATCGATTATAATATAAATGTAGTGTATATACACTACATCTGTACACTATAAATTATAATATAGCCTGTTAAACTGTAAACAGAATCCTACTTGCACTCTTGGGAATTCTTCAGCTCATTACATATAGAGACCTTCCATGTTGCCAAACATTTTCCTCCACAATTTCTTCTGAATGTAAGAAGATCTCAAATCACTTTCTTCTTCCTTTAAAGGATAGTAAAAAAAAAAATTTGTCGTGATTTACAGTAGCCTTGCCCTTGTGTCCTTTCTAAACCTGTATGAGTTTCCTCCTCTGTGGAACAGTCTCAGTGTTTGTTTATTTATTTGTTTGTTTGTCCATATAATGAAATTCACCAAAACTGTTTGGTTACCGACATTCAAAATTTCTTCTTGCGTATTCTGGAAATAATGACAGATTTTTTTTTGTTTTTTTGGTTGAAATATCCCTTTAATTTTCCAGGTGTTCAATTCAGTCTTTTCACAGAATGTGTTCGTCACTGTGATAGCTGTCATTTGCTTGTGAAGTCAGCATTATTATTGGAGTTAATGAGTGTGATCTCACGTAATGATGTAGTGAATGTAATTATTTTATTTTCATTCTAAAATTTTATAAACCACTGAGACCTCAGACACATCAGTGTGGTATTGACCTTGAAGTGACTTGTCCGTATCAGTAAAGACTGATTATTTACACTCTTCACATTCCCAAAGATCTGAATGTTTTTGCTCTTTTGCAGTGTTTCACATTTCATTTGTCAGAGCTTTCCATGCAGGCTCTGCTGCTGATTACAGAATTTCTTGGACAGGCATATGAAATGTACAAATGAAAATTCAAATGAAAATTCTGTAATTAATTGCTCCCCCTCATGTCGTTCCAAACCCAAAAGACTTTCGTTCATCATCACTGGTGGTGGTTGAGAAGAGACCCCTGACATGATTGTAAAGCGCATTGGGTGTACAGTAGTATGAAAGCTCTATATAAATGCCTCATTCATCCATCCATCCATCTTTGGAACACAAATGAAGATCTTTCTGTCCCTCCATAGAAAGTCGTGTGTCTAATGGGTTTAGAATGATATGAAGGTGAGTTTTTTTGGATGAACTAACCCTTTATATAGCTAACAGTTAGACACAGAGGCACAGAGTCATAAAGCTTGGAAATTATCCCTTTTTCTGAGTATAGCTTTAATCAGCTTTCTTTTGACCTTTAGCCTCATTGCTGTGGGTGACAGTGAAGTGTTTAAAGAGTTCCATGAGTCTTATACTTCTAAGAGGAAATGAGGTTCTTCAGACCCTGTTAGCTGGTAGATGCTGGTAACTACACCGATCGAGCAATTGAAATGAAAATGAATGTTAACGAATATAGACCTACTAGTTGTGCCTAGCAATGCCCACCTGCAAATCCTCCTTCCCAAACACAGATACTCTTGAGATTAGTTTAAACACATGTTTTGGAAATGCTAGATTACGTCTCTGCGATAATTCCTCGCAGCTGTTGGAAAAGCTGTCAATATTCTGCCTTTCTGTCTCTCATGATAGCTCCGCTGGCCGTTCATTCTCTCTGGAGCCTTATTTAAAACGTCAGTCCTGATTGCTTGGGAATTTCAGGTTTTTGAAGCAGCAAATGAGCAGTCTCATCAGTCAGTTGAGGTATTCTTTACTGTCAGAAATAATGAAATGATGATGGATCTAAAGTCCTGCGTATAAGACATAATGATTGGCAAGTCTCTGCTCTGTTTTTTGATGTTTTTAGTGAATTGCTATGAGCCACAATGCCATTATTACAAGCATAGTGAATATATTGATGTGTGTTGCCATCACCATCTGTTGCATAGCATGTTGTAGTGAAAAAAATTAGCTATTTGGTTCCATGTACTAAAAACAACAACAAAAAAACTTTATTTTGACTCAATTCAGCAACCAATGTAATTCCTAAGCCCTCTAAAACATGAACATGAACAATTACTCAACAGAAATTACAAATATTTAACAAATGACTATTTTTTGATAAATAGTAATGTTTACTTAATTAAAAAATCCTTGAAATTTTAATATAGAAAATCGTGTATTGGTTTCAATTTGGGGAACACAGATTCACTATTAAAGGGATACTCCACTTTTTTTGGAAATAGGCTCATTTTACAACTCCCTCAGAGTTAAACTGTTGAGTTTTACCGTTTTCGAATCCATTCAGCCGATTTTCTGATATTTAGAAGAATATCGGTAACCACACCGTTTCTGGTCTCATTGACTTCCATAGTAGGAAAAAAAATATACTATGGTAGTCAATGAGACCAGAAACTACCTGGTTACTGATATTCTTTTAAATATCAGAAAATCGGCTGAATGGATTCGAAAATGGTAAAACCCAACTGTTTAACTCTAGGGGAGTTGTAAAATGAGCCTATTTCCAAAAAAAGTGGAGGTTATCCCTTTAACTATGACTTTTGCCCCATTAAACTCCTAATTTACTGCTTAGTCAAGTATGGCAGTTGTTGTAGTGGTTGAAGTTTAGGTATTGGTTAGGATTAATGGATGTACAATATGGTCATGCAGAATAAAGGATTAATATTTGTGCTAAAGGTGCTAATAAACAGCCAATATATTAATAATACGCAAGCTAATAAGCAATTCGAAAGTGTTACCCTTTCAACTACTCTATCATCGATCAGACATGTTGTCATGGAATTATGACTTCATAAATCTTACATGTTGTGATTAAATGTGCCAGGGCCTTTGTGAATCGTCTCATGCGTGTGGAGTAATGTACTGTAGCTCTCATGGCATTCTGACAAGAATGCTGGGAATTGTATAGTTCTGCAACATCACTTGTCACTCTACTGAACATTTTGGAATGACCCTCTGAGGGAGACCTGGTCTTTTTCTCAATCTCTCATTCCTTGGAAGTTCAAAGGTGATCATCATGTTCAACATAAGGAATTCTTTAACATGTAATTGGTTCTTTGATCATGAACATAGAGTATCTCCTCAGAACTATGATGAGGCCTCAGGTTTCTTGTCATCCTGCGCGAAATGAAAGAAACGTACTGCTAGATTGTTACATGAAGGCACAGCTTTGTGTGCACTATAGGGATCTCAGTTTTCTGGAATGTATTGATTAATGGATAACAAGAACATAAATATGCATAGTTAATAATACTAAAGCTTCTGTATTTTTTCAATGGAACTATTATTAACTTTCATTGTCCCCTGAAGCTAGTCTGTTTAGAAAAAATTGATTAAGTCATGAATAGCTTTGTTTTCTATGGCACTAGGAGACATTATCAGGTATTTGCACAGTCTTCCAATGATTCCCTCTTATGTTTAGCCAACACTGATGTGATTGTTGCACTAATACATTAAACCCTGTCAGGGAGACTGATGGGGGATTCTTATCAGCATGCTTTTTTGTTGTATGAGAAAGAGCAACTTTTGCATTGTGTTTATGGGAAAAAATATATGAGTTTCAAGCAACAAGAACTGGAATTGGCCCAAACTGTAGTTACTCTAGGATATGCATCCTGAGATAGAAACAAGTAAAAGATTTAATCAGCATAACCAACAGAATTTTTAGCTAATTAATTGATTGATTGATTTGGATTGAGATTGACCACCACTCAAATGAGTGTTGTGTGTGTGTTCAATGGAAAAAGGAAGTGTTAGGAACTGCAATATCTCTGGGACTGAATCTGAAGGTGAGCACAGGTTTTAAGTTTACATTTGGCTACTGTTTGGTCTTACTCCGGAAAAGCCTGAGGCCAGAGGAAGTGAGCTCACGTGAGAGCACTCAGGTTGTCTGGTTAGAGAATAACCTTGGTAATAAATGGTTTTAAAAACCAGGTACAGGAGCCAGACAGAGCGTGCTGTTCTGCCTTAAGATTCAATATCCTTTGTACAGAAATGTGATTATGTGATTAATTTTTGAAGGTTGATAACCACAAGGCCAAAGCTCAAGGTATTTTCAGCTGATTTCATCTCAGCCTGGTGTAAAGTGGTGCTGTGGTAATATACTATGCACATCAGATGTGTCAACTTGTTGAGCATAATCAGAAATACTGCTGGTGTAATCTTGTTGTGCCTAATATGTGGGGAAGCATGCTTGGGTTTGAACTTTGTCTGTACACGTCTCTCATATTAACCCCAGTCATGTTTTTATATTCATCCTACCATGTGATAAAATTATTGTTGGAGGGGTGTATTGAACAGTTTTTCCTCCAGTTTGAAGATGGATGGCTTCCAGCACCATTATTGTTGGTTGCACAAACTGATCGTCGTCCCATCCCAAACTCAGTTCATTAGTTGAGGCAATTTTAATCTCTCCCACAAATGCAACAGTATTCAACTAAAATATCTGTAGTGATGCCTGTATGGCTTCATGGAAAGCAGTTAAATCAGATATATTTATGATTCATATCCCCTATAGTTGTGTGTGCGCGTATATATTTGTCAGCTCTTTTGAACAAGGCTGGTTCTATAGTGTCATGCAGACTTTTATAGATTGTCAGATCTAGTAAGTGTTTTAAAATTAATAACCAGTCCTGCAGATGACATTGCAAGTGGCACATGCCCTTCAGTTAGCATAAATGCTTTTTAGTTGAGAAAGGGAAATTAAATTGAACTTTGTGTTTGTTACATTGTTTCCTGATATATTTTTTTTTTAAGTCTGAATGTTTTGACCCTTTTGAGGGTGAGCAAAAACGTGTCTTTTGCATGTGTCCCTTTAAATGCAAATGAGCTGATTCAGTCCTGCTATAACATTACATGGTTCCTCAGTTTGAAATATTTAGCTTAGATGATTTACCTATTCCCAGGTTAAATCTCTCTTAAACTCATAGACTGAGATATCAGAAGTATGCTGTACCTGCCTTGTTTCATGTTTGCTGAGGGCTTTTATCTGACTGAGGAGCCCTAAGCATATATCTATTTTTTTCTGATATGATAAGGAGTGAGTCAAATACTTCAGTTCATTCATGTAATGTTGGTGTCGAAGTATTTACTTCAGTACAAATAGTACATTTTTCCTTAGACATGTTCAATAAGTTACCAATAACCATCACAACAAAGCAATTGAGATGGTGAGGTGGCATTCCACTCTCACATTTCACACCCATCGGCACTTGTTCATGAGTCACTCATCCGCAGCCTGGGTGCAAATTTGTAGTCTTTGTCTTCATGTGGTCAGGTTGGCCTTCTCTCTACTGATGTTTGCAGATTAAGTCATTTAGCTGCCGTCTTAAAAGCTGCGTCTCTACATGATAGAGTAAGCTGCTAACTGAACTTTACAGACCAGTGCCAGTTTAGTCTCTTTATTTACTGTGCGAATGTGTAAGTAGTCTTTTAATATGTTATACATTAATATTGATCTCTATAATAATGAATTTGTGTTAGCGACGTAAGCATTTCATTCAGAATTTAGTGTATTGACCACTGTTTAAACACTGATTTAAACGGGTCACCAAGATAACAAGTTCAGTATCAGTTCAGCTCAGCATCTCTTTCAAGTTTTTCTTTCTGTGAGTTCAGACTGCATCTTGTATTGGAAGGGAAGAGGGTGTGTGTGGTCAGAGAAAGCCAAAGCATCACTGCCCTCCCCTCTGTACCCCTTAACCAGCTCAACGCCCCCCTAAAGAATGGTTCAGTGCATTCCGTCAGCCTGGAGACCGGCTCCCCCTTTCAAACAGTGGCTTTCAGAGTGACAGCTGCATTTGAATAAGAATCACTCTCCATTCACCCCATTTCTGCACTGAGGGCGGGGGAACCAGTTTCCGTCCACTCTGATTGGCTCAAGCCATTCCTTCTTTTTTTTTCTTTTTTTTTTGTCCGGAAAGGCCAGTTGTGCCTATAAAGGTTTATTTTTTGGGCTTAACTTTACATATTCACTTTCTTTCCAACACACCCTAAGTCTCACACACACACACACACACACACACACACACACACACACAAATTATTCTCCTTTTGTGAGTATTCCTTTCTCAGAGCCTTCCCTGTCCAGAGGATATTTATCAACTTGCATGGGTGCGTGAGTACTAATGTTTCTTGTATTTTACATATAAGGCTTTGGATAAAGAATCAGAGGCTCTGCGGTTTGTTTGGTCTACACAGAGGCAGGTGATGCTGGCTTTATCTGTTGTCTTGCCTGCCAGTTTTGTAAATCCTGCTATTCACTTTATCTGTTTTTTGTCCTTCTTCTTTGACTTTACTGTTTTTTTATCTCAAGAGGCATCATACCTTACTGCCCTGTTATTGTCTAGACTGTTTTTAAGGTTTTATTTAATGTCCCGCATAACAGTAAATTATTTTATTTCATAATTTTTTAAGGGGTTTAAACTCATAGAATTATGTCAATAGTTTTTCATTCACTTGAGTTTACATAGCAGGTTTTAAGTTAGCATAAAATGATTTCTGCATATGTGTTGTATTTATTGACTGATGCAGTGAAATGGTTTGATGTAGTTGAGTGAGTGTGAGAGGATTTAGTGGCAGTGAAATATGGAGTGGAAGCTGTGTGGGAAACGGAGACTGTGGCATTGTGTGGTGGAGCTGACCTGTCACTCCTCTCACCAGCACACTGAAGACGGGGGCCCGACGCTCCTCATTTGAGCTCACACTCATGGTCCCACCAGGCTTCACTCTCACCTCCTCATGTTTACCTCACTTTGAATCTTTAATATTAATTTGGTGAAATATCTAGTGTGCTAATATATTCAAAATATATAAATACTACTGAGACATAGCTGAGTGGGCAAGTGCTCTGCTTTGACATTATGGTCCTTATGCGCTTTGGGAGACCCGAGTCCCTGTCCAATTCCCCTCTCTCCTCTTGTGTGATTTTCAGTCCGTCCTCCTGTCCTCCACTGTCTTATATCTAAATAAAGGGAAAAAAGCTCCAAAAATATAATTTTTAAAAATATATACATATATTTTATTATTATATTTATATATTATTATACAACCAATCGGAATCAAGGACCGGAAATATCCATTTTATGATAAATGTTTCTTTTTAATTTGTTGTGTAGTTAATCCAAACAAATTAAATTAAGTACATAGTATGGAACCATTAAAGGCCATTTTAAATCATATTAGTAATTGTTTCTGTCCAATTAAGAATTAAATACTGTGAAAATGATAATAACCATTGAATATTAAAGCTTTGATGGGGGAGACACTAAAACAAACCCTCCATATTACTATATTTAATTCAAAGAATGTGTGTTTTACATTCAGAGGCTGTTTTTATGAATAATGTACTAATCATTTAAATGTCTTGTGAATGCACTGCATGAATATCTTTAGCACCTACATGTTTGTAAACTGCTGAACAATCATTTTCTTATTGTTCTTTGTATTTCAGGCTTCTGGAAATCCGCCACCCATGTTCATTTGATAGCCCATGATGATGGCCAAATATTTCAGTGTCCTGCTTCTGGGTAAGTCACAGATTAAATTTATTTCTGCATAAACGAGAGTATGGTGGTCATTTCTTTACCTAGCAGATGTCAGACATGATAATTCACACAAAAATTTTAATTCTGTCATCATTTACTCACCCTTAAGTTGTTTGTCTGTTTTCTTTCTTCTGCTGAACACAGAAGAATGTGGGTAACCAAACAGTTGACAGTTAACCAAAAGCCATTGACTACGTATGGGAAAAATACAGTTGCACTTTAAATAAGGTGAATAGGTGAAAAGTATAAGGTAACTAGGTTAAGGTTAGGTTTAGGTTCAGGGTACCTAGTTATTACCCAGTTATTGTAGTTACTACAATAAGTATATATGTACATGCGAAACAGGACTATAAAATATAGTGCTGCCAAAAATACTATAAAAGTCAATGGCTACCATCATTCTTTGGATACCCACATTCTTCAAAACATGATCTTCTTTGTTGGAACAACCTGAGGGTGAGTAAATGATGCCATCCCTTAAATGTTGGATCATAAAATGACTGATGACAGCACATTCAATCCCATATCATTATCAAAGTCTGACTCTCCAGTTAGGTGAGCAGGGGATAAGCTTCTTAAATAAAGTGAAGTTCAAACACACAGACCCCCACCCAGGAGGTCTTTCACAGTAGCTCCAACGAGAGCCCTTTTCAACAAAACAATCTCTAGACATAAGCAAATGAAAGCATTACCAACCTGTTACCCCTCTGTCTTCTTTAGCAACAGTGCCTGGCCTTTCTCTCTCTCTGAAGAGCAGCAATCAGAGGCATTGTGTTTGCTTTTCCTTGCTTCTTTGTGTTTCATAATGAAAGGTCTATGCATTATGGAGAGGAAACCGTACACCTGCGGTAAACAAGGCAAGGAACATTTCTGTCGATATTTAACGACCAGAAAACATACAAACAGATTCATGGGGCAAATTCATAATCATTTTTGCATTCCACTGCTTTTCCTCTGTTCTTTCTGATTTTAAAAAAATGCATCCATAGTAACCTTGTGTCTTTCTAATGCACTTCCGACATGCCGTTCTAAAAACCTGGCAATCAAGTCAAATCAAGTTTTGCATTTGCTGCTAATCTATTTATTATAATGTTTTTGCTATTTAGTTTAACCAGTTGCTTAATGCACTGAAGTGCTTTGTAATCACAGTGATGCGCTGTATTAAACTTAAGTTATTGGCACATTTCCTTTTATGTTAATTAGACTCATTATAGATTCAGTGCTGCTTGCCTGCTGCAAATTGCGCCAGTGGTAATAAAAAACTTTATCTTGATCAGGGTAGCTGTAGTTTGATGGGCTAACAGTTAGTACACATACTTTTTAAACTTGTAGTCTTGGTGTTCATGCAAGTGCTATGTATTGAATCACAAGAGAGAGAAGTGGAGAATAAGAGTGGGGAGCAGCTTTCAATAGTGAGGGTGCTTCACTGAGGGTGGAATGAGAACAGTGCTGAGGATGGCCATTAGTTTTGACATGTGGGTTAGGGGGATCAACACTAATTTTGGCCTATTATTCTCATTGTAGCACAGTGCGTCATTTATTATTTGATCAGGATCCTTAAATGCTCAATCACTAGTCATTTAGCTAGATGCCTAAATGCATATCCCCTGTTGGAAATACTACACTTAAAAGATTAAATGTCTGGAAAAATGAACTGGAAATGGAAAAACACTGCAACACTGGCTCTGTTCCAAACCCTAGTGAGCCTACCTAGATGGCATGTTTAGACATCATACTGTAGGGTCACACCTAATGCGAAGACTGATCTGGGGTGCGTTTCCCATACAACTATGTAGTTCACTGCTTCACTACCATAGTACGAATGCATCGTTCGAGAAATCAACTAGCTAGTCACGACTGTTTCCCGAAACCCATTGTAACCCATTTTAATAAGGATTTATTACATCCAAATGCGATGCAATATTAAACGATGCCTCTAACCACAGGTGGAGAGCTGTCGTTCAAACCACACAACGAATGTGAATGTTTGCGAATGTTCGGTGGAACGATTGTTTCTGAAACATTTTCAGCCTCATTCAAAATTACACACCTACGGCAACATTTTTGCAAAGCGCAAAATACATTGCATCGTGCACGTTTCGCGACAGTTTCAAAGTAATGCCCAGTAAGTGGCGCTAAAAGCGTGTTAGTTTTTTTTCCGGAACAGATGAGCGTGAATATTGCAACGTTTTATTATGTATGTACGTATCACTGCAGTTTAAATGTCCAGTGAGTGGCGCTAAAAGATATTGATTAATTATGTTTTAAAGTAAAGTACTGTAGGCCTACTACACGCCACATTTCTTATCCAATATGTTAAAAACTGATTAAAAATATTTTATTCAGCACTGAAGAGTTGACAATTGACTTTTAATTGACTTCTTAGGCTATTAGCTTAGAAACACATGCTAACATCAGACATTAGAATGAATTGCATTAGCCAAGGACCTCTGATGTGTTGTTAAGTGTGAATATAGCCTAAAATGTTTTTTCTGCGAAAAAAATGTTCAGAAAGCTGTGTTTAAAGGTTCATCCAGAATTTAGAGCATGAGAGGAATGTTGTGGAAATGATAACAGTCTCAGGTGTGATTTCTAAATATGGTTTTTTAAAAGATATTTTAAGTAGTGGCTGGAAAGCCTGTTGATGAAGGGGTGTTATACAAGTGTCCGGTAGATTATTATGAAGTTAACTCATTTCCATTGTGTTTTAAGATCTCTTTCTTAGTGTTTAATTTAGACTATTACACAATTTTATTTAGATTTTTATAAAACATCGACAATGGCATTTCGACTGACATTATAATATTCTATTCACAATAACGGGACACCTTAGTACGCCTGAATGTTTAATCAAATTAAAAATTAACTTGCTATTTGGCCTAGTGTGATTATCAAATCACTACGGCTATGATTTAAATAAACAAATAAAAAAATATGCTGGATGTTTTAAAGTGAAGCACGTGAAGCATGTGTTAATAAGTTTGACCACCAATTATAAAATGCTAATCATCACCGATAACATATTTAACAGTAATTATTTCTGGCACAAGTTCATTATCTGGAGCTGTGGGCTCTGTGCCCATTGTACTTTCTTTACTCAATGTGGGTCAGTGAGACTGTTTGTTAATGATTGTACAAGGAATATGACCAAGGTGTGTGAGCATGTGCCACTGTAATGGAATGTCTTTATATGTGTCTTAGGGCATGTGCACTTTGTGAACTCTGTCCTGTTTTAAAATAAACTTCATGTAGACAATAGCTGTTAGGTCTGCCAGCTTTAGGGTGCATTGCTTATACTGTACCTACTCCTTCATAAGCGCTCTATTGTACCATCAGTTTTATCAGTATTATCTGTGGAGGAACATTCTAGTTATGATCTCCCAAGTGTTAGATTGATTGTTTAACTTCAAACAACAATTACTGCCTTGCTTTGTCTGTGCCTGTAGGTTCACTATCTGATTTTTCACATTCCAGTTCAGGGTTTGACAGGGTTTGCATTGTCTATTCTAAAGCTTACTTTTTATTCTTAAATCAGTGAAATAAAAATGGACAATTTTTGTTTGTTTGTTTGTTTGTTTGTTGTTTAAATGTAATATTGCATTAAAAAAAAATAGTCTATTTTGTATTTTGTTGAATTTTGCTGTATTTTGTACATCACAATGAACCAACGATCCAATCAATTCCCCAATGGACAAAATCAAGTCCCGCCCTAAATTTTTTCTTGTCTGAGAAGCCATTTCACATATATAGGGAAGAAAAATGTTACCAGTTTCATATTTATGTACATATTCCAACCTTTGCCCTCCCTCAGTGGTGCTTAAGGAGCCAATGCTCTAATTTAGCCACTTTATTAAGTAAGCAAGTAACATAGTAAGAAATGATTGAATGTAAAACATATTAATCTAAGGGTACAAGCTGCAATAATCTCATAATAATTGTCATGCTATGGATGGTAACCAATAATTTCTGCTCAATTTTCTCTAAATGGATTGCAAAATAAAACACAAACTAAAATTTTAAATGCTACAAGTGAATTTGGGCATCACATCAATAAAATGTAGCTACACAGTATTACAAATGGATATTCATTTTGAGATTTGCTAAATATTGCATTTAACAGTTATTCAATTATGTATATTTTTAAAGATTAACTTTTAAGTGAGCGTCTGATGATAGCAATTAGCAAAGTTGATGTAAATGTAAAAATAGAGGAATGAATGAGTATGCATAAATGTTACATAAACGGTAAATTTAAACAAATCTAATGTCAACCGATTACCACAATGGTACCAACATGTTGTGCCTCAGGTATTATAAGAACAATCATATTGTTTATATGATGGTGGTCTCAGCTTCATTGCGACATGCAGTGCAGCACATGTGGCGGCTTGTCGTCGACTCGTGGAATGCCATTCCCTAGGTACAGGTGGCCATTTTGTAAGACCCGTGTGAGATACTTTTACACCTGGAATTTTTCTCTTAATGAATGACATTTTCCTGGCTTGGCATTCCTGTATAGCCTACTATCTGCATTTTGCAGATGCACATCTGCCTCTTTAACCACCTGTATCTTGTATCTCTGTGTGCTGTAAATGTGCATGGTGTGTGTTATAGCTTATGCAGTTTGTGGGTGTGTTAAAGCACTGTACCTGCCTCAGCCTAAAAGAGCAGATGTTTTAATGCAGTTTTATAAGCTTGAAATTTGTTTGTGAGTACTAATTGGACTAATATGAACTGCCAGTACAAAATTATTGTTTAATTCGAGTTAAAAAGACATTGAATCGATGGAATAATCCACTGCTTGTACATCATTTCATCCATTTTTCTATTAGTGATTACACTTTCTCTCTCTCTT
Organism: Pimephales promelas; assembly: GCF_016745375.1. Next base: position 20,873,379 of record NW_024121654.1, read on the forward strand.
TCTCTATCAGCCTTTTTCACATTTGTTTTGACACATTGAAGGAGAGAAAAGAATGCATGAGACTCAATAACAGACCATGCCAAAACAAAGTCCAAACCTATTCTTGCCTACCCCTTGCCTCCCTAAAACACACTCTCTCACAGTCACGTGTTGCCCTTGCTAGTCAGAACATGAGAAGTCATGTAGAAAAAGTGTTAAATGCATCCTTTACCACAAGGAATCTGTGATGAGGGATGCAGCATAAGGTCTCATAAGGTACTCTTTTTGGAGAATTGGTATTTTCTTGTGCGTGTGGCCTGTAAAGACGCACTCTGAAAGTTCCTCAAACACCCATCCTGTAATTAGCAAGCTGAACTCTCAACAGATTGCCTTTGAAATACTACTTAGAAAACTAGTGAGAATGTGAACGAAAGGTATTTGCAAATCATTTTTCATGGGTATCCCCACCTCTCACACACTTACAAACATAAACCATACACAATGATACACACACACACACACATGCGTGCACACACACACACACATTCCAAAGGTCTGGACCTTTATTTCTTTATTATGTGGATTTTTACAGTGAGTTAACCATAGATCCTTTCAGTGTCCTCATACACCAGATACACTTTAGTACCTTGATGCAATCAATTGGAATTCTTGGCACTTGTTTTCTTTTTTTTTTTCAATTTCAATATTGTGGGGCTCAATTTCAATATTGTGATGAACTTTAAAGGCTTATCTGCACACTTGTGCAAAGAACAGTGTTGAGTAATTGAATGACTGATATACACATTATATTGAATAAATATATAAGTTGGATAAATAGTATATCCAACTTGCATACATATAGGCTATCTGACGTCCACTTCATCAATTTCACCATGTCCACTCTTGTTGCTTCATTTACTCGCACTCATTCTCTCAATATTCTTTGTTGAGATGATGGTATTATTATTCCAAGTCAGTGATGTGTGAAAAATGGTAGCACATAGGGGCCCAAAGACTGACCAGGACACTGCCTTTCCAAGAGCCTCTCAATGATAAAGTGGTCATTCACATTTAGATAAATCTCTGCAGTTTTATAGTTTGATGGTGTGGTTACTTGCTCGTCTTACTTATATAATGATCGTACCACAACATTAGAAGTGACTGTTCAAAATCCATGTAAGACCCCCCAAACATCTGGGATTGACAATGTCAGATAACCCTATAGTGAACTGTGTATTTTGAAAGGCAAACAGTGCATTTTGAGCCCTTTGCAGAGGTAACCATGTGGAACAAAGCCAGTTATTTTCCTGACTCAATGAGAAACTAAACCCTCAGTCTTTGATACCGCCGCCTGGGTGGGACCATGAGCCACATGAGGTCATCAAAAAGAAGCCGTGCTTGTTGAATGCCATGATAACATCCAATCATTGGCTGTTGTGTGGTGTTTTAGAAAGAAAAGTGGAGTGTAGACTAATTATCTTGATCAGTTGCATTCACCCATTCCTTAGAAATCATATAGGTACGTTTCATTGACTCGACTGTGGACTTCACAAAATATTTGGTCATCTTAAGTGAGATTTGTAAATGTGAATATATCCAAAAGTCACTTCAAACAGCATAGGGAACATGTATAAATCATAAATCATCACAGGAAGTAGAAAGGGAAATTTACCCACAAGTCATAGTGCATCATTTAAAGTTTGACTAAAATAAACTTGCATGAGATGCAGCCCTTCAAATATGTTTTCATATGACACATAACAACAGATTTATTCATTCATTTGTTCATTTATTTGTTTGTTCATATATTTATTGGTGTTTTTTTAAAGGGATGGTATAATGCCCTTTTCACAAAATGTGAAATAAGTCTTTGATATCCCTACAGTGTGTAGGTGAATGTTTAGCTCAAAATACCCCACAGATATTTTAATATAGCATGTTAAAATTGTAATTTTTGAGGGTTAGCAAAAGCGCACAGTTTTTGTGTCTGTCCCTTTAAATGCAAATAAGCTGCTGCTCCCGACACAGAGGGCGGAGCTTCAACAGTTAATTTCAAAAACTTTTAACCTTTTATGTTCAAACCGTAGTCAGACAGAGATGGAGAGACTCAAGAAGAAGTGACAACATTTCTGAATGGTTAGTTGACGAATTTATGTAGCTTATCATGTGTAGTAATCTTCTGGTTATTGATTAGCATATTCTGTCTTGATAATCTATAATGCGTTCACGGGGCGGATTTATGTCAATGCTAGGGTTAATGAGCTAACCTGGAGGGAAGCTTGTGAAGTGTGTTGTTGTCCTTAAAGATTTCTTAAAAATTTCTTTTTGCTACTTCTATTAAAATGTTCTTTTTGCTTTGAACTTTAAGTGTTATAACTTTGCAGATGTTAGCAACATTACACACTAACTAAAGTTAGAAAAGTGAAATCATAATTACCCATAATGAATTATTATATTTTAATGTTACTTGGTGTAATTCATTTGACATTTATACTGTATGTCTATTATTATGTGTCCTCATACCTGAAACGTCATTCTGCTCAACTGTGCTGTCTGTTATTGATTACGATGATGGACGTTCAAAGAAACAAAACAAAACAAAAAAAGCTAATAGAAGTGAAGTCGTACAGATATCCCCTACTGTAATGATTGGGGAGCCTGTGAAATGGAATACACTTTAATGACCAGTTAATGACCCCAACTTCCTGTCTGTGTCCTCTCCAGTTCTTCCAGCTGTGGCTCAGGAGATCCCCTCAGCCCCACATGGCTGCATGGAAGGGAGCTGTTATCCGGCAACAGGGAACCTTCTGATTGGCCGTGCTATTAATCTGACCGCCACCTCCACCTGTGGCCTGGATGAGCCTGAGCTGTACTGCATCGTCAGTCATTTGCAGGTAAACCCAGCATTATTTCGGAACCATTCTTTCTCTTTCATATAGACACAAAAACATGATCTCATGTTGTGTACACTATGTTCTCTACTCCTGCATGTATGGCCTTGCCCTGCAGTTTGTGTTGACGGAAATTATTTGTCATATGAAGATAGATGTTCTTGTGCACAGGGCCCCTTTCTTTTTTCACTATCCTTTATAGGGAGATTTGATCCGCGCACACACACTGGCACACTTGTTACATTACAAGACTCTTGCACGTGTATTGCTCACTATGCCACACCTCTTTTACAGCAGTCAAATCTGCAGCCCAAGGCTTTTCTATTTGATACGTGTGTAATTTAAAAGATCTTGTATTCATTTCTTACATCTACCTCTGTTTGCTTTCCCTCTTTTATGCTGAAACAGGACTCCTCCCGTTCCTTTAGGTGTCTATAAAGCACTTAAAGCACTCTTCTCTGTCCTCATAAAATACGTTTTCATTGACTGTTTAATGTTGTATGAATGTCTATTTAAAATGTTCTGTGTTCTTTTAGGTTCTTTGTATTTTACCCCTCATTAAAGTGTTTTTTGGGTGCATAAAATTGTCAGAAACTGTTTAACTGCCTGGAGGCACCATACATCATAGACAGGAGTTACACCCTTTTTGTCCTCAGCGCAGGTGTTACCTGTCAGCGGTCTGTCAATTTAGTAGTAGGGAAGGGTGTCTGCAGAGTTACATTTCCGTTTGTGTTTAATTTAGATAGACAGACAGACAAACAGATAGATAGATAGATAGATAGATAGATAGATAGATAGATAGATAGATAGATAGATTAGATAGAAATATACATATATAATTAATTAATTATTTAATTTATTTTAATTCGACTTTTTTACCATATGATTTTAGCTAATTTGAGCAAAAGATTTTTTTTTATCTCTATTAACCCCAATTTCAGTCCATACACCTAAACTGTGTGAATCCACCGTGCTAAGTCATGTTAGAGAATTAACAATGTGTTTTTTTGCAGGGCCCTAGTATAGCATTCCTGTAGTTCATAATCCGGTTGATCACTGCTAATCCTATTGTTGGCAGCTCACACTCAAAACTACCCCAGTAAGCATGTGTCTAGTGTTTGGTAAGCACAATATTGTAGAAGTGCTGATATCCGTCCCCTGCAGAGCTTGTGAGGATCTGAAATAGAGTCTGGTCTTTGCTGTGACCTTTAACGGGTCCTGAAGAAATACACGTGTGTCTCACTCGGTCAGGTCATTGCTGGAGGTTTTGGTGCCCATGACAACAACTCTAACAGCGTAGACAAAGTGCTCTGGCTTTCATCCACGCTAGCTCTCATGTTCTGACCTGAATCCAGGAGGCCCATTCCCTTCTCTTGCTCCACTTCCAGGTTGGCATGGAACTTGCCCTCCCATTCTGAGGGAACGTTTTGCTCAGGCTGTGACCCAGATTTCTTTTGTATGTCTTGGCAGCTACCTGAACCGCCATGCTTAAGTCATTACAAATGAAACTGTACCTGGAAGAAAAGGTGTGGAGAGGCTCCTGTCAGACTGCACTGATGTTGCTAAGTGGTTTTGCAAAATGTGCATTGTTTTTCTTCTCACTCTTTTCTTTTTCCATGTCTCTCGACAGGATTCAGATAAGTGCTTTATATGTAACTCTCAGGAGCCATACGATGCCTATAATCACAGAAACAGCCACAGGGTGGAGAATGTCATCTACCAGAGAGACCGCAGAGGAGAACTCACATGGTGGCAGTCTGTAAATGGTGTGTGAGAATGTTTTTTTTTTTTAGGTGACCACATACGTTTTTTTTTTAAGATTTAAAATATATATATATATATATATACACTCACCCAAAGGATTATTAGGGACACCTGTTCAATTTCTCATTAGTGCAATTATCTAATCAACCAATCACATGGCAGTTGCTTCAATGCATTTAAGGGTGTTGTCCTGGTCAAGACAATCTCCTGAACTCCAAAATTAATGTCAGAATGGGAAAGAAAGGTGATTTAAGCAATTCTGAGTGTGGCATGGTTTTTGGTGCTAGATGAGCCGATCTGAGTATTTGACTGAGTATCTGAAAATACCTTGTTAATGCTAGAGGTCAGAGGAGAATGAGCCGACTGAGAATGGGCTCAAGCTGATAGAAGAGCAACTTTGACTGAAATAACCACTTGTTACAACCGAGGTATGCAGCAAAGCATTTGTGAAGCCATAACATGCACAAACTTAAGGCGGATGGGCTACAACAGCAGAAGACCCCACCGGGTACCACTCATCTCCACTACAAATAGGAAAATAGGCTACAATTTGCAAGAGCTCACCAAAATTGGACAGTTGAAGACTGGAAAAATGTTGCCTTGTCTGATGAGTCTCTATTTCTGGTGAGACATTCAGATGGTAGAGTCAGAATTTGGCGTAAACAGAATGAGAACATGGATCCATCATGCCTTGTTACCAGTGTGCAGGCTGGTGGTGGTGGTGTAATGGTGTGGTTGATGTTTTCTTGGCACATTAGGCCCCTTAGTGCCAATTGGGCATCGTTTAAATGCCACGGCATACCTGAGCATTGTTTCTGACCATGTCCATCCCTTTATGGCCACCATGTACCCATCCTCTGATGGCTACTTCCAGCAGGATAATGCACCATGTCACAAAGATCAAATCATTTCAAATTGGTTTCTTGAACATTACAATGAATACTTGTAGTTTATGACTGGTTTTATTTTGTTCATCTGTGTGCAGGAGAGGAGAATGTCAGTATTCGACTAAATCTTGAGGCAGAGTTCCACTTTACTCATCTCATAATGAAGTTTAAGGTGTGTATATAAATGGATTTCAAGTGTATCACGTCAAGTTTCAAGATTTACAGCAGCAATTTAATTGAATAAAGGTATTTATTAATAAAAGTGAAACAAGCCTTCGTCATTTCAAACTGTAACCTGTTTACATCTCCACAGACGTTTAGACCTGCTGCTATGATGATTGAGCGTTCTTCAGATTTTGGACGTACATGGAGGCCATATCGCTACTTCGCTTACAACTGCACCAAGACTTTCCCCAGGGTTCCTGCTCATTCTCTTCGGTTTATTGATGAGGTCATCTGTGAGGAGCGTTACTCTGACATTGAACCGTCCACTGAAGGAGAGGTGAGTGTGAGCTGATGGTATTTTAATATCGATGTGTTTCAGTCTGTGTTTAATGTTACTTTTGTATTCTGTGTTCCCACTATATGATTGTATACATTTTTTTTTAGGTCATCTACAAAGTGCTGGATCCTGCGATCCATGTCAACGACCCATACGGTCTTGACATTCAGGGTTAGTGCAGTACAGTATAACCATTTTTTTTGCCATTTAACTGTTTTGTGGATTATTTTTTTATTATTACACGGCTCTCTGAAATACTTGTCAGTTGCAACATTCTGCGGTCAGTTATTTCCTGATAATGACCGTTGTCAATAGGTGCCATCTTGCACCTCAGTTATCGACAATACTGTAATAAAACTGGAGGACTTCAGTACTAATAATATGCATATATTGTTGAAAAGTCTGTCATTTTGCTAGAAATGATTGTTTTGTAGACTGTAATGAATTATAAGATGACAAACAGGTAAGATTTTAAAAAGGGTTTCATCTTAAATCAATATTTCATGTCTCCGTAATTATTTATGTGGTGAAAAGCTGTCTAATAATAACTGATACATTATCCCTTAAATGTCCGTCTTTTTTAACTTGATCATTCGTCCAAATTCAAAGCCTTTCGTTTAATGAGCTAATAAAATATTTCAACTCAAATCAATATTTCACATTTACAGTAATACTTTTATGTTAACTTGTTAACTTCACGTGTAGTTACTATAGTAATAATAGTAAATTATGCATAATTACAAGCATTTACACTAACAACGTCTCCTTAAAATAAAGTGTAATATTATTTACTTTTTTTGACAAGTAGCCGTGTAATAAGCGGAATAATGTACATCCAGTCAGTTGTTTTTGCAAAATAAAACCCCTTCAGGGTGATACAAGACCCTCCATTTCATCCTGATCACCCTTTCGTGTTTTGTTTTGCAATTTGCATCAATTGTCTGGATGTACATTATCTATTACTTCAAATATATATTTGTCTTTATTGCAATGGAATTATTAATGGTTAACTTGTGAGTAAACTCGGATTCAGCAAGTAAATAACTCACATTTACAGTAGCGAGTGTTCAGTTTGGACCCTATTCACAGTACTGCAAGTAAAGCAGCTGCACAATCTCCCCTCAGATTTGTTGCGGATCACTAACTTACGGATAAACTTCACTAAACTGCACACCCTGGGCGATAACCTGCTTGACCGCCGTCCTGACGTGCTGCAGAAATATTACTATGCGCTGCATGAGCTGGTTGTGCGCGGGAGTTGCTTCTGCTATGGTCACGCGTCGGAGTGTGCACCAGTACCTGGAGTGACCACTAGGGATTCAGGCATGGTGTGTATCAGTCAGATTGATTTGTAGTTCTGATTTCAAAGAACGATTTATTATTGATGGATTGTGAATGAAGCACACTATTTAATATATCATATACTTTTGATCCGACAGATTCATGGACGTTGTGTGTGTAAGCACAACACTGTGGGATTAAACTGTGAGTTCTGCAGAGATTTCTACCATGATGCACCCTGGAGGCCCGCCGAGACTGATAACGCACACACCTGCAGGGGTGAGATAAACACGCATGTAGAAGTTCAAGAAAAGCTCAATTAAAATGTCAACAAATTTTTTTTTAAATATGTGTCTTTTTTCAAGAATGCAACTGTAACGGTCACTCCAATCAATGTCATTTTGACATGGCGGTATATCTGGCTACTGGGAACACCAGTGGAGGCGTGTGTGACAATTGTGTCCACAACACCATGGGCCGCAACTGTGAGACCTGCAAACCTTTTTACTATCAGGATCCAGCTAGAGACATCAGAGACCCAAATGCATGTGTCTGTAAGTTGATCATGAAAATCTGCTCAGAAAAAGTCTTTCCATGGGAAAGGGTTTCTCCTACCTGTTGTTCATGTTGTTTCCTGTGTGTGTTCAGCCTGTGACTGTGACCCCGTGGGCTCTGTAGAGGGAGGAGTTTGTGACAGTCATACTGATCTGGATCTGGGTATGATTGGTGGTCAGTGTCGCTGTAAGCAGAATGTCATGGGTCAGCGCTGCGACTACTGCAAAGAGGGACACTATGGACTCAGTCTTGACAACACACTGGGATGCCAGCGTAAGTGTTTGCATGTGTTTTTGTGGATGTTTGAAGTCTGTTCTCCTCAAGTACACACTGATGTAGTTCATCAAACATTTGTGGAATATTTCTTAAATATAAATTTGATTTGGTTTAATGGAAAGACATTCATACATTTTGTATGCTTAAATGTAGGGTAGGCAATTTCGGAGAGGCTAGCAATAGTATGGCCGGATTCACTTATAGCGCGTAAATACGCGTAGAAAAGCTGGGCGCACCGCATTCTCCTTTTTCCATAGCGCTAGGGCGGTTGCACTCCGGTTGGTTCTTATCACGTGACCTACTGTGCGCTTATGGTGCGCTTGCAGCATTCTGAAAAGTTGAGATGTTTTTATCTTGATGCGGAAAAAATGAGCGTGTCGCACCGCGAACGCTTCGCTTCCATTATGAGCGCGCATACCGTGCGCCTACATTTGAAATAACGAACTTGAGCTAGCAAAAGCTAGCTTTGAAAGCATAAGGGCGGCCGTGTGTCCATCGAAGTGTTTTTCCACGCGCCTGGCGTATGTTTTCAATTGTTTTCAATGGGAGCGCCGCGTTTTTTAAACGCCATTAGCGTAACGAGGCGCTGAGCGTTTTTTTCACGCTGAAGCGGCGAGCGCCCAGCGTTTTTTACTGGTCGCCGAGAGTTGAAAAAATGTCAACTTTGGATAAAACGCAGCGCTCATCACTGTCACGTTTTACCCAGCCGTCCAATCACAGTGGAGGAGGGGCGGGACTAAACCACACTGACCAACTGTCACAACATTCAAACTCTGCTGCGGATATTCTGTATCATAGCAACGAAACGTCTCAACGGAAAAAACGCTGCGCTGCCAAAACGCTCTCAAGCGCCCAAAGTATGGCGTCTTCAGCAGAGCGTCTAGCGTTTTCAGCTGGTGGACACACGGCCTAAGATCTCACCCTCTCTTCAGATCATCTCCAAACCCACGCCTCATTCAAAACACTTGAAAGCGCACAACCAGAGCAGATTCTGCAAAGTGTTACGAGAGATGGTGTTAAATTAGCTCATGTCTCAAAGCACACTACATTACAATAATAATGAATGTAAACAACTTAAAGATGCAATGCAACTTAATGCAATGATTCGACAAACATTTTGTGATCCTGACATTTCCACAGAAGATACTTTTACTTTTTTTCTATTATTGATTGCTTTTAGGATGTGAAGAGAGTTTCAGCCAATATAACAAAAAGTGTTAATGAAAATCTTTGCCTACTCAATCATTAAGTGCGAAAATAACTTTTGTACGTGTATGTCGTTGGCAGCATGTAACTGTGACCCCCGTGGGATCACCATGCGGGGGGCCCCATGTGATCAGATCAGCGGAGACTGCTCCTGCAAAAGATACGTCACTGGTCGCTACTGTAATCAGTGCCTGGTACATGCTCTCTCTCTCTCTATTACCAATAAACCATCACATTCATTTTTAAATCTTTTTTTTTAATGCCTGTATGTATTTTTGTTTGTGCACAGCCTGAATACTGGGGAATCAGCAATGATCTGGCAGGTTGCAGACCCTGTGACTGTGACTTTGGTGGTTCAACCAGCAGCAGGTGAGTCACTGATGTCAGTTATTGCATTTAAATGAGTGTATTTACCCTCAATTAGCCATAAGGAAGTGTCTGGTATCTGGGTGTAGTTTTGATATACCAAGAGTAAAGTCCAACTTCAAAACTCTTGAACTAAACGGAAGTGCCGAACTGCAAGATGGCCCTTGATTTGAAGAGATTTGAAGATATCTATTACAATTGTGCCTAAACTCTTTTCCCTTTCACCTTCAGATGCCTGATGGACAACGGTCAGTGTGACTGTCGGCCTCATCTGATTGGACGGAAGTGTTCTGAAGTTCAGCCTGGGTTTTTCTGTGCTTCTCTGGATTATTACAAATATGAAGCAGAGAGAGCTGTAGGTCACTCCCCTGATGATCCCGCTCTTCCTGTGAGTAATGCACCTAATACTGGCATTTTAACATTGTGTTGTTTTTTCTTTTGGTAGACTAAACTCCTAAACTTAAAGGGTTAGTTCACCCAAAAATGAAAATTCTGTCAGTATTTACTCACCCTCATGTTGTTCCAACCCCGTAAGACCTTCGTTCATCTTCGGAACACAAATTAAGATATTTAAGATATTAAGATCACTCCTGCATACAGTCCATAGGCTTCTTGAGGGACTGGCTCTTGCTGTCCCCGAAAAGTCATTAAAGACATCGTTAAAATAGTCCAAGTGACTACAGGGGCTCAATCTTAAGTTTATCAAACGACGAGAACACTTTTGTGCGCAAAAAAACAACAAAAATAACGACTTTATTTCAACTATTCACTTCCTTCTCCATGAGCCTGTAAGTCAGTTAACGTAGTGTGATTGCGTAGAGCTACGTCACACGTAAGCTCACTATTGGCCGACGCTGGTCATGTGTGTGTGATGCGTGTGACGTACAATAACAGAAGCTTACGCTATTAAACTAGTAACCTGACTCGCGCAGAGGGAGAAATAAACGAATAGTTGAAATAAAGTCGTTATTTTTGTTGTTTTTTTGCGCACAAAAGTGTTCTCGTCGTTTGATAAACTTAAGATTGAGCCCCTGTAGTCACTTGGACTATTTTAACGATGTCTTTAATGACTTTTCGAGGACAGCAAGAGCCAGTCCCTCAAGAAGCCTATGGACTGTATGCAGGAGCGATCTTAATATATTTAAATATCTTAATTTGTGTTCCGAAGATGAACGAAGGTCTTACGGGGTTGGAACAACATGAGGGTGAGTAAATACTGACAGAATTTTCATTTTTGGGTGAACTAACCCTTTAATGTCATATTATAAGGGTACTGCTATAAATCTTCCCGTTGTTATGAATAGGTGTCTGTTAACTTGGGTGTGATGCTGGTATCATGGGCCATGGAAACAGGATCCTGCACATAGATCTAGAGAGAGTAATATTGTATGTGTATGTCAAAGAAAGTATTCCCTGACGTTTGGGTTCAGTTGTATCTTTCAGCCCCTAACATAACTAAATGTTGAGGAAATATGTTAAATGTAAAACTGTCTCCTTTGTCAGTTTACATTCATGAGTTAAACCCTCAGGTACCTTCACTTCCCCTGCAATGTAACACAAAACACTCAGACCCGCATCTAATACCATCATATCTTCTGAGTCACAATGGGTTTGGTGATAAAAAAAAAATTCCCTTGTCTTCTAGTTTGTCTTCCAATTTCCCAGTTAAAATAAGTCATTTAAAAAAGAATTAATTTTTCTTTTTTCATAAATCTATCATAATTTAGTGAGGTTTTTACAGGTTGGTTTGTTATGGCACCGTACCCTCCACAGGAACTCAGACTGACAGGACTGGTTGTCCAGACACACTATATCATACACAAACAAACCCACATACGAACTGCAGAATGCTCACGGGTCCACGGCTGAAGTGACCCAGAATAAGATCAGAGAGCAGAAGAGATGCAGCCCGTCAGAGCGAGTTATTAATGCCCACCAAACACTCACCAGCTCTGTTTGGTTCACACAGTCCTCAGAAAGAGTGTCAAGTTGTGCTCTGCTTTTGCATTTTTTACTTGGAAAGGCTTTTTTATTGCCTACTATATAGTGTACATTACTCTTCAAAAGTTTCTTTCCAGCAATTGAGTAATTGAATGTCTCATTGCAATCATACTGACCCTAAACGTTTATGTTCGGTCTAATTTATTGTGCAATCAGAATCATAGGTTGAGCACATTGCATTGTGGGATATAATATCCCATGCAATATGCTCTGGTTATGTAATGCACATTTGGAAATGTGCTCACTGCATGCACAGTATAATGCATATTTTAAGATTAGTATGAGATTATGGTGAAATGCCACTCTGGACATACTGTAGTCATACTCTGTTTTCCTGAGTATTCCTCAGTATTAATAAATGTCATATCTTGAATATCAAGCTGATCATGATATGTGTGCTTGTTGTTTAGGGCAATCCGAGACCTCAGGCTGAGACCGACTGTGTGCAGCATCTCAACAATCAGCTGAGAAGACACCGCCGTCACCGTCAGCAGCAGAGGGCAGCACTGAGACGTATCCGACAGTTGCAACAAACAGTGAGTTTCCCTTTAGATAACTCCACCTCCACCTTCATACCTCACACTGCTGTATCTGATTTAATATGAGTCTGTGTTTGTTTTCAGCCCAGCGTGAGCATAGTACACAGAGAGAGACAGCCGGGTCAGATGGTCACATGGACCGGACCGGGCTTTGCTCGGGTTAAAGATGGAGCTGGCCTAGAGTTCACCATCAGCAACATCCCTTACGCCATGGAATATAACATCATGATCCGATACGAGCCAGAGGTTTGTGGTCGTTGTTTCGGAACATGGCCGCTGATTACTAGCTGGTAAATTATCTTTATTCAGCCAAACAAACAACTAGCTGATCATACCATCCACTAGTAATGACCATCTTGCACCAGTTTAGACCTGCTAGAATCTACCATGTTCCAGAAACGTAGATTCCAGTTTACTTTGGTTTAGTGCCTTATAATAATTACTTAAAGGGACAGTCCACTCAAAAACGAATTTTCATTTACTCACCCTTATGTTGTTCCAAACTTTTATGACTTTCTTTCTTCTTCTATGGAATGTAAAAGATTTTATATTTTTATTAAAGACATTATATTTTTTGTCCATACAATGAAAGTCAATGGAACCAGTAATTGATGATTGATGACAGATGAATAACATTTTTTGGGTGGACTGTCCCTTTAATGAATATCCCATATCCAAAATTTGATTTAAAATCAATAATTTTAATAATAATTTTTTTTTCTGTTCTTTTGTTTGCATGCAGTCCACAGAGGACTGGGAGGCTATAGTGAGTGTGACATCCCTGAATTTACCCACAAGTCTCCGCTGTGGAAACATGCTGCCCACAGAGCAGATGTACACAGTCACAATGCCCCACCACAGGAGGTAATATCATTGTGTTTATTTCTGTGTGTGTCCTTGTTTACCTGACATGTCGTGAATGCTTTGTTTTTGGATGTGAGTGCACATTTATATTTCTTTGTAAGCACTTCTTGCATAGTTTTGCAAGAGTACTATTATGTATTATGTACAAAGTACTATTTTTAACCTTGTATAGCCAACCCTCACTTCACGGAAAACCAAGTTCCATGGCAGTTGATTTGATCTTTTTCCTGCATGGCTGAGTTTTTAGGTGCCATTGTAATCTGATTCTGATTTGATTTCTGGCCTCGTCCCAAAGCTCAGGGAATGCAGGAGCAAATTAGACTCTGTCAAAAGCTGCATATCCTTTTGAGCAGAAAAAATAAACCCCAGGCAGGAGATATGACTTCACAGATAGTATCAGGCTGGTGGAGCTGCTGTCTAACTGTTGGTAACTAAATAAGGGTGGCTGTCTGCTGCTTGAAAGGGATTTGAATGAATGTTGTCAACATAAGGAAAGGAAGCAGCTGTATGTACTAAAAAAAGATTTCTATTTCAAAGAAATGTTATGTTTATGTTAATAAATGTTTCCACAAAAAGATATTAAGCAGCGTTTTCAACATTGATAATAATAATAGATTTTTATTGATCACCAAACCATCATTAGAATGATTACTGAAGGATCATGTGACTGGAGACTGGAGTAATGATGCTGTAAATTCAGCTGTGGAATAAATTACATTTTAAAATTTATTCAAATAAAAAAGTTTTATTTTTTAAAATTGTAACCATATTTAAAAAATGAGTGTTTTTTTTTTGTGTATTTTTTTTATCAAATTGTGATTTTTAATTGTGTTTTTATTTCAAATAGGAAAACTACTATATGATTATGGTCTATTGAAATAGATCAGTGTCAATTTATGTGATAACTATTTAAAAGCTTAAATTAGACATGAATTTTAAGGTTTTTATTGGACCCCATCTGATTTTTGGACCCCATTGTATATGCCTACCTAGACTTGTCTGTCTTAGTCTATTAATACATATAGTCTACAAGATAGTCAAACAGCAAATTGGCATTTTCGAATATTGTTAGTGATGGCGTATCATTTTTGACAGGTACATTGAAATGCCAAGGCCCTTCTGCTTTGAACCAAACAACCAGTATGTGGTGTCCGTCCGTTTCCAGCGCCACGGCGTGTCTCACCGACATCTCACCGCCTTCATTCTGATCGACTCAGTAAGGATCTTCTCTCATTTACCATTATCAGACAGTTATTTATACACATACAAACAAGCTGTGATGCAATTTCCTAACCACAGATAATACAAGTGCTGCCCTCTGCTGGTGGGTGAAAAGTCTTTGGTGAAAAATGCTAATATGTCTCTCTCTCCTTACAGCTTGTGCTGATACCCAGGTATGAGGAGCTTCCTGGTTTCCAGGGTGACGACGGCCCAGACGAGCGTCGACGGCAGGAGATGGAGGTCTACATGTGTTTGGATTCCTTCACGACCCTGCCGATGCCTGCGCTGGCGGAGCTGTGCACCACACTCATCTGCAGCATCTCTGCTATCATACATAACGGAGCCCTGGGTGAGTCACTGTGATGGGGTCAAAGGATAAATGTCTCTCCTCTGTGTCTTGTCAAATCAAGTCACATTATAACCCATCCATTCCTTTTTCCTTCAGATAAATCTCATACTGTTGTTTAGATTCTTATGAATGGCTTCCTTAAAAAGTGATCTTTCTGCAGCATGTCAGTGTGACCCTCAGGGTTCACTGAGTGCAGAGTGTGACAAAGTGGGAGGTCAATGTCACTGTAAACCCAATGTTATTGGCCATCAATGTGATCAGTGTGCACCGGGGACGTACGGATTTGGGCCATATGGCTGCGCTGGTGAGACTCTTTTTTTACAAATGTATATACATTTATAATGTAAAAATATTTTTTATATTACTCGTTAATGTACACTTTATTTTTTAAGAATTAGATTCAACTTGACACATTTCTCATTGTCTCTCACTTCTCTTTCTCTGTCTGCAACAGATTGCGACTGCCACTCTCAGGGCTCTGTAGGGCATCAGTGTGACCCTGTGACGGGTCAGTGTCCGTGTCGGCATGGGGCGATTGGTCGCCAGTGCTCTGACTGCCAACCAGGTCAGTGGGGATTCCCCAACTGTAGGCAGTGTCAATGTAATGGCCACGCTGAGAGCTGTGACACTGACACTGGCGCCTGCTATGAGTGCAGAGACTTCACAGCTGGACAGCTGTGTGAGAGGTGAGAACCAGTACACTGACTACATCAATGAGACCAAATCAATGTGACGAATTACATATGGGTGACTGATTTAAGTCACAATGCAATGCATGCTTTGCAAAGGAGGATGAGGCAGTTACAAACTACTGTATATATCAAGTACAACAGTGAGTTATTTTAAAAAGCTAATTAATTTGAATTGGAATTTATTTATTTTAAAAGGGACAGTGTGTTATTAGTCCATTATGTTATTTTTCATAATCCAGGATATTATAATTAGAATTTTTCATCTGTTGTCCCTGTTTGAAAACCCCCCCCAAAAAAAACAGGGTAATGAAATAAATATCATTACTTCTTATTAGATATTGCCCCCAAACTTTTGATCGGTTGCGTTTAAAAAAAAAAAAAAAAGAATGCAGTAACTTGATCAAACGTGACTATAAATTTAAATTTTACAAACATTTTCTGTTTCAAATAAATGCTGTTCTTTTGAACTTTCTATTCATCCAAGAATGCTGAAAACAAATGTATTACGGTTTCCAAAAAAAATAGTTTTCAACTTTGATAATAATACAAATTTTTCTTGAGCAGTAAATCAGCATATTAGAATGATTTCTGAAGGATTATGTGACACTGAAGTAATGATGCTGAAAGTTTAGCTTTGCCAACAGGGATAAATTATATATTACAATAGAAAATAGTTATTTTAAATTGTAATATTATTTCACAATATTACACATTTTTACTGTATTACTATATCATTAAATAGATGCAGCCTTGGTGAGCATAAGAGACTTTCAAATACAATAAACAAAAACGTAATGGCCTGAAACGCTTGAACATGATTTTTTTATTAAATGTTTGTAAATTGCTACAAATATATATTTTTAATAAATAATAATGTATGGTATGATACTAATAGACACTTAACACCAGGCTGCCCTGTAAAAAAAAATAACGAGACAAAGTAATTAGAAGTAAAATGAATAAAATGCTGTTCTGTACAGAAATTAAATTGATCATTCTGTCCTTTCTTTAGGTGTGTAAACGGTTTCTATGGTGACCCAGTATTGGGTTCTGGTGAGCACTGTCACCCCTGTCCCTGTCCAGGACACCCTGACAGCGGACACTCCAATGGAGCTTCCTGTCAGGCAGACTATGACTCTAACCAGATCCTCTGCCAGTGTGGTGAAGGATATGCAGGTAAAATACAGTCCGTAAATCAACAGTTTTGATTCTAATGTAGTAGTTGAACTGACTGTGTCCTGTCTCAGGTCCTCGCTGTGATCGCTGCGCTCCCGGTTACTACGGTGATCCTGAGCGGCCTGGCGGGGCTTGCAGGCCGTGCCAGTGCAACGGGAACATTGATCCCCAGGACCCAGAGTCATGTGACCCACGAACCGGCCAATGCCTCAAGTGCCTGTATAACACTGACGGCGACTCTTGCTCTGAGTGTAAATCAGGTTATTATGGAAATGCACTCTCCCAGGACTGTAGGCGTAAGTACAGTGACATAAAACTTTAAAACTGCCTTTTTTTTTAATAGTCTAATAATAGTTAATAGTTTAATAGTCTGTGAATGAATTCATGCATTTAAATCTAATTCTGCGCTCTGTGTCATCCTGCAGGCTGTACTTGTGTTACTGCTGGCACTTTACAGGGCTACTGTACTGATGGAGTATGTCACTGTAATGAGCAGACTGGACATTGCCCCTGCAAACCAAACATCATTGGCCACAACTGTGACCAGTGCGCCCCCAACCACTGGAACTTCGGCTCGGACTTTGGATGTGAACCCTGTGGATGCGTCCAGCCAAATGCCCTCAGCACCCATTGCAATATGGTACACTATGATCTACGCTATACATATTCATATATTTATTAAACCTTTATTTTATCAAGGTTCTCTCAAGATTAAAATCTCTTTTTTTGAAAGTAGGTACAATATTAATTCACTACCTTAAAGGGATAGTTCACTTTGAAATTAATTTTTGATATGTTTTAGCTTACCTCAAGTGCATCCAAGATGTAGGTGTGTTTGTTTCAGCAGTATTATCAATTTTGATATTTTTAGGTCAAAAATTCGTTGTTGTCTGTCAGTCATATAATGGAGGTCTATGGGGTCCACCTCAATGAGCATGCACAGAGAAGTCCAAATTAAACATGATACAATGATTTGTAAATGTAAGTACAAATTGATGGCCTAAGACATGAAACGAGCGGTTTGTGTGAGAAAACGAACAGTGTTTATATCATTTTTACCTCTTGAAAACACAGCCACAAAGTGCCCGCGCCCTCAGATTACTTGAACATGGCTGTGGTTACAAGAGGTAAAATCTATATAAAAACTGTTTTCTCACACAAACCACTTCTTTCGTGTCTTAGGCCATCAATGTGTATTTACATTGATGAGTCATTGAATCATGTTTAATTTGGACTTCTCAGTGCATGCTCTTTGAGGTGGACCCCATAGACCTCCATTATATGACTGACAGACACCAACGGTTTGACCTAAAAATATCAAAATTGAAAATGCTGTGGAAACAAACACACCTACAGTACATCTTGGATGCCCTTGAGGTAAGCTAAAACATATCAAAAATTAATTTCTAAGTGAACTATCCCTTAAACAGTTGTAGTAGACATTTTAGACTTGAATTATTATTAAATGATTTCAATTTAAGTGATAATTATTTTAGTTTTATTTAAATTTAAATGTTTTAGATGTTTTTGTTAAATTTATTTCCTTTTTTATTATTATTATTTTTTTCATTGAAGGTCTTAGATTTGAGTATGTTTTCAGATCTTAATAATTTTTGCAATTAGTTACAATGGCCAAATATACTGTTAATCTCTCCTCCTTTTTCTACTCCGTTTCTTTTCTTCTGTGTCTCTTTGTACCTGTAGTTCACTGGCCAGTGTCATTGTCAGCCAGGTTTTGGAGGACGGCAGTGCAATGAGTGTGAGGCGTTCCACTGGGGTGATCCCAGAGTACAGTGTGAAGGTGAGTATTCCACATATACATGTACATCTAACTCCTCTTCTTCTCTGTGTCAGATCATTAGTGCTTTATCTCCTTCTGATCAGAGTGTAACTGCCACTTCCTGGGGTCCGAGACAGCTCAGTGTAACCGCATAACAGGTGCATGTGAGTGTAAGGAGGGAGCTTCAGGACGTCGCTGCGACGAGTGCGCCCGTGGCTTTACCGGAAGCTTCCCCAAGTGTGTTCCCTGCCATCCCTGCTTCCAGCTATGGGATGATATTGTGTGCTACGTCTACCGAGATCTGACCCACATCAAGAATGTCATTGCCATGATTCTGGAGAAGGGTGAGGTGCCCGGAGTCAGTGACGGCCGCATCCTTGAGCTGGAGAAGAAGCTGGCACAGGTTCAAGATCTGATCAAAGATGGAGACCAAGAGGGAACCTTTAACTTAATCAGCCAGGCTATTGATGACTTGAGGTAAACACACTTTATTAAGACATTTTGAATCGTCACTTACATTAGCAAGGATTACTGTACATTATCATTCTTCCAATTGAATTTAAACCATGCATTCAATTGGAAAAGCCATTTTATTTTTCAACACATGATGAGTGTTATTTTGTACATTGCTTGCACATTAAATGAGGGTAATTGGAATTTTTCAACTTGATTTCAGAGCAGAGATTGCTTTGACTGATGGGCGTCTGATGGGTGTGATTCGGGACCTGAATGTGACGGCAGACCTTGACAAAGCTCTGAAACAAACCCTAACGGCACTGGAGAAAGACCTGAAAGACTTGAACGATACACTTCACCTATTGCGCAGAGGGCTCGAGAACTCCCTCACTGCTGGAATAGCAGGTAAATTAATGTTTCTTATTGAATATTAAGCAAATAAACACATGAAATCAAAACTGACCAATGCAAATGATTTCATTCCAAAGAATAAGTAGTCTTTTCAGCAAAATTCGGCTATTGGATAAATTAACCAAAGCCAAATAGCTATTTGGATATTATTTTAGTAAGCTCTCATTCATTATGACTCTATATGACATTTAACATACACTTTTGTCCACTTTTCCAATAAATATTCTGTTTCATTGCCATATTAAGATAGTAAAATAGGCTTGAAAAAGCCAGTTCTCAATGTTTACATCCCTTCGATAGGTTTTGCCTAGAAAAATGTGCATAAAAACTATAGATTACACCAGGCCCTGCTCATGACCATCATTTTATCAAAAACATTTAACCCACGTTGATGTCTTTTGTCTTTATTCTTTTACAGAGCAATTTGAAAATGTGCGCAAGTACTACCAGAGTTCGCTGAATTCAGAGCAGCGCTGTAATGCCTCCGTATACGGACCCCAAAGTCCCGTGGAACAGTCTGAAGACACACGTAACCATACTGAAGCCTTGCTGAAAGAGAGAAAGGACAGCTTCCTGCGTACAGTTGCTGCCAATGATAGGTCTTTGACTGAACTAAAGGAGAAAGCTCACGAGATAGACCGAAATGTCCGTCATCTCAGCAACAAGGTAGAGGCTTTGAGCAAAACTTTTGGCTTGAGACCAGTAAGAGAACTGTTAGCTAGATCAGTGACGCATCCTTGTTTCTATTATGCCTTAAGGTATGTGGTGGCCATGGCAATGCTAGTGCAAATAGCAGCTGTCCTGATAGCCCTTGTGGAGGAGCTGGTTGTCGTGACCATGACGGTGCGCTGAAGTGTGGAGGGAAAGGGTGTAATGGAACCGTTGGGGCCTCAGTGACGGCCCTGGGCCACGCTGAAGATGTTCTTAAGAACCTGACCGCTGCCAGCGAGGAGATACAAACCGTGGCTAAAAAGGTAAACAGGTGTGTGTTCTGGCATGTGCGCTGTGTGTGTGCTGCTGAGAGAAAAGCCTGAAATAATCTCTGCTTTCATCTCAGCTTCGAGACATCACCACACTCACCCAGACTGTGAAGACTCAAGCGAAGGATACTCTCGATAAAGCCCAGAGCAAGAAAGATCTCTTTGAGAACTCCAACAAGATACTCAAAGACTTCATTCAGAAGATTAGAGATTTTTTGAATGGTCAGTGATTGAGTGATTATGTGTCAATATTGTTGTCGGGAAATGAAATGGCATTAAAGAAAGAAAATTTCAAATTTACTCGCCTTCATGTTGTTTGAAATTCTGGAAGGTTAACGGATATGTTTTGCAGAATACCCCCTGGCAAAATAAAAGTACTCTTACTTTCAAAAGTTTGCAGTCTGCAAGATTTTTAATGTTAATGTCTCTCATGCTCGCCAAGGCTGCATTTGATCAAAAATACAATAAAACAGTAACATTGTAAAATATAATCACAATTTAAATTATTTCTATTCTAATATATATATATATATATATATACTGACAGGAATTATTATCATTACATGAATAATGGCAAAGCTGAATTTTCAGCATCATTACTCCAGTCTTCATTGTTACGTGATTCTTCAGAAATTATTCGAATATATTGATGATTTACTGCTCTAGAAACATTTCTTAATATCAATGTTGAAATATCCCTTAATATCCCTTTTGCCGCTTCATTTTTTTGTGGAAATTGTAAATATGTTTTGTGGAAATAATACATGTTTTTCAGGATTATTTGATAAAATAGAAAGTTTAAAAGAACAGCATTTATTTGAAATAGAATTTTTTTGTAGCATTATAAACGTCTTTACTGTCACTTTTAATCAATTTAAAGTGTCCTTGCTTAATAAAAGTATTGATTTATTTTAAAAAATAAAGTCACGATCATGGCACTGATTGCTTGGACATAGGTACTGCAAAATGTAATGTCATCTTTTATGTTCTACAGAAGAAAGAAAATCATTCAGATTTTAAATAACACTAGGGTGAATTTTAAAATGTTTAATTATGATAAATGAAAATTAGAAAACTATAAAAAAGCCTTTTTAATAGTACAACTCGTGTTATTTTCAGAGGAGGGAGCAGATCCAGAAAGCATTGAAAAAGTGGCCCAGCAGGTTTTGGCGATCTCCTTGCCAGTCAACAGGACCGTAATGATCAACATAGTCAAACAAATCAAAGAAAGCATCGACAACCTCACCAACGTGGAGGAGCTGATCAACCACACCTCAGAGCAACTGACCAAGGTCAAGGATCTGCTTAAAAGAGCACAAGATGCAAAGTAAGTGAGAGAATGCGGTTTGACACAGAAATCTGTATACAGTCAATGATAATTTGTGTGTGATTTTGTGTTTCCCCAGGACACAAGCTGAAGGAGTGAGCAATAATATCAATAAAACGATAGAAGCACTTGAAACCTCTCAAAGTGCTATAAAGAAAGCTGAGAAGGAAATGACCACAGCACTGGAAAACCTCAAAAATACCCAGAACATCACTAACACGGTAAACCTGATATGTTGCTCCATTTATATATACAAATATGCTTATAAGTTTGCTGTCTGTAAAAATATTTTAATGTTTTTGAAAGAAGTTCTTAATTCTCAAAATGCTTTGGATCAAAAAAATATAGTTAACAGTCATTTATTCCTGTGATGGAAAAGCTGAATTTTCAGCATCATTACTCCAGTCTTCAGTGTCACATGATCCTTCAGAAATCATTCTATCATGCTGATTTGCTGCTTTAGAAAAATGTCTTGTTCTTCTTTTATAAATGCCTACAAGTTTGCTTTTGATCAATTGAATGTGTCCTTGCTGAATATAAGTATTCATTTCTGTTCAGGTTGACAACAAACTCTTAAATTTAGACAACAGCCTCATGGATGTGATGATGCGATTGGCCAATTTGTCGCATGGAGTGGATTTATTAAAGAATAAAACGGAGCAGAACAGGGAGATGGCAAAAGATGCCAAAGCCCAGTCGGACAATGCAACTCAAGAGGCTGCTGGACTTCAAGAGGTCTGTGTATGAGTGTGAACATACATGTGTACAGTGCTTCAGCCATTAACATCAATGTTATTCGTATGTGCACGTTTGTGTTTACCAGGAACTGACAAATGCTGAGAATCTGTATAAGGAGCTGAAAGAAAAAGTAGACTCAGTAGGAGGAACCGGAGAGGGTAATGTTAACCAGAGAGCCATAGAGATGAAGAAAGAAGCAGAGGAACTGCTGAATAAGGCCACCATGGGCATGGAAACCCTCAGAAGTATGTGTCCGACTGCATTAAACACTTACTATAGTAAAGCACTGGAAATGTATGGCAGCTAAAATGAATCTATGGGCCAAGGGCATTATCATTAAGCATTTACAGGATGTGCTATTTATATCAACTTAATTTAGAGTTTTTTTTAAATATATTAGGCTGTATTTGGCTCTTTTCTCATCGTTTTTATGTTTCCCTTCTCTAAAGAACTGGAGAGAAAGTTAAACAAGAACGAGCTGAAGATGCAGAATCAGCGTGATGAACTGGCAGATCTGGAGAAAAACGTTACAGACGTCAGAGAATTTATCAGATTAAAAGTCATGGGCTACAACAACTGTCAGTAAGCTGTAAATTAATGACAAAATCCTGAAATCAATCGATCCTCTCAATCACACTCTGTGTGATTCACATATTGTTGCATTATAGAAATAAATAAAATCTTTACTACATAATTTTTATGACATTGGTGACACACTTCAGAATGAAGCTCTAGGTCTTATTGTCATTCTACTGAAAAAGAGGTTCTCATTTTTTTTTTATTTTTTTTTATAAACTGCTGTTTTGTTCTTATTTTGTCAAAACTAGCTGACTGTCGGCTTCCTAATTTGAAACATACAGTGAAACAGAACAGTCACTTATGTTACACATTTAATGTTTATTCATCTTTATGAGTTTTTTTTTTAATTAATTCACTTTTCTTAAATAAGCCAATCAGACCACAGTTTGAGAACCACTGTATTAGATAAACTGTTATTATGTTGTAATACATAACTGTACAACCTAGTATTGTTCAAAATTCTGGGGTCAGTAATGTTTTATTTTTTAGAAATTAATACTTTTATTCATCAAGCATGCAATAAACTAATCAAAAATGACAGTAAAGACATGAATAATTATTAATTTTTTTTTAAATATTGTTCCCACAAAAATTAAGCATTTTTTCAGCATTGGTTATAATAAGAAATGTCTTTCAGTACCTGGGTAAAAAATACATACATATATATATATATATATACATATATATATATATATATATATATATATATATATATATATATATATATATATATATATATATATATATATATATATATATATATATATATATATATATATATATATATATATATATATATATATATATATATATATAAATGATAAATAATTTGAATCAAACAAATGTAGCTATGTGGAGCATGTCTTCTTTCAAAAACATTTTTTAAAAATCATACCGACTTCAAACTTGAACGGTGATATACGTACGATGAAGTGCCCAACACCATATCATAATTTTTATATTGTGTATAAAATATATGAACACATAATCTTTTGATATGGAATTTAAAGTTGTTTTGTTTTATTTAAATGAATTTATGAATTACATCTGATCTACAGAAGAGGGCGATAGAGATGATAGAAAACATGCAACAGAGTCAGACTGTGGGACATATTACAATAAAACATCATGTCAGTCATGTTTATGATTCTAATGAATATTTCATTGCTTGTTTCAGCATTATATAAGCTACTGAACCTTTAAATTTGTGCCCATTACCTTCGTTTTCTTTGCGCCATATTTGAGCTTTGTTACTGTTATGGTCATGTTCATTTCTCTGAATAATCCTGTCTGTGTTTGGATCAGTGGTTTAAATTGACCCTGTGCTTTGATTCATATCATACCACAAAATCACATATTTGTTTCACACTATATTTTTCATTCCTCTTTAATGTCTTCTCCTTGTCCTGTTTTCTACATTTCATAGGAAAATGTTTAATAAATCACATCAATAAACAGGCTAGCCTATATTCTGTTAATGGGGTCTGACTTGAATAATACTGGTTGAAATAAGTTACTAATAAAATAATTTTGTGACCTGTACACACATATCCAGACAATGTTTAACATGAAGGTCTTTCGTTTGTTATTTGCATTAATAACTAGGCTACATCGTTGCTTAAACAGTCATGCTTTCCTTAACACATTAAAAAATAGCCAACAGTACAGTAGTGTGTAAGCTTTCCTTATTTTACTGTTGATTGTGAGCGTTCTTTTGATTCAGTTTTGAGGAGCGCGCGCATTCCTGTTCGACTACGCGCGTTCATGTGCAGAGCTCTCCGGAAAACAAGTAGCGGATTATTGTTTTCGAAGGCACTGAGTGACTGTTCTCCGAGGACGTTGCTTTACTCTTGACTCCAGCGAATGTTTTCCATCAGTCATTTCCACAGCTGTAACTGAACTTCAGAAAGTCCGTCTGACTCTGATATCGCCCAAAGCAGCTTGACCATCGACAATATCACAGTAAACATGTGAGTTCTTGCTTCCAGCATTATCAAAGAAATGTGTACGTTTGCGTTTTATTTCTGATGTTACTTAATGTTTTATGTGAAAGTAAAGTGAAGTTGTGTGACAGCTGAATAGTGTTTTTCATATTTTAGAGCCGCAGTTGAAGGGAACTCATCATAAAGCGCACCATGCGCGCGCTTCTCTTACTGTTCATCAATGGTAAGTCAGTGTATCTTGAATAGTGAATCATATTCTTCATTATGTACAGTTATTAGAGCAAGAGTGTCAATAATGTATTTATTTTTCGTAATATCTTATATTTTTTCTTCATTTGCTTTATTATTAATTTAGTTTAATGTAGGCTAGCTGGGTATGCTTTGTACAGATGTTAAATGCATTATGAATTTTGTTTTGTTTGCAATTGCCTCTGTTTCCTTATGCCAATGTGAGAGACAGATGTTTTTTTTTTTTTTTGTATTACTATTTATTAGGCTATAGCCTACATTTTGCCATTTGAAATCTCTCTTCTTTTTTCCATATGAAAAGTTCAGATACAAAAGCCTCTAAGTGCCATTTGAAATTTTTTTCTAGAATGATAATTTGTATCGACCTTGTATATTTAAGTCAGTAATTTCACTTAAATGGCAATGATTTGCCATTGATTTGCCAATGGCAATGGCACTTAGAGGCTTTTGCATCTGAACTTTTCATATAGGTATTGATATGCAAGCTTTTCATAGCCTATTTGTCACTCATAGTGGCAAATAGGCTATACTGTACGTTTAGATAGGTTATGTATGTTTAGATACTTTTGGAGCCAGAAGTATTAACCTTAAGCATGGGTCCAATACCTCTCCTGTATGAATGTATAGAATACATCCTTTGCATTTAGATGTGTATGGCCAAGTTTAATCATTCACCAAATGTCTTTGTGTCTGACCCCACACAAGACTCACGAATCCTTCTGTTAATATAATTGAAGTCTATTCTATCGATGTCTCAGTAGATTCAGCTCAGTTGAATTGTGATGTTAACACTGAGTCTAGGGAGGCTCTTTCTCAAAGCCAAAGGTCTCCAGACCATGTTATTACCCCTCAGGCACCCAATTAGCTTATTTGCTTATTTCCTCTGTCTAGTTCAAGTTGAAACAAATGTACAGGCATACTTAAAGGTAAACAAAAGGTCAGCAGGTTACAGAGAGGCCATGTGTATTGGATTAATGAGTGACTCATTGAATTAACTCAGGTTCTCTCATCTTTGTAATAGCATTAACCAAATACATCCTTGATTGTTCTTTGACTTTGATGAGTCTAAATCTGCTTAGTCGGGAACCTTCACATTCCTTTTTTTTAACTTTTTATTTGTGAAATCACATTTGAATGACCTTCAGTGGTATTGTGATTAGGAATAACAAATTAAAGTGTATGAAATCAATTCTAGCAAAATAGGACATTTACATAATCTTATTAAAATGGTTTATTGATGGTGCATTTTGATAAAATCAATGGTTTATTAAGAGTTTTATTAGCTATTTGAATAAAAGTATTCAATAATTTGCCAATAATGAAGTTGGCAACCCTGTTCCAGCACACGTTTTATCAGATTTTCTGCACATTTTACTGCTGCCTTCTCCTGGTGTTAAATCTAAATCTGGTACAATAGCAACTATCCAGATTTAACCTCATTGTGAGTCATTTCTTATCACCTAATAGGCAAGTAATGCGGTGAATGGATGAAACATCTGTCTGACATCAGGTTTCAGCATCAGAATTTATTTTTGCAGTTTAGTTTTAATGAATTATTTTTTGGAACTTGAAAGGAAGGTTTGAGTTAGATTAAACTTTTGTTTTAAAATAGCAAGGGAAATTTGATTCCTCGTGCCTTTTACTGTAAAGAAGATCCAATTAGAGGAATTGTGTATTACTTTGACTGATAAGACTCACAGTCTCGTTTCCATATATACTCCAGACCTCACAGTGTCCTCAGTGTATTTACTGTGTTCCATGTCTTTCTTTATCATTTAGCGTTACTGTCCAGCTGTCGTGCGCTGTAAGTTTTGTGTAAGTGATGGGCTTCAGGGCTCAGTAGGAGCCTCTGTGTCTGAGAGGATTGATAAAGCTGGAGAGAATGTGGAGGTGTCAGAGGCAGAGCAGTGGGAGTGTTATTTTTAGTGAGCCTTTAATGAAAGTAGTGGGTTTGTAGGAGGCAGACAGCTGATGAGGACACGTTCTTATTTAGTTCCTGTCACATTTATCGTCTACTGCCTGTCTGAGTTTAATTTTAAAGGCCATTGAACTGTTCACGGATTGTTTGAGAGTTAATTTAAGTTGATTGTGGATAGAGTTGGCCCACGGATATTGTTGAAAATGTTTTAGAAATGATCATTAATTTACATAATTGATTTTGTTCATGATTTTGCTTATGCACTGTTGCACTTTACATGCAGGTTTCTTCTGCTGCATGTTTGGACCAGTAGCCCTGTCAACATTTTCATTAGCCCAACATTAAAAAGTGCATTATTATACACTCAACTAAAGGATTGTTAGGAACGTCTGTTCAATTTCTCATTAATGCAATTATCTAATCAACCAATCGCATGGCAGTTGCTTCAATGCATTTAGGGGTGTGGTCCTGGTCAAGACAATCTCCTGAACTCCAAACTGAATGTCAGAATGGGAAAGAAAGGTGATTTAAGCAATTTTGAGTGCATCGTTTAAATGCCACGGCCTACTCTTGTTTCTGACCATGTCCATCCCTTTATGGCCACCATGTACCCATCCTCTGATGGCTACTTCCAGCAGGATAATGCACCATGTCACAAAGCTCGAATCATTTCAGATTGGTTTCTTGTACATGACAATGAGTTCACTGTAATAAAATGCCCCCCACAGTCACCAGATCTCAACCCAATAGAGCATCTTTGGGATGTGGTGGGACGGGAGCTTCGTGCCCTGGATGTGCATCCCACAAATCCTCAACTGCAAGATGCTATCCTATCAATATGGGCCAACATTTCTAAAGAATGCTTTCAGCACCTTGTTGAATCAATGCCACGTAGAGTTAAGGCAGTTCTGAAGGCGAAAGGGGGTCAAACACAGTATTAGTATGGTGTTCCTAATAATCCTTTAGGTGAGTGTATATTCAGTATATTATTATATTATATATGCATATGCTAATAATGTCTGATACCACTGACTAGACGACCTCCTGTGATATTTGTGTGAATGGGGCATATGAATTTGTGCTAACAATTATAATTTAGAATTCAATAAACACATTATAATTGATACAATTCTATCAATTATGTTTGAGGACCTTATACAATTTCATCATAGACTTTCTCCATTACTCCATACATCATGTAATAATCCATTCAAGCTGTTTATTCATCTTCAGAGAAAAAAAAATGAAATAAAATGAAAGCCTTGATGAAAAAGAAGATGAAAAGCCATAAGGAACCTTTGTTCACACGTTTCATCTAAAGCTTTGGTGCAATGTGGAGGAGAACTGCAAAAATCCCTTTTTACTCTCCTACATTTAATTTCTTTCTTCTGCTTGTTTGCCTTCTAACTTTTTTCATTCCTCTGATGTGTGCTGGGATCATTCAGTGTGCAGCTGTATGGTGGGGACACAGGTAGAGGTCGACTCATTCAGGACGGTGGCTGTGATCCATAGAGCCGCTTGAATGCTGCCACTCATTAGCACAGCAGAACCCTGCATAACAATGGGGCAATACCACAAATTCATACAGCTCTGAGGTGGAGGAGGAGGGAAAAATAGAAAAAAGGACGAATGCGGGGGGTGGAGAGGTGGTGAAATGAAAGGCAAAGAAACGTGTCTGTTTACACGAGTCGAGTTGAATACGATTTCTGCCTTGGGGAAAGAGATTTCTAAAGAGAAGCGTCACACAGCCATGGCCAAAAGTATTGTCTGTGAAATAACTTTTGAATTTTTTGCAAAGTTTACTGCTTCTGTGTTTTTAGATAATTTTATAAGAAAAAAATGATAAGCATTTTATAAATTTGAAAGGCTTTTATTTGCAAAAACGGTAACATTGTACAAAAGGTTAATTAGTTAACATTATAAGTGTATTAACATAAACTAACCACGAGACATACATTCGTTACTGTATTTGTTAATAAAATTACAGTCATTCACTACACAGTCACAGTTCATTAACTAATGTTAACAAATACAACTTTTGATTTTAATAATGGATTAGTAAATGTTTAAATTAAGATTAAAAAATACTGTATAAGTGGAGTTCATTATTTGTTCATGTTAATTCAATGCTAATGTTAACTTATGAACCTTATTGTAAATTGTTACTGCAAAAGCATTAAATTAAACCTTCTTCTTCATAACTTCTGCAATTTGCTCTGGCATGCTGGATCAGCTTCTGGGTCAAATCCTGAGTGATGGCGATCCATTCTTGCCTTATTATAGTGCTCGGAGTTCATCAAAATTTGTGGATTTTGCTTGTCTACTCGCCTTTTGAGGATTTACCAAGGGTTATCTGGGATCCAGGGAGTTGCCTGGCCAGGGATCCAATATTTCAATGAAATGATCTCTGAGCCACTTCATTATCACTCTTGCCTTGTGACATGGTGCTCCATCAAATTGCTCCATTGGGATATGCCTAGCAAACGTCTTGCAGGACGTATTGATATCATTCTTTATTCATGGAAATACATTTTAGGCAGAATTGTAAGAGAGCCCAATCCCTTGGATGAAAAGAAATCTCATGCATGGAAGGTCTCATTCACTGTTGGCATTTTGGCATGACCCATAGTAGCGTTCACCTTTTCTTCTCCAGACAGTCGATTTTCCAGATGCCCCAATCAGTCGGAGCGGGGCTTGATCAGAGAAAATAACTTTGCTTTGCTCTTCTATTGTCATCCTTGGACTTCCTTAAGAATTTCAGTCTGTTCTTGACTCCTCTATGTTTCTTCTTGGAGAAAAGTGGCTTGTTTGCCGCCCTCTTTGACACCAGGCCGTTGTCCTGAAGTCTTTGCCCCACTGTGTGTGCAGATGAACTCACACCCAATATTGAGCAGCTCTGCACCGCTGGTGACACGATTCCATAAATGACGGTCCTGGTGCTTGCTGGACACTCTGGGATGTCCTGAAGTCTTCTTCACTGCAGTGAAATAATGGTCATTTTGTTCCAGGACCCAAAAGAGTGAAATTTGGGTTTTAAAGTTTTTTTTATTATTATTTATATGACCAATGAAGCCTTTTACAATTATTTAAAATGCATCTGATCATCTGCATCTTTTTCCCATGCGCTAGAGCTTCAAACGCACCATAACATTTTTTCTTCTGAACAAAACACGCAGAACCGTTTCATGGTATGGATTTATTATTGACAAGAGTCCACAGATTGAAACACTTTTCTCACATTTCTCACACTTTCTCAGTCCTTTGACCTTCTGTTTCATGGCCAATCTCATGCTCCAGATGTGGACACGTATGTGTCACAGCTGTATATACCTCCATATGCGATTGTCAGGATGTGAAGTATTTTAACAGACTGTCCCGAGGGGAATGAAGAATGATCTCATCTCTCATGCAGGTCAAGGGAAGTTGTGCAGAAACATTATAATTCATGCTGTACCCGTATTCCCCGCAGAACCTGCCACAGAACATCCTCTTTAATGAGCTGGAACAGCTCCAGCAACTCCTTTAAAGAACAGTAACTAGTAACACTTTACAGTAAGGATCAATTTATTAACCTTAGTTACCAGCACTATTGCAGGGACGTAATCACAAAAGAAAACTAGTTATTAGAAATCACTCATCTCTTGGAGGCTTTTTAAGAGGGCAACTGTTCAACCGTTCAGAACTAAGGAAACTTTTTTTCCGCAATTAACAGGTCAGTTCACATACTTCGCTAGGATTTATACTACATTTACTGTTCAAATATACAGTTAAAACAGTATATTGTGAAATATTATTCTAATACTAAATTAAATTACCATTTTAATAACTTCTATTTTAACATATTTTGAGATTTATTCCTGTATCTGGATTTTCAGCATCATTACTGTAGTCTTCAGTGATCCTTCAGAAATCATTCTAAAATGCTGATTTGATGCTCAAAAACATGTCTTACTATTATTAATGTTGAAAACTGCTTCTTATGTTTTTTGGAAACCGTGATAGATTTTTTTTTTAGGATTCTTTATTGAATTTTCTATTCTGTAAAATCTCACCGTAAAATCGAATTAGTTAGACTTACTTAAAAAAGCATTAAGAATTTTACCGCCTCAAAAACCAAACTCACACCAATCAATTAATATTTACTTGGGTTTTCTGAGTAAACAAAGCATAGTATATGAATAGTACAGATTACTAGATTTTAAAAATTAAGACATTAATTAGTTAGAATCTGTTGGATTTTACAGTGTAAGATTATTTTTTTTACTGTCACTTCAATTTAATGGATTCCTGCTTACTAAAAGTATATATATATATATATATATATATATATATATATATATGAAGAGTTCAGATGCAAAAGCCTCTAAATGCCATTTGAAATTTTCTTCTTTAATGATGATTTTTGTCAAACTTGTATATTTAAGTTGAGTAATTTCACTTGAATATCAATTAATAGGTAATTATCATTGCCATTTAAATGAAATCACTGAACTTAAATATACAAGCTTGACAAAAATCATCATTAAAGAAGAAAATTTCATATGTCATTTAGAAGCTTTTGCATCTGATCTCTTCATATATATATATATATATATTGTACTGACGCTAAACTTTTAAACAGTGCAAGTCGAGGATTAATTTACATAATGTCTCTAAAATGCTGTCTATAGTTCAGATAAACTTATGTGAATATTATACCTGTGAATGTGGTTGTTTGGAATGTATTTGTGTTTTTAGCAGATTTTATTTTTACTCAGTTCTCATTGACTTTATGTCGTATGCGAGTAGGGCAGGAACATACAATTCATCATCTTTCTGCTTTATTCCCAGCAGTCTTATTCAGCTGTTTTGTTCATAGGAAGAGCCACAGGAGTCAAGGCAAGAGATTTTAGGAGAGGTGTGTGTGGATGTGTGACTGGAGAGGAGCTAGATTTGATTGGATCTGGAAATAGCACTAGGGTTAGAGGA
The DNA here is from genome assembly GCF_016745375.1 of Pimephales promelas. The sequence continues at coordinate 20,905,277 of NW_024121654.1, forward strand.
GAGAGCAGACTTTGAGACTGGCCTGTGGGCTCCAAATAGCAGACACCTCTCGTCAGACTAAATAGACTCACAGTGCCAAAATAAACTCAGTGAAAAAGGAGTAAGATTACCAGCAGCAACAGCCTGTATCCACATGTATTCTCTATATTTCACATTTGCCCACAAGGGCATCTGAATGCTGCATCATCATTACTGTCATGTCTTGCTCAGGCTTTGACAGTCAGAACTGTGCGGAGATTGAAACTGTTTATGTCTGCTCTTGTCTGCTTTTGTCACACACAGTAGCCACTAAAAGCATTTAAGCAACACCTAAAAACATATGAATGTCTTTGCAGTGTTTTCTCGATTTGTTGATAAAACCCATCTCTTTAAATCAGTTTGCAGCCTCAGTTCTCTCCAATGGAAATAACATAGTGCATCAACATGAAATGACAATTTAATTATAATGAATCTATCGTATTATTCTGAAATTTTTGCACAAGAAAACCTTTGTTTTATTTCACCTAATAAAATATTGGAGGTTTTAAACAATAAAACATCAGCTATGTTTTAAATAGAGCAAAAAATGTGTCAGAGGGGCCCCTGTGCTTCTTTATGGTCTATTTAGGAAGTGACCGGCTGTTTTCTGTCACTCAGCTGCTGGACAGTTTGCCATGTTAGTGTCACTTTTTCCCCTCCTGTCAAATGAACAGTCCCCAAGATAAAATGACTCTCTGGGGTTAGAGACACAAGGAGGCGATTCTCTGCTTTCCCTGGTCGAGAACAATCCCCCTCTGAAAGCTGAGAGGGGCAGAGATGCAAGAAAATGAAAAAGTGGAGCTCTTGAACAAAGCGGGCAGTCCCAGCTGTGATAATCCCTACCTGGCATACAGAGACAAACACAGACCAGCAGAAACCGAAGACCACGAATAAGAGAGGGAGGGAGGTTTATTAGATTTACCGAAAAAGAAAAATTTATGAAAAATAAAAGAGAACGTCTGAATGTATGCAAGAGAGAGAGAGAGACCGACAGATAAAGATTAGCTCTGACTGGACAAACAGGACTCAAGAGATTATTGTGGGATATGGCTGGTCCACAATCACTGTGGCCTATGGCTGTGTCTGTCTGTCTATCTATCTATCTATCTATATCCAGACAGACAGACAGACAAAAAGGTGTCCATGCCGGTGCCGGTATCTTTGACCATGTCCGTGCCATTGCCATGCCAGTGTCCGTACTGGTGCCAGTGTCTGTGCCTGTGTCCGTGCCAGTGTCCATGCTGGTGTCCGTGCTGGTACTGTTGCCATGCCAATGTTGGTGTCCATGCCGGTGTCCGTGTTGGTGTTCATGCCGGTGTCCGTGCCAGTGTCCGTGCCCGTGTTCGTGCCTAATCTTGTTCCAAACCTGTATTCATTTCTAAAACAACAAAAAACAAAGAGAAAATCACTCACTGCTCTGAGAACTTTAATAGTAGCTTTAATAAGTATAAATGTATAATTTTACAGTGAAGTTTATGTAGTGTTACAGTAATTGTTTGTACATTTAATATCTTTCTTGAATGATTCTGTTACATTCACGTACTGTTGCTGAAAAAATAAAGCACTGTTTATTTCATTTGCACTTTGACTATGGGTTGAGGATTTGACTAAAGAACATCTTAGGCAAAACTTTTTTTAAGCTAAAGATTTTTAGTTTAAAATCTCCTCAGTGAGTACAGTAAGGCAACAGCAGGTCTTTGTTAGCTCTGAGGTATGTCTTCCGTGCCAGCTGTCCTCCCACATTCCTGAGAGCTTGTCCATGTAAGGCAGAAGCAGCGAGTGGCACACACACTGACTGAAGGCCAGCTTTCTCCGGCAGACCTTCGGACATAGTGTGAAATCTGCATTTATGAATGAGAGGCTACTAAATGAACCAAGCCACATGGTTTGATCATCATAAAAAACATAACAACATTTATTATTATGGCTCATCATGGGTGTAGCAACTACGGTAAATGAGGAAAGGGAACTTTTCGTCCTCAATCCACCTGCTGGGTTTTGTCAATCTGGTCTGGGTCAAGAATATTTAAAAGAACAGTGCACAGAAAAATTATGTCATCATTTACTCACCCTTATGTCCATACAATGAAAGTTACTGTAAGAAGGTCAAAAACAATGGACACCATTAACTTTAGAAAAAAATATATACACAGACATTTTTCAAAATTTGAAACATGAAGCTGAGAACATTATGACAGGATTTTCATTTTTAGGTGAACTATCCCTTTTAATAGAGGAACTCCCTGCCACTCACATTTAAGCCTTTGCTTCACATAATTCAGCTTCTGTACACTTTCTCACTGCTCTGTGGTCAACACACTGCCAGAAAGATTAAATGTAAAACCAGCGCCAGATTCATTACTCAGTCATTGCTCAGAAATTGCATTTGGTGTATCTAGACTTATCTGTGGTTAGTTGCTCTGCCTGTTAAGAAAACAGATGGAGATGGTTTCCCTTCAATTCGAGTTTAATTCCTTTCTCAGGCATTTTGCCATCGGTTCCTAGTTTACTGTAAGATTCTTTTTGATTCTTGAGTTTGACTCAAGGTGTGTGTGTGTGTGTGTTTTCGTATGTTGATGTGTGAGGCCAATGTGTGTGTGTGTATTTTGGTGGCAGAAGGATGAGAGATGGTACAGTGCCAGACAGATGCAGCTGTCTTGTGTTGAAGGCACAGATCTCTGATGGATAAATGCTGTAAACAAAGTTTTCCCAGGCTATGTATCTACACTTTCTTAATTCTCTTTTTGTGTTAGCTTACATTTGATTCGGACATTAAAAGCTAGAAATCTATCTTGACAAATTACGCACAGAGTGTACATGTGTATCACAGCACCTGTCTGAAGCAGTCCCAGACCCCAATAACATCTCACATAGAGTTTGTTTGGGACACTGGCAGGAATGTTTTGCAGCTGTTGGGTGTTGTAAAATATTATTCTCTGTCTCTCTTTCTCTCTCTAATTAAAGCTACAGTTACATTTGAGATTTGATTTAACCCAAGATTTAACCGTGGCTGCAAACAGCGCAAGGCTGATCAATAGGGCTAAACTACTGTAAAGACATGTATTGATATATTTTTTTAGCCTTTTGGCAATATTTTGATAGTTTTCAGTTTTTTTCTCTTAGAGAAATCATCTTTTTAACCAAACAGAAAGATGCTAAATATTTAATGTAGAAAATATAATCTAATTACAACATTGATATAGTATTTTTCAATAAATTAACATTTATACATGTTAACATTTCATTTATATCCCCCAGACAGAGGTATTGCTCTTATTTATCTTAATTTACTAAATCATTTAACACACACAGAAACAATGAATTTTTATTTTGAATTGATTCATCACAAACGTTTCATTTGATTCACATAAAACCATCAATGTTACCTACTATACTACTTACTTGTTACTGAAGTGTACTTTTGAAAATGCCAGTGAAATAGTACTAATGGCAGTCTTTGAGAAACTAAATAGCCAAATAAAAAAAACAATATTCACGATTTTGCTTGATTTGATACAGCCAAATAATTTCATGCTAAAGCAGCCTTGTTTTTCCCTAGCAGCACAAACTAAAGGGACTTTTTGTGGAAACTTGGCATGTGCTGGCTTTAATGGAAAATTGCTTGCCAAACTGCCAAGAGAACAAAAATTTGATTACTAAAGGGTACTCTAAAGGTCCAACTTGAACATTTCAAAAAATACAATCATGTTCTGCTAATCATGTGTATTTTGTTTCTCTCTGTTGCATTAAAAGTCCTGTCAATGACCAGCGCACAGGATCCAGATCTTGCTCACGGCTGTACCCATGGAAGCTGTTATCCTGCAACCGGTGACCTCTTGGTGGGTCGGGAAACGAACTTGAAAGCATCGTCCACCTGTGGTCTGCGGAGGAGAGAACCCTACTGCATTGTCAGCCATCTGCAGGTAACCACTTGTAATAGACAATACATACAGGTTTTTGTGAAGATGCTGATGCTGCAGTGCTGATCCTTTCCATTTTCGACTCTTGACCTTATGTAGGAAGAGAAGAAGTGTTTCCACTGTGATTCACGGCGACCTTATGAACCTTCTTCCAACCCCATGAGTCACCGCATCGAGAATGTCATCACCACCTTCAAAGCACACCGCAAGAAGTCCTGGTGGCAGTCGGAGAACGGTGAGAGAATGACCTTCGTATCAGACGAGCTGCACTTTCTTGGGCTTTTTATGCATCATGAGACATAGATCAGAGTAAGCATGGCCACCACAGCTCAACATGTCGTGGCTTCAACCTCAGCCAACTGTTAATTAAGGCATGCAGAAAACCATGTGTGCTAATCTACAGCTTCAGACATGTTTTGATGGAAATCCACACTTCCGTTTGGTTTCATTTGTCAAATGTAGACTAATATGTTGCCAGGAAATTTGATTGGCTCTCTGAGCCCTCCTAACCCAGCTGCTTGGCAAGGACTGGAAACGCTTCACATGTATTATTAGAAGGTTGATGTTTAGAGCGTCTATTAATAACACACAGGCTGAGAAAGAGAGATGCATGAAGTTTGGTGCTGCATGGGGCAAATCAGCCTAAAACTGTTCATAGAATAAGTCATTAAGACTTTGTTTTTTTAAAATAAATTAATACTTCTATTCTGCAAGGAAGCCTTAAATTCGTCAAACGTAAAAGAATTAAAGCAAAAGAACTGTTTTCATCATTGATAATAATCAGAAATGTTTCTTGAGCAGCAAATCAGCATATTAGAACGATTGGAGACTGGAGTAATGATGCTGAAAATTCAGCCATCACAGTTCAATTAATGTGAACATTAATTACATTCTAAAATATATTCAAATAGTAAACAATTATTTTGAATTGTAATAATATTTCCCAATGTTACAGTTTTTAACTGTATTTCAGCCTTGGCAAGCATTATAGAGACCCATTTCGAGTACATTGCATCTTACCGACCCTTATGTAAATTAATGTAAATAAAATATATAATAAACTTGTAGTATTTTATATTATATAGAAATTACATATGCTAAATAACTAATCAAATTAATAACCATGTATCTCTATTTGATGACAAAAGACCCCAAATGAGGATAATTCATTACGTTAAATACGTTACAGTAATTGAATACACATACAAAAAGTGGCTTTAAGGGTCAATAATGTGATTTATTTTCATATTTTGATGATAACTAGCCAACAGTCCACAGTGATAGTCTCCATAGTAAAGATGACGTTAGCGCCAACTGTCGGCACTTCTTCGTCCGTTTTCTCTCCTTCTGCTCTTGTATTTTAATACAATATTAAGCAGAATGTCCAATAAAACTGTTCTCATTTGCATGGAAAGAGTATGAAATGACTGACTACATGTTAACCAGCAGTTCAAAAACTCGCTAGAATTGTCACTAGTCGCATTTTTGTACGAAAAAGTCGCTAGAGGTGTCTGAAAAGTTGCTAAATTGGCAATACAGGCCATTAACAACTTAAATTGACAAGTAAGAATGATGGATGTTCAGAATGGACGTAAATGCAGACACTGAGGAAGTTTGTTAGCATATTTGCCTGTATTTCAAAGCTCAGATGTCCAAGCTCACCCTGTCCCTGACATACACTCACTCCCTATGCCCTGCAGTATTAGAGATAATTACAGACCGCCTGTTGCTGGCATACCCACAGAGAGAGACAGAGAGGATGAAAGAGAAAGAGGAAACCAAAACTCTAATAGAGCAGAACTTGGAAGAGAAGGATGGAAGGACAGAAAACTACAATAAGAGCAAGAAAAAGATGCAGGATGATACCTGAACTTAATCCTACAGCATTTATTGTTCACTCTGTTAAGTGCACTGGTCTGGTGGGCTACAGTGTTGGGTGTTGGGGAGTTACTAACTAAAAGTAGTGACTACTAACTTAACTACATGTTTGCATGTTGATCTATTTAAAAACATAATGTTGATTGTCTAGTTAACAAGTTATTTTTTAACAGGTAGCAGTGCGTTAAAAGCTAAATGGTTGTTTTTAATGTCACATTGTATTGTGTACTCAAAAGCTATTTAGATATAAATATATAACTCAATATGAAGTAATATATTTAGATATAAACGGAGTGCTATTTTTAGTTAGCTTCTTTTTGTTTTGTTTTCTTATACTCTACTGAATTTTAACTACTTTAATTAGCTTGTAGCTTAGCTACAGAGAAGCTTTCCAAAAACTGATGGGCTGAAATTATATTTAGATCTTATTTGTCATTTTATCCCAAACAATACCTCTTTACATCTGAACAAAGTTCCTTTAATAGTTTAAGTGCATGAGGGAGGCCCCCGTGTGTCAGATGTGTGTCTTCTCTGTGCTCAGTGAAATGAGTGAATTAACTATGGGCGTTTTCAGGAAATGGTCACTATTTTTGCTCATAGTTACTATGGCTTCAGTGACTTTTCTGTAACAATGCTTTATAATAAACAGTAGATCAGTTGTTCAGCACTTGGCTCCTGTCATGTCCCTCTATTGCTTGGTATTATATTAAGTGGATACCAGATACGGTACATTGTGGTGTGCAATTACTTGTATCAACTGAAAATGATCAAATACTTTAAATGAAAATACACCAGTAACTAGAAACTAAAGTTTGGTCCCTCCCAAACTAGTTGCCTCCTATTTAGAGACAGCTTAATAAGGCTGAATATCCAACCCTTTTATTGGCAATTATGTCTATTTAATTTGATAAATATTTAATGTTCACAATGATGACAAAAATATGGGGGTATGTCTATAGTAACAAAGTTTCCCTGGTGGATAGAAAATAAATATTAAAATAAAATAATGAAAATACCATTACCCTGTTAATGGGAACTGCCTTTTCTTTGGGTTTCTTCATGATGTGTCATGTGTTTAGGGTAAATCTGGCGCTGCACATAAGAGTAGTCTTTTTCATGGCTCTTTGGTATGTGCTCTGAATTGAGGCTTAACGCCTTTAACAACTTCCTCCTTCAGCCGAAACGTGAATTGAAAAAACAGCATGTCATTCAATCAATTTCCTTTTGTGCTCCACTTGACCTCCGCTGGCCTCTCCCTGCGCTCTAGTCCCTCATTTTCTTCTCTTGTGGTACAACCTGTCTCTCTCTTTTCCTCAGCGTCCCTTTCCTTCCTGTTTAGCTGTTGATTATGAAACATAGGTTAGATCCAGCAGTCACACAAAGGGCTGCTGCAGTGCACTCAGCTTTGTGTTGGTAATGCTGGGAGTTACAGGTGAGCTCTGTATGGTACCACCTCAGCAGAATACACACCGTATGTCGTTCCAGATGAATAATGAACTGTCAAGTAGAAACTGAACAGAACAAAAGTAGATTGTTAAACCACCTCATCTATCTCTAGCTCTGCTCAGTCACTAAGACACCGTGCTTGTAACGTGCATATGGTTGTTCATTGTTATTCTGAGTCAGAGCCTTATTACATTTCCAGATAAAGTGTTTGAGGAAGGAAAATGTGAGAACTCTTGCACTGCAGCACTGGTGTTGTTGAAATAATTTCAGATGTTCTCTGTTTTACAATGAGGGCACAATAACACCGGCAGTCTGCTAGCAAAGATGAGTTTAAATAAAGGTTTGGAGTATGGTTGGTTAACAAAGAGATTTATTTCCTTTTTTAATATTAAAGAATGTTTTAGAAGTAAAATGGTAATCAGGATCTGTTAGTAACATGATAAAATGAACCAACATATAGAGCAAAATCTTATTATTTTTATAACCATTTTTATAACCTATGAGTTGTATTAAAACGTACAGTTTTCTGTCAGTAACCTTTATATTTTTTTTTATGGGTTACCAAAAAATAGCAAAATATGCTTATTGTGCATCATTTCCAATCAATCTGCAATTTGGGTAAATTATGCAAAAAAGCATAAAAAATATTTTATTTATTTTATTTAGTTTACATTATAGCGATTAAAGTATCATTGGGAAGTTAGCCATTTTATTTAAATAATAGATTAATTGATTTTATTATTATTAAAATTATTATTAGATTATTTATTAGATTTTAATATTATTCAGCCTAGTCAACTGCTTAGTAGACAAATAAAAAAAAAGTGTGAAAAAAGTGTTTTAAGACATAATATTTTCCTTAGGGTCAAAAGTGGTTATATTTGATAAGGATAAAACAGTAATGAAGGAGTATTTGTTTTAATTTAGTTCTTTACACAACATCATTTTATTACAGCAGAGGGGACATTTGTGTAATTGTTCTAATAGTCATTGTTGACGCCTTGGATCATTAATGTGGACATGATCTCTTTTCTCTTCTCAGGGAAATCTGATGTTTACCTTCAGCTGGACCTGGAGGCAGAGTTTCACTTTACTCATCTCATCATGACATTTAAGGTAAGATTTTTTTTTTTTTTTTTTTTGCCTTCAAGAAATAACCTTCACCCTTGAAACACTCCAAAACTACTGTTAATTGTTTTTGTACACAGACTTTCCGTCCAGCAGCCATGTTAATTGAGCGATCTGCAGATTTTGGCCGAACCTGGCAGGTGTACCGCTACTTCGCATCCGACTGTGAGTCCAACTTCCCGGGAATTTCTCAGGGTCCCCTTCGTAAGGTTGATGATGTTATCTGCGAATCCAGATATTCTGACATCGAGCCGTCGACAGAAGGAGAGGTGAGAGGCTATTCATTTGTAATACTTTGCATCAGTTCATTTGTTTGTAATTTGTTTGCTGAACTGCACTTTCTCTGCTCTCAGGTGATTTACCGTGTTCTTGACCCTGCTATTCGGATCGAAGACCCTTACAGCCCCAACATTCAGAGTAAATGAACCTTAACAATCCTAACCTCCAGCTTTTTGCACTGAAATGGTTTTGTTCTGTTGTCCATGGCACAGGTCAGTTCACATGTATTTAAATTCAGTTTCTAGTTTGCTGCTGTCTATGCTACCTCTTTATTAAATGGCAGATGGAGGAAATACAAAAGCAGCTGATTTCTTCCCCTCAGGCTGTTGTTCCTGTACTTTCACTGGTATTCCCCAGGAATGCAATATGTACTGTATCATAAACGGGTCCTAACTTTACACTGGTAACAGCCAGATCTTTTTAAAGACTGATATCCTCAGGTATGTAAAATAGCATTTGTTGTAGGTGTTATTTTGTACTAATATATTAAAATCATGTAATTCGTATCTAATTTATATAATTTTTTAATGTTCTAATTTCTGTATATTTAGATAAAAATTAATATAAAAATGAATGTATATTTTACATACTGTTTATTATTATATATTTCCAGTATTGGGGATAATGTTACTTTTAAAAATAACATTATTACATTACTCAATGAAAAAGTAAGTAATGCATTACTTACGGTAGTTACTTTATATGGAAAGTAATTTAGTACGTTAGTTTTTCCTCACCTGGGCTGGGCTTACTTGATTGTCTTTAATAAAAAAAAAACGTCAATATATTTAATTATTGCAGGGTTTTGTAATATCCTGAGTTTGCATTGCAACATTTAAAAAGGACATGACATTAAAAAGTTACCAAAGTAAAAGCAAAAACATTCAAACTACCATAGTAAAAACATTTAATATTGAGTTAAAACAAAAAAATACAAACCAACAGATTCTCACCTGTGAAAAGTCATCCCATTTCTTCTGTAATTTAAAATTTTGGCGGATTCACAACCAGAAGCTGCGTAATGTTGTGGCATCATTGATTCTTACCGTGAGTGATGATACTCTGACCGTTGCAAGATGGCGGGCTCACCGATGTGTCTGGAGTACTCAAATGTGGCATCTACATATATCTATGAGCATAGAAAGTTACAAGACACAAAGCTAACAGGAACTTAACACAGGAAGAAACTTCAAAAATAAAAAAAAACTTCAAAATAAGAGTTCAACACAAGATGGGGAACATAGGCTGGGATCATGACACGATGAAATGTCTTCAGTTTTTTTTGTTTTTTTTGTTGGATGGTCAAATATTGGATGACCTCATTGGCCTAGCACAAGTGTGTTGAAGTAGTAGTAGGCCTAGTAGTAGAATCAGCTGATGATGAACTTGCCGGTTCAGCTGGTCAGTGTATGATTCCCATACAGCTGTGAGTCCTGCACAGTGTGAGTGTGTATAAATTGATCTCACACTCTCTGTGTGGCTCTCACTTTCTGTTATACTGATCATAGAGCATGACTGGAACAAACAGCATGTTCACAGAAGCTGAATTCTCTGATGTTGGGATATGCGCCTCTCACACACTCCATGATTTTCCCTCCAACTCTTTTCCTAATAAATCACACAAGTCCCACTTCATTGAGCGTCTCTGAAGCGTAACAGCAGCCTATCTGCAAAAGGCCTCCCCGCTCAGCTGATTGTGACCTCCCACTGAGGAGCAGGCCATTGGTTCAGGGGAGAAGGGGTCAGAGGTCATTGGTTAACCGGGTTTAGGGATTTTTTTACAGGGGTTGGAGAATGTTCTCATAATTGGGTGGTTTTAAGTTTCTATGCTTGATGATCATTTGATGTGATTTATGATCAGTGTTCACCAAGGCTTCGTTGATTTCCATTTAAATACATATACAAATTTAATTTATTCCTGTGATGCCATCATTACTCCAGTCTTCAGAGTCACATGATCCTTCAGAAATCATTTTAATATGCTGATTTTCTTATCATTATCAACGCTGAAAACAGTTGTGCTGCTTAATATGTTTGTGGAAACCATGATTTGTATATGCCACCACTATCCACCACTAACCCTATGTGCCTTCTTATTGCAGACCAGCTGAAGATCACTAACCTCCGTCTGAACTTCACCAAGCTGCACACTCTGGGTGATAATCTGCTGGACTCACGGCCTGAGATCAAAGAGAAATACTACTATGCCATGTATGAGCTGGTTGTCAGGGGCAACTGCTTCTGCTATGGCCACGCCTCCGAGTGCGCTCCTATCGAAGGCATCAGGGATGACATTGAGGGCATGGTGAGTTACCAAACTGTAGCTAGATGTTCATGCTTATTTCACTTATTTAGACGCCCTTTTCTGCCTTAAAGGGTTAGTTCACCCAAAAATGAAAATTAAGTAATTAATTTCTCACCCCCATGCTATATCAACCCTGTAAGACCTTTGTTCGTCTTTGTCGGAACACAAATTAAGATATTTTTTATTATATTTGAGAGGTGGATCACTGCTACATAGACTGCCTAAGGGATCGAAACTTGGATCAGTTGAATAAAGTTGGGTTTTTGTTTGTTTGTTTTTTCACACAAAAAGTATTTTCGTCGCTTGATAAACTTATAGTTGAGCCACTGTTGTCACATAGAATATTTAAACATTTTCTTCATTGACTTTCTGGGCCGTCAAGTTTCGATCCCTTAGGCAGCCTAAGTAGCAGTGATACACCTCTCAAATTTAATCTAAAATATCTTCATTTGTGTTGCGAAGACGAATGAAGGTCTTACGGGGGTGGTATAGCATGAGGGTGAGTAATTAATGACTTAATTTTCATTTTTGGGTGAACTATCCCTTTAAAAATGCAGGAAACGAAAGTTGCGATTGTGTTTTCCTACCATGGTGATATGAACAGTATATAATGTATATTAGTGAAAAAGCTTCTCGAACAAGAAAAAATGTAGGTCGGGACTTGATTTTGTTCAAAATTGTGATTTTCCTATTGCCATGACAGGTTGTCCCGCCCTCGTGTCAGTAAACACATCATTAGCTGCAAGAGGGAGGGGACGTTGTCTTGATTAAAGATAACAAAGGCACATGAATAAAAAAATAATAATGAACTGCACAGATTAATCATTTATTAATCTTTAAAACAGTAATAATTGAAAAACACTGTTAAATGTTATATCATGATATCCATTTTCATACTGTAAATTAAAATATTGTAATTGATAAATTCACTTGTGGCATTTAAAATTTATATTTTATTTTTATATTGGTTATTTAGACAAAGTAGTATAGAATTTTCATTTGGACCATTAGTTATCAACCATAATATGAAAAGAATTATCGGCTTATTGTAACGAGAGACAAACATTACTTTACCAGAGAGGTTAATACTACAAGATGAGGTGAAGTTTACCATTTCCATCTCTAGGTACACGGGAGGTGTGTATGCAAGCACAACACGAATGGACTGAACTGTGAAAAGTGTGATGACTTCTATAATGACCTGCCCTGGAGACCAGCTGAGGGCCGAAACACTAACGCCTGCAAGAGTAATTATCAATAACCATAATAATATTGCTCATGCAGTGCATACAGGCCTTCAGTTTCCTACACTTTCCTCTTTTGCCCAGAATGCAACTGTAACGGTCACTCCAACAAGTGTCATTTTGACATGGCGGTGTATCTGGCTACTGGGAACACCAGTGGAGGCGTGTGTGACAACTGTCTCCACAACACCATGGGCCGCAACTGTGAGACTTGTAAACCTTTTTACTATCAGGATCCAACTAGAGACATCAGAGACCCTGGGGTCTGTGTGGGTAGGTGTCAGATAAATGCTAAATATATACGTTTATGCATTGTACTGTGTCTGTTTGCTTATGTCTTTTCTCTCTGCAGCCTGTGATTGTGACCCAGATGGTTCTCTGAATGGTGGTATTTGTGATGGGCATGATGACCCCTCTTCACGCATGATTGCTGGACAGTGCCGTTGTAAAGACAATGTTGAAGGACCGCGCTGTGATAAATGCAAGCCTGGTTTCTTTGGGCTCAGTGCTAGCGACCCTCGTGGCTGCCAACGTAAGTAGTCGATACCAATCAGCTGATAATTATACTTCATGCTATGACCAATACATGTCCGATATTAAAAATATTTTCTGTTTTGTCTTAATAAATGAAAAGTCAAATCAGTCACTTTAAATGCTACAAGTCAATTTTAGGCATCACAAATGTATACAGTAAGATAACGTTGGCAAAGGAAATCTAAACGTAGAAATAGAGGAAATTATCGTAAATAATTAAATATCCAATATCATAGATGTCAGGATATCACCCTGTTTGGACTTTGTTTTCTGTGTGCACTTTTTCCCTGCCGTCACTGATTTGATTTCATCAATAAGTTCAGGTGTGTTGTCATTGTCATTTTGTGATCTTGTTTACGTATGGTTGTACTTGCCTTCATGTGGATTACATTGTGGATATAACGTGTGAACCTTGATCTTCGTGCCTTCAAATGCAGCATAACCGTGACAAAAGATAGCCAATATAACAACACTACTGTACAAAATTCTGTAAGATGTTTCTGAATGAAGTCTCTTATGTATTCAAAAATACAGGAAAACTTTGTGAAATGTATTTTTTAAAACTTAAAATTACTGATATTACAGATAGAAATCTTTTGTAACATTATAAATGACGTCACTACCACTTTTGATCAATTTAATACATCCTTGCTTCAAATTAAACGTGTTAATTTCTTTTAAAAGAAATCTTACTGCCGCCCTCAAACTTTTTAAATGCTATTGTATATTTTTTATTTGACAAAAATTTTTCTGGAATATTTTACTCTTGATTCACAATCATTGTCGTTCTCTCACTGGTCTGCTTTAGCATGCAAATGTGACCCCAGGGGTACAGTGTCCGGTAGCTCCCCATGTGACCCTGTTAGTGGAGACTGCTTCTGTAAACGCCTGGTCACTGGACACACCTGCAACCAATGTCTGGTAAGCAGAGCAGAAAAACAAGCTTGCCTTTTTTATTAGTTTATGATTCCCCATACACCCCTCTAAAGAACATTTGGGTTATCATTCATAGGAAACCTTGTATCCTCTCTACTGGGTGGGAACATGAACTGAGAGTGTTTGCTCAACAATGTCTGCATTTAGCCCAGGGGCTTCTGGCAGATGGTGTAGGTTTACACGTGGCTTAAAATGGAATGAAAGGAAGAACTGTATCCTGAAATTAGACCAGCTATAAATGCCTTTAGTATTAGAGTGATGTCACATCATTTTATGGATATATTCCATGGTAATTCTTTACTATGTTTAAAACTGTATTTGGATATGCTAATTTTTTAGCACGGCTAGTATATGTCAAAGTATCACGGCGTTCCATCAGCATACCATGCCATGGTTCTGTCACAGTATTTTGTATTGTACCTGTAGCCAACAATCTGAAATCAGTTTTTATGCTCCTACAGCCTGAGCACTGGGCCCTGAGTCATGATGCCAATGGCTGCAGAGGGTGTGACTGTGATGTGGGTGGAGCTACAGACAACCAGTCAGTATTGTCCAGTTTATGAGGAGTCTTGAGTTTTTAAATACATAGTATAAAATTGAATTTTCATATAATAATGATGTACTTTGTGTCATTAACTGTGTTCAGGTGCTCAATGGAAACAGGGCAGTGTCACTGTCGGAGTCACATGATTGGACGCCAGTGTAACCAGGTGGAGTCTGGGTATTTCTTCATGGCCCTGGACCACTACATTTATGAGGCTGAAAATGCCAAACTGGGTCAAGTAAGTACAGAACTGGGAAAAATAAGCAACATGAAACTCAAGCAACGGAACCATTTTTTAAAATGAAACATAACAGGTGCATGCCAAGTGACAAAAAGAAAGTGATATAGATATATTCTAAAGATATTCAAATTAGGGCTGTCAAACGATTAATCGCGATTAATCACATCCAAAATAAAAGTTTGTGTTTACATAATATATGTGGGTGCACTGTGTATAATTATTATATATATATATACACATTCATGCATGTATATTTAAGAAAAAAATATTATTTATATAAAATATTTATATTTATTTATAATATAAATTATATATAAATATATATACAGTATATACATGGAAATATTTCTTAAATATATACATGCATGTCTGTGTATTTATATATATATATATATATATATATATTTTAAATAATTATACACAGTGCACCCACATATATTATGTAAACAAACTTTTATTTTGGATGCGATTAATCGCGATTAATCGTTTGACAGCCCTAGATCAAACGGTGATTATTTACTTACATAGAATGTCTGGCCGATTCTACTAGTTATTTAATATGAATAATTTTAAAATAAAAATTATTAAACATTATAAAAATGTAAACACTTTATCAATAAATAAAAAAAACATACTATTTTGCCTAAATAAACCAAACTTAAAACACTAAACTAAAACCAATTGTTTAAAATGCACGTGACATCACAACATTACAATGTACAGTATAAATAAATGTTCATTTTGAGAATTTCTTAAAAATTACATTAAACAGTTCATATTTTATAGGGCTCTACGTTTGAGGAGCGAGAGTACCAGCCGGGCCGTCCCACCTTGTGGACAGGCACTGGGTTTGCACGGGCTCCTGAAGGTGGTACGCTGGACTTCGCCATTAACAACATTCCATATTCTATGGAATATGACATCCTCATTCGCTATGAGCTTCAGGTAAACGGTACACTTACACATTACATGTCCACCCATTAGCATCATAGGCATATTCAGAGAAGTGTGTTATAGGTATACTCATATTCGTTTCTGTGTTTTTGAAGATGCCACGGGACTGGGAGGAGGTCCGTGTAATGGTGATTAGACCAGGCCCCATACCTACCAGCAGTCCATGTGGAAACACCATCCCTGCAGATGATCTGCTAACCGTATCGCTCCCCTCTAGTGCCAGGTCTGTGAAACACACTTATGAATCTTTAAAGGGACGATTCACCTAAAAATGATTCTGTCATCATTTACTCACCCTCATGTTGTTGTTTCGTTCTCCTGTGGAACACAAAAGACGATATTTTGAAGTGTTTCAACTGCCCTTACAATGAAAGTCAATGGGTTTCAAAACAAAATAGGTTTCATTCACTAAGTTTCATCACTTGTGTATACCAGAATCTTCTCAGAAAGTCATTTTTACTCATCATATTTCTGATGGACTGCTGCAGGTTTGTGGTTCTGCCTCAGCCAGTGTGTTTGGAGGGAGGAGTGAGTTACAAACTGCGTGTGGAGTTCATCCGTTACGCTGACAGGAACAGCATCCTTCCCTCCGCTAATGCCTTTGTACTTGTTGACTCTGTAAGCATAAATCTGTGATTTTTATTGAACTTGTATCAGGTCTTCTTCATGTTCTGTCTCATGTTGACTGGTTCCTTTCTTCCCCTCACCTCCCCAGATTGCCCTTCTCCCTCGTTACTCTTCTCTAGAGATGTTTACCGCGGGAGACCCTGCCTCCGTTGCACGGAAGCAGAGCTATGAGCGTTACCGCTGCCACGAGACTGCCAAGAGTGTGTCCCGCCCCCAGATGAGTGAAGTGTGTGCTAAACTCATCACCAGCATGTCTGCCCTCATTAACAACGGCGCGCTGCGTGAGTGTCAACAATGAATTTAGGGGTTGAGATGGGAATATTGGGGTTTGTTTGTTATTGTTAAGACAAGTACTTTCCTCCCGCAGCTTGTGAGTGTGATCCTCAGGGTTCGCTCAGCTCAGAGTGTGATGTCCGTGGGGGTCAGTGCCGCTGCAGGCCAAACATATCAGGCCGGCGCTGTGATAAATGTGCGGCGGGGGCTTATGGATTTGGCCCTTCCGGGTGCAAACGTAAGAGACATATTCTAAAACCCTTTTCCCTGCTTTGGTACACTACCATTCAAAAGAAGCCTCTTCTGCTCACCAAGGCTGCATTTATATGATCCAAAATACAGCAAAAACAGCAAATTTTAAATAACTGTTTTCTATTTGAATATATTTAAAAAAATGCAATTTATTCTTGTGATGCAAATTTTGAATTTTCAGCATCATTACTCCAGTCTCCATTGTCACATGATCCTTCAGAAATCATTCTATTTTGCTGATTTTCTGCATTTTTTTACAAACTAATTCACAGTATTGCTGTTTTTGCTGTATTTTGGATTAAATAAATGCAGCATTGGTTAGCAGAAGAGACTTCTTTTAAAAACAAGAATAAATCTTGCTGATCTAAAACGTTTCAACGGTAGTGTATATCAATAACATTTAGCTTTTTTGTTTTTTTCTTTTACATTTGTATTTGTTTTTCTTTCTTTTACTGTTTTGTTTTTGTTGTTATTTTAGTTTTCTTATTTTGTTTTTTTATGTTTTCCTTTTATTTTTGTTGCTGTTTGTTTCTTGCTTTGTTTCTTTTTATTTGTTTCTTTCATTTTTTAATGTTTTTTGTTTTGATTTGTTTCTGTCTTTCTTTTTGTTTGGTTTTTTTTTTGCATTTTTTGTTGCTGTTTGTTTTGTGTTTTATTTGTTTCACTCTTTTTATTTGTTTGTTTTTTTCTCTTTAAAATTTGATTGTTTTATCTATTCTTTTCATTTTTCATTTTTCTTTATTTTTGTTTGTTTGTTCTTTTATTCCTCCCTTCCTTCATTCATCCATTATTTTTCTCTTTGTCTTTAGTGTGTGAGTGTAGTTTGGAGGGCTCTCAGAGCCGTTTCTGTGACCAGTACACAGGACAGTGTCCATGCCGGCCTGGTGCATTTGGTCAGTGCTGTGATGGTTGTCAGGCTGGACACTGGGGCTTCCCGAACTGCAGGTCTTGCCAGTGTAACGGTCACGCTGATGAGTGCCACCAGAGGACTGGAGCTTGCCTCAACTGCAGAAGCAATACAGCAGGGGACCAATGTGAAAGGTACAAGTATCAAGTTGATTTGATAATTACTAACATTAGAGGACACTTGAGAACAGCAGGATTTTTTTAAGGAATCAAAGGATTTTTAAAGGGTGAATCAACCCTGTTCACACAGTGAACAGTGTTGATTTTTCTTGAATGTTTCTCTGCCCATGCTAAAGTAATAGATACCTCCTGTCACAGGTGTGCAAATGGTTACTATGGAAACCCGGCCCTTGGTTTAGGGAATCAGTGTCGCCCCTGCCCCTGTCCTGAGGGCCCCAACAGCGGACGCCACTTTGCCGCCTCATGTTATCAAGATAACCGCAACCAACAGGTGGTCTGCAACTGTAACCAGGGTTACACAGGTATTTTTAACCCCAGAATTCAATTTTTCCCTTCCCAGAGATGGATGGGATAAAATGAATAAAGATGAGGTCCGAGTCATGTGCCTTTGCATTTCTTGCATAAATGCAACAAAAGAAATGTAGTTCTTTTATGACTTCCCAAATTAAGTGCTTGAATAGAGCTTTATTTTGACATTTAACACCCTGAGTCCATCTGCATCTGGATACGATGTAGAAAATGTCATAATCAGAGGCCACTGTCAGTCTGATCAGACGTGCAGTGATCATGTGTGTTATCTCCCTGGACACAGGGATTGTAAAGCGCTCTGCAGGGGCAGTCCTCAAGCGTGAGTAACCATGGAGACCCACCCCACCTCTCCTACCCGACCTCCATCCCCCCTTCCGTTCCTCCCTAGCGCATGGCTCACGCACTTCACAACTGCATGTTCATTTGCAGAACCCTCTCAACCCAGTTTAGCAGTGCTGGGGAGTAACTAACTAAGACCCTATGTACACCTGATATTAAGATGCGTTTTGGTCGATCGAATCAAAAGCTAAATAGAGCTAATAGAGTTTAGTAAACAGGGTCTGAAATGTTTTGAGCTTGTTTCGATCGATTAAAACGCATCTTAATACCAGGTGTAAACAGGGCCTAAATATAGATTGTAATTTTTTTTAAACGAAGCTTTTTAAGTGATTAGCTTTACAGTCAATCGAAATAAATAGTACTTATTAAACACTAACCTATAATCTTCTCTCTCTCATATTAAGCATTGGGTTTCCAGGTCAGTTCAGTGAATCAGTTTGAATGGATGGTTCATTTAAATGCACCTGTTAAAAAGTGGTCTTCATTTTTTGTGATAAATATTTTGTAGCAATACAAAATAATATTATACTCCTTTTTAAAAAATAGTTTTACAAAAAAAAAAATGATTCTGTAGTTCTTTTACTGGTGGTGGATCAGTTTGATCTGTTCAAATGCTATTCATTTCAGTTGAGATCCTCTTTGTTTTTGTACTAAACACTGTTTTTGTAACTATAGTGAGTGCCCATCACTGTTCGTTTGCCAGCTTTTGAGTCAGAGAAGCTGGCGTGTGTCTCTACGTAGCATTTTGCTGCAAGAAATTTGAACATAGCAACAGAGTGAATGAATATTGTTTAGACATTAGACATTTAGAATTAATATTACAGCTAAACTAACTGAGCTTCATAGTGTTTCAGATATTTTAATGTAAAAAAAGAAGTATCTTTCACTCTGATGCTTTGTACCTCATCACTCTTCAGGAGATATTTCACTAGTATTCAGACTATTATTTGACATTAAAATTAAAATGTAAAATCTTCTGGAGAGTCATTTTTCATAACTTAATGTATGTAATATGTGTTCTTAGACTGTATTCTTAGCAGAGCTTTACATGACGATTTTGTATGAGAGCACTTCCATCCCTTAAATATTTATTTCATTAATAATTTCCTTATTAATTTAATACAATCCCCCGAATTACAGTTATTTTAACACTAAGCCACCAAAAACCTTTTGGTTCCTACTCGGCTTAACACCTTTTCCTTTAGAAATGTGAACCTAATAATTCTTTCATTAATTATGTACTAAGTTGTACTTAGAAATCCTATTATATATATATTGTAGAGGTTATGTAAAAAAAACAAAACATCATGAAACTGAACATGCTTTATCCCAAGAAGACTGTTGATTTTCCTGTTGTGTTTTAAGTTTGTGACAGATTGTAGAGCAATTTTAGAGCTATTCTGAAGAAAATATTAATCTTTTAATTCAGTTTCAGCATTAAAAATGTGTATTAAAGTTGTTTTTCTTTTCATTTTTTTTTTACAGATGCTTTATGCGTCATTTTTTAAATTCTATCTTGATGCAACTAAACTGTACGTTCTCCATCAACCAGGTCCACGATGTGAAGAATGTGCTCCTGGTTATTACGGTGACCCCTCTAAGCCCGGTGGGCAGTGCCAACCTTGTCGTTGCAGTAACAACATCGATCTATCGGATCCCGAGGCATGTGACAAGCGCACTGGCCAGTGTCTCAAGTGCCTGTACAACACTGAAGGAGCGGACTGCAGCGTGTGCAAGAGCGGATACTATGGAGATGCTTCCCGCCGCAACTGCCGGAGTGAGTTCACTTGGGCCTCAAATTACTTTTCTATATTATGGTACAATAATAAACATATTAACACTTTCATTTACCCAGAGTGCACCTGCAACTTCTTGGGCACGGAGCGCAGTCAGTGTCTGTCTCGAGATGACTGTGTGTGCCAGCGTGCCACAGGACAGTGTCAGTGTCTGCCTCATGTTATTGGACAAGCCTGTGATCACTGCGCTCCCAACTACTGGAACCTGGCAAGTGGACGGGGCTGTGAGTCCTGTGGCTGTGACCCCAACAATGCCTTCACGTCTGCCTGTAATGAGGTACGCTCAACAAACAGCACACACCCAGGCCAAATGGGCTTCCATACAGTACTGTTCAAACGTTTGGGGTCTGTAAGTTTTTTTCAATTTAATTTATGAATGCTTTAATTCAGTAAGGATGCATTAAATTGATCAAAAGTGACAGTAAACATTGTTACAAAAGGTTTCTATTTCTAATAAATGCTGTTCTATTGAACTCTCTGTTCATCAATGGTTCTGAATTCTGAAAAAAAAAATGATAATATTAGAATGTATACTAAAAACTGGAGTAATGATGCTGAAAATTCAGTTTTGCCATCACGTGTATAAATAACATTTTAAATATATTAAAATAGAAAACATTCATTTTAAATTGTAATAATATTTCACAATATTACTGTATTTTTGATCAAATAAATGCAGCCTTGGTGAGCATAAGAGACTTCTTTCAAAAATATTAAAAAGTCTTTCCAACCACAAACTTTTAAATGAGTAGCGTATATTTATTTATTCATAATATTTTAGCATGAACTGAATAAGAAGCTTGGCTCATGAATATTAATTACATGACAGTTCGACCTGACTTGCTGGCTAAGGCTTCTGTGGTCATTGTCTGCTATGGCCGATAATATACAGTAACATACAGTATATAATATAACATTTAACATTTCTGTAATATTTTGTCTACAAATGAATGCTAACACTAAAAAACAACACTCAATTGTTTATAATGCTACAAGTGAATTTAGGCATTAAATATTAATGTACAGTATAATAATAGATGTTCATTTTCAAAATTTGTAAAAGATCACAGTGTTAGTAAATTATTAATGTTAAAGGTTAACTAATAGTTGAGTATAAACAATTATATATCCATACCGATAAATTAAAAAAAATCTCTGTTTACCATTCAATGTTGCTAGACTCCTGATGTAACCAGTCCTCTTTTTTAACCCAAATTCATATAGTTCACAGGCCAGTGCCAGTGCCGTGTTGGCTTTGGAGGAAAGACCTGTAAAGACTGCCAGGAGAACCACTGGGGTGACCCAAGAGTACTATGCCGAGGTACTCTGATCTTTCAGAGCATTTTACAAATTCAGTCTGTATCCATATCAACTTTTATGCCAACACACTCTAATCTAATTAGAACATTTTTAATTCACAAGTAATCATTATTCCCAAAATCCGATTGATTCGGTTACTTCTCTCCCCACAGCATGTGACTGTGACCCCCGTGGCATCGAATCATCTCAGTGCAACCGTGTGACCGGTCACTGCGTTTGCCAGCAGGGTGTGTCAGGCGTTCGCTGTGATCAATGTGCCCGTGGTTTCTCTGGCACCTTCCCTGATTGTAAGCCTTGCCACCAGTGCTTTGGGGACTGGGACCGCATCGTTCAGGATCTGGCAACCAGAACGAAAGCTCTCACAGATCGAGCCAAGGAGCTTCACACTACCGGTTTGACGCGAGCCTTCGAGAAAAAATTTAAAGAGTTAGAGGACATGCTGGCGCAGGCGCGGGACATTGTTAATGCCCGCAATGCCACCGCTGAAGCTGTAACCACTCTGATGGGGATGATAGAGGATCTCAGGTACAGTTTGGTTAGAGGGAGATACACCACACATTTGCAGACCCTAAATTCTGTTTTGCCTGAAAGATCGGGCAAGGGGAAAATACTTAATTATTATACTCAATAACATAAATATATTCTGTACATTTAAAAAATGCATTTTCTTAGTATGCATTTTTTCTTTTAAAAGTAAAAGATTGTCAAGTAAAGTACATTTTTATTTTTATTTGTAAGTTACATTAGATTGTGTTTGAAATTAGTTCGATAAAATTTGATTATTTCATTAATTTGTATCAGTTGATATCAATAGCTAAGAAATGATTTTACTATGAAACACTTCGGTTTATAATTAATTTTGGAAACTATTTAAGGTTTTTCTTTCTGTTAAATACCTTGACTTGTAAATGAGTACTATGACTTGACATTGTACCCATACTTTCACTTAAATATAATTGAAGTTTAATTTCATATTTTGCCTTTTTTTCTCACTTTTTACACCCTTGATGGTTATCGGTTTAGTTAGTTCATTAGCTCTCTTTCTATTTTCCTCTTCCAGAACTCAGATTGGTGAGACCACGGACACACTGAACCAGCTGGAGGGAGACCTGACCGCTGTGCAGGATAGTAACTATGAGGCCAGTAATGCATTAAGTACCCTGGAAAGAGAAGCGAAAGAGCTCAACCTGAACTCAAATCAGCTTAACCGTCAGCTGGACATCCTCAAGAACTCCAACTTCTTGGGTTAGTCACTAATGATGTATTATTATACCTAAAATGCACCCAAAAAGTGTTCTTTTAGCCCACACATACAAATGTTTGAACATCTTTGCATTGTATAGCGAAATATCAAAACAAGTTGCATTTATTTATTATTAACTCCCAGAGACTTATCCATTGACAGAACTTTGTTATTGGAAAAGGATTTTTATATATTTTTATATTTGGATCCTCAGGTGCATATGACAGCATCCGGGCCTCGTACAACAGGTCACGTGACGCAGAGCATCGTGCCAACAGATCTACCACTGACATCCCCTGCACAGTGAGCCAATCGGCAGACACCCGCAAGAAAACAGAGCGACTGATCACCCAAAAGAGAGATGATTTTAACCGCAAAAACGCTGCCAACAAACGTACACTCACAGACTTAAACGTAAAAGCTCAGAATCTGGACATAAAGAAGATCAATGAAAAGGTAAGCAGCTCTTTGAGATGAACCTCAAATTTAAACTTATAACAGTACATACATTTTTTTTTAAATATTATTTTGCAAGATATGTATTTATAATATATAATATATAATAATATTTGTTCATTTATTATTATATTGGTTTTGTTATTGTTGTAGGTATGTGGAGCACCAGGTGATGCTCCATGTGTGGACAGCCCATGTGGTGGTGCTGGTTGTCGTGATGATGAGGGCAAACTCCACTGTGGAGGCCTGAATTGCAATGGAGCTGTTGCAGTGGCCAACAATGCCCTGGATAGATCCAAGCATGCAGAGAGAGAGTTGGATAAAGCTATGGGAGTGGTGGAGGAGCTTTTTAAGCAGGTACAGACACTGATCAATGACTAGCATGATTAAAGCGTTTTCAGTGCTGACAATTCCTTTTAATAACCTTCTCTAGAATGTGTTCAGTCTTTATTCTGCATCTTATGTTGTCTTGATGGTCTTATTAAGGTGGCAGATGCGAAGAACAAGGCTCAGGAAGCTAAGGATAGAGCCCAGGCAGCTTTGGAAAAAGCTAGTGATACCAAGAACATGGTGGATAGTTCTAACAACGACCTGAGGGACCTCATCAAACAAATTCGGGAATTCCTCATGCGTGAGTTTTTAAATATAATATAATATAATATAATATAATATAATATAATATAATATAATATAATATAATATAATATAATATAATATAGATGAAAAAAATAACAAAAAATAACAACAAAATACAGATTATTGTCTTATATTATAATAATCGTAAACAAAATTGATCTATTATATACTGTAAATATATATATATTTACAGTATATATATATATATATATATATATATATATACTTATTCTACTTTGCACATAATAGTATACTTTTGAATTATTCTGTAAATCTTATATTCTTTTTTTCTTACCAGTTTACAAATTATTCAAAGTTAAAGAATTATTCATATTATATTATATTATATTATATTATATTAAGAGAATAAAACAGAACTAATCTAATAACAAAGTAAAATGCCTAAAATAGTGCTGATTACTCATTTGCTCTAAATTCTTGTACTAAATGTTCTAAACATTTTCATATATTTTCTCTCTTTTTTAAATTTCTTTTCAAAGAATTCTTTTAAACTCAACCTTAGGTTCAGTCCTATCCCAGAATTGCCTGAAAACTGAAAACCCTTTAATGTTAACTCTTTGGTCACTGTCTCTATGTCATGTTGAATATTTGCAGAGGAGGGGGCAGATCCCGACAGCATTGAGGCGGTGGCCAATCGGGTGCTGGAGCTCTCTATCCCTGCTTCTCCCAAGCAGATTCAACACCTCGCAGACGAGATTAAAGACCGCGTCAAAAGTCTGTCCAATGTGGACGCCATTCTTGAGCAGACCCAGAATGATGTCCGCAAAGCAGAACAGCTGCTGCTGGATGCCAAGAAAGCCAGGTGTCTTTCTGCACACATGGTTGCATTGTTTCTATTTGTTTTTGTCTTTTAAATATGAATGCAATCCATATCTTTCACTATAGGAATAAAGCAGAGGGAGTGAAGAGCACAGCTGAGAGTGTGAAAAAGGCCCTGAACGATGCCAGCAGGGCCCAGGCCGCTGCAGAGAAGGCCATTCAAAAAGCTAGAAATGACATTGGCCTAACTCAGAACCAGCTGGCACAGGTAAAACAACCTTAATGTGGGTTAACTACAATTTCTATAGTTCTAAGTTGATCGGTTTTAACAGGCGTTCTCGCAATCTTTCTAAAGATCCAGTCAGAGACCTCAGCACGTGAGAAAGATCTTAATGATGTAATGGACAGGCTGAGAGAATTGGGACGCCAAATAGAGGCCTTAAAGACCAAACGTGCCAACAACAGCCTGGATGCAGCGCGGGCAGAGGAGACTGCTACCATGGCCCGGGACAAGGCCAATGAAGCTAAAGAAGTGTGTGGCGGTCTTCTGTTTGTCATAGAGTGTTTTGTCTACCAGAATTGAATAACTTTAGCGTCTGTTTTAGATCCTGGACGGCGAGCTCTCCGATAAGTACCGTACTGTTCAGGGCCTGATGGACAGTAAGGCAAAGACGATGCAGGACGCTAAGCAGAAAGCAGAGCGCCTAAGAGATGAAGCGAAGGCGCTCCTAAAGGACGCTCAGGATAAAATGCAGAGGCTGGCGGGTAAGTGTGTGGGAGACGCACAGAGACTATTCTTACAGTTCAGTTACATATATATTTCTCCAAACAGTGCCTTAATACATTATATGTCAAAGACAAATGGAGGATAGAGGGAAATGTGAATATTACAGATGACCATTGTAATGTTTGCTCACTGGCTAAAACATTTTTATAGAATAACTGGATCGGACACAGACTCTTAGAACTGTCCACTTCCTTTATTCACATCCTAGCAATCCGCAATGACAACACTAAGTCTCGCGATTCTCGTGAAGCTCGCGGGACTTGCCACAGGGCTACGGTGTCCCTTTTGGGACATACAGTCAGGATGTTACATCTCCCTTCTTAAGAAACAAATGGCATTACATAGCACACATAACATTAATTCCGTGAACATAACAATTGTGCTTAATGCATATAAGCATTCTGAAAAATGCAGTCTGTGGTCATCATTTGTTCTATTGCAGTAATGTAAACAAATACTGGCAGCATTTAAATGAAATAAGATGTGTACATGTCATTACTTTTACGATCAGAAACAATGTTTTGATGTTTTGTATGATTCGAGTAACTTGGAGGTGAAATAGTTGTGAAAAAGACAGAACAGGCAGTAAAACTGATTTCACAGTATTTCAGAGGTTTCGGGTAAGTAACAAGTTTGTAAACACATTTTTTCACAATTCAGTAAACACATTTTCTTTCCACATTTCACATTTTCCTTTTAGGGCAGCGATCCGCCTACACCCTTTACATTACAAGTCAAGGACTTGTCTTGGTCTGGAGATGCGGCCAAACCGTGTTGTGTAATTGGGCTTTTGTTGGTTTGTTGGTTGCGGGTGGTCCGCAGGTTCAGCTTGTGGTGGCTGTGTGTTATTGGTGTGTGTTTCTGCATGCGGTGTGTCTTTAGTGTCTGGAGCATTTCTGCTTTCGCGGAGGTGCCAACGGTTGCGTCGTAGTGTTTGTCCATCTTCTGTCTGGATGTGGTAGCTTCTATGTGTGTGTGCATGTTGTGTTACCGTTGCAGGTCTCCATGAACCATCCTCTTGACGGAAACGAATGGGTGTGCCAGCGGAAAGGTGAGACAATGGCCTGGTGCCTCTGTCGAAGTATGCTTGTTGGCGGCGTTGGCACGCCTTTCGTCTGTCTTGGATAGCTTTCTGGGGTGCTACCTTTGGCTGCAGGTGCCTACTGGTCGCTGGGAGTATGGAACGTAGTCGTCGGCTCATCAGAAGCTGGGCCGGTGACTGAAGGTTGTCTACTGGGGTGTTCCTGTACTCCAGCAGGGCGAGGTAGCGGTCTGTGTTTCCGGCTTTTGCCTTGTCCAGGATGCGCTTTGCTGTCTGGACGGTCTTTTCAGCAAGGCCGTTGCTCTGTGGGTAGCGTGGACTTGTGGTGGTGTGGGTGAAGTTCCACGCATTTGCGAAGCAGCGAAACTCCTCAGAGCTGTAGCACGGTCCGTTGTCGCTGATGACTGTCTCTGCGATGCCGTGACGGGCGAACGCAGACTTGAGTTTGGCGATTACTGCACGTGAGGTGCAGCTTGTGAGTTGCTCCATTTCAAAGAATCTACTGTAGTAGTCTACAATGACGATGAAGTTTTGAGTGTTCCATGTGAAGAGGTCTGTGCCTACCACTTGCCATGGTCTCTCGGGTATGTCATGTGACCACAGGGGTTCTTTTGGGTTAGCATCACGTCGTTCTTGGCATATACAGCACTGTTCTACTATGGCTTCTATTTG
The DNA here is from genome assembly GCF_016745375.1 of Pimephales promelas. The sequence continues at coordinate 20,932,322 of NW_024121654.1, forward strand.
TTTTCCCATTCTAGGCCAAAACAGGAGGTCTCGTGCTCTATGCTTGCTTTTCTCTACTCCCATGTGTCCTGCGTGTATGCGCTGGAGCATGTCTCCTCTGAGGCTCTGGGGAACTATGATTTTCTCTCCTTTGAAGAGTATTCCATCCATCTCAGAAATTTCATCTCGGTGGTTCCAATACTCCTGGATGTCAAACGGGCATTTCCTCCTTTCGTCGGGCCATCCGTTCTGTGTGACTTTTCGGAGTGTAGCGAGCTGTGCATCTTGTGCTGTTGCATCTTTGATCTCCACTAGCTTGCTGTCACTCACTGGAACAGTACTTATGAGTGTATGTACCTGTGCTTCCATGCTTTCCATGAGGCTGCGGTCTTGGTGCTCAATGGATTTCCGGGACAGGGTGTCGGCCACTGGGATGTCCTTACCGGGCCGGTGGATGATGTGGATGTTATATTTCTGAAGCTGTAGTATCATCCTCTGTAGTCGCGGTGGTGCTGCAGCCAGCGGTTTTCGGAGGATTGCTTCCAGAGGTTTGTGGTCAGATTCTACAATCACACTACGGCCATACATGTATTCGTGGAAACGCTTACAGCCGAATAAAACTGCATATAGCTCCTTTTCTATTTGGGCGTAGTTCACTTCGGTGCTGTTTAGTGATTTGGAGGCATAGGCAATGGGTTTACCGTCCTGGAGGATGACAGCACCGAGGCCGCATTTTGAGGCATCTACTTGGAGTCTGAGTTCTTTTCGTGGGTCAAAGTATGCGAGCACAGGGTGATCTGTTATCAGTTTTTTCGTCTGTGTGAATGCTTTGTCGTGGTTTTTGTCCCATAAAAATTCAATGTCCTGCTTTAGCAGTTGGCGTAGTGGTGCGTTTATCTCAGAGAGGCGTGGTGCGAATCTGGCCAAATAGTTAATCATCCCAAGGATGGTTTCCAACTCCCCTTTGCTTGTGGGTGGCTGCATTTCTTGTATCGCTTTCACCTTCGCCGGGTCTGGCTTGACGCCTTCTCGTGAGAGCGTGTGACCGAAGTAGCTGACCTCTGATACGCATATTTGGCATTTGTCGGGATTTAGCTTTACCCCTCTTTCTCTTGTGCGCTTCAGCATGGCCTTGAGGTTGTTGTCGTGTTCAAGCTTTGTCTTACCGAAGACGAGTATGTCGTCGACGATGGCAGCTACACCTGTGAGGCCTTCATATGTCTCGTCGACGCGCCTTTGGAATTCGTCTTGGGCTGAGTTGATCCCGAATGGTAGCCTCAGGAACCTGTATCTGCCGAAAGGGGTATTAAATGTTGTTAACAGGGAGGACGCTGTGCTCAGCTTTATGGCCCAATAGCCTGATCTGGCATCGAGGACGCTGAAGTACTGCGCTCCGGCGAGCTTTGTGGTGACATCTTCTAGAGTCGGCAAGGGGTAGTGGGGCCTTTTTATTGCCTTGTTGAGGTCCCTGGGGTCCAGGCAGACTCTCAGCTTGCCAGTCTGGGGTTTTTCGACGACTACGAGGGCGTTAACCCATTCTGTGGGCTCTGTCACTTTGCAAATTACATTGTTCTCTTCCATCTTGTCGAGCTCTTTTTTCAGTCTGTCTCGTAGAGCGATCGGTACCCTTCGTGGTGGGTATACTACTGGTGTGGCGAGTGGGTCGATATGGAGGTTGCACTCCCCTGGGAACTCTCCTATGCCCTGGAAGACGTCTGCGTACTCTTTAAGGACGCCGTCTGTGTCTGTGCACGGTTTTGCTTCTTCCTCAGCCACAGCCAGTATCAGTTTGATTAATTTGAGATCTAGACTAGCTCTCATTCCCAGGATGGGGGGCGCTTTGGTGTCTACTATGTAGAATTCGAGTGTAATGGAGGTGTTTTTGTACTTGCACTTTAGACGACAGGTGCCCTTCACTTTCAGGAACTCACCACCATAGCCGGAGATCTTTTGGGTGGTTGGTTTTATGACAGTATCTCTAAACTGTCTTTCGAATGTATGCACGGGAATTGCATTGGTCTGCGCGCCAGTGTCAATTTTAAATTTAACTTTCTGAGTCCCGATTTCAATTTCAGCAAATGCTTGTTCGTTACATTTCCCTGTGTTTTCACTTGTAAGTCCGTCAATAAAAAGTTCTACTTGCTCATCTTCAGTGTCTTCATCCATGGTGTGAATCACTTTCCTTGTGTGCGTGTTTGTGTGTAGTTTTGACTTACAGACTTTTGCAAAGTGATTGAATTTTCTGCACTTCATGCATTGTTTTCCTTTTGCTGGACAGGCGCCTTCTTTGGTGATATGCAGGCCGCCGCATCTATTACATTCTTTTTGAGCTGTGGCGGCGGGCTCTCTCGGCCTGGCTTTGTAACTCGTGCGCGTTTGTCTGTGCTCCGGTCTTCGGGCTATGGCGTGTACCGCGTCGTTGTTGGGGTATTTATTTCCCACCATCTCTTTAAGTTGGACTTGTGCTAGCTCGTGTGATCGCGCAATGTCGATGGCTTGATCTAGCGTTAGCTCCGCGCCGTGGCTGAGTAACTTCTCCCGCACTCGCGGTGAATTTGTAGCGAAAACAATGCGATCTCGCACCATCTCGTCACTATTGGGGTATCCACAGTCCTTTACTAACAGCTTCAATTCCGTAACAAATTGTTCGAAAGTTTCCCCATCCCCTTGCATTTTCTCATGGAAACGATATCTTGCATATATCGGGTTAGACTTTGGTGTGAGATACGCGGTGTACTTATCGTAGTATGTTTGTAGTTTCTTCGCGTCCTCGTCTGTTAGCGTCCATGTGTTGAAGATGTCGCGCCCTTTTTCCCCGATCCATAAGAGAAGATAGCTGCATTTGTCCTGTTCGCGCTTTTCTCGTAGAGGTCCGGAGAATATTAGCTCCGCGTGCTGTCTGAAACGTCGCCACGCTTCTGGTAAGTTAGCTGACTCCCAATCCATCTTGGGCGCTGGGACGCCGAAACTATCCATGTTTCTGTCGGACGTGGGTGCTAGCCTCTACTCTGACACCATGTAATGTTTGCTCACTGGCTAAAACATTTTTATAGAATAACTGGATCGGACACAGACTCTTAGAACTGTCCACTTCCTTTATTCACATCCTAGCAATCCGCAATGACAACACTAAGTCTCGCGATTCTCGTGAAGCTCGCGGGACTTGCCACAGGGCTACGGTGTCCCTTTTGGGACATACAGTCAGGATGTTACAACCATTGGGTGGAATTTTGTAAGACACAATTGGAAATCTACAAGCTCAGCCATGTGGAGAGGATTCTGTTGGAAGAATGTTATCAGGTTTTTTTTTTTTTATCACAGTAACACAGAAGGGTGCCAGCTGTTGGAGATTATGTCAGGAAAGGGAAGCTAATCATATTTTATACAAAATAACTGTATAACTTGAGAATTCTATTTCCATGACCAATGGCATGCTGTTCAGAATGGTGTACTGTAGTAATAGGCATATAATACAGTCAAGCCCAGGCGGTTGGTTTAAGGTTTTTTGGCATCTCCATGTGGTCCTGTTCAGAATCGCAACTTGACTTATGTAAAATGTCTTTGCTGCTGCACTGTACACATACTATAAATACACTGTGAAAAATTAGTTTCTATAATGTTTTTTTTTTTCATTGGTGCTTCTGTGTGTATACATTCATGAAATATCTGGACTCCTTATATAATTTGGTTATTTGGTGTCTCCAAATGTTTTTTTTTTTTTTTGGAAAGACAAAAATTTAACTTGGAAAAAGCTTGCAGTTTTGTCAGAATCACCCTTCAACCTGATAGTTTACTTTTCTGGATATAGCAAATGATGACAAAATGAACGTGAAGATAAACGGTGTATGGTTATTTTCATGATAAGTGTGCAATTAATTAAAATAATGATAACAATCATAAACAAAATTAATCTATTAACGGCCTATATAAATATACTGTATTTGCCCTCTTGTGGTGACAAGTCATTTTGACGTTGTGTTTTAGTTAGTTTTATTTCCTTATAAATCTTACCTGGTTGTGTTGTTTTGTATCCATAGAGCTTGAAAAGGACTATGAGGAAAACCAGAAGGTATTGGAAGGCAAAGCCAGGCAGCTGGATGGCCTTGAAGACAAAATGAAGGCAATCCTGAATGCTATCAATAAACAGATTCAGATCTACAACACCTGTCAATAATCCATCAAGGAAGGAAGCCCACCTCCTGGACTGCTGCTGTCTCTGAAATTCACCTTTGGCTCTGCTATTAGATTTCACAGGCTGCTACAAAAAAGCTGTTTGCCAACAAACCTACAAGACAATGACAAACTGCCACCAGACACGATGTCACGATGCAACAAATGTTGTTTTGATGAAGGTTTTCTGTCAAAAGACACTACATTAACCTATTTTCATTAATGATTGTGTTTTTTGTAAGGCAGAGCAGTATTATTTCTTGTTTTTAGAAATTTGCTTGTAAAATACTGTATTCAGTATGCTGAAGTTACTGACTTTGCTTGAATGTAAAATACACTGTATCGTGGCACGGAAGTAGAGTGTATAGATTTTCTGCTTGCCCTTTTTCTTTTGAAACAGGTATTGCTTGGAATTTTATTAACACTCATTTTCTGAGAAACACTTCACATTTGTTGTCTTCTGAGAAAATAGATTCTATAATAGGCTGAATATCTAAGAGAAACTACTGCAACAATGGACTTTGTTAAATGAAGTTAAATGAGTTAAGTTGTCCATATCATTGGTTGTGTATGATGTACATTGATTTACATCATGTTTATTCTTGAGTATCAAATAACAACACTTAATAAAAATGAAAATGAATAATATTCCTATATCTGATTTCTTGAATGCTGTCTACATCTAAACCCAATAAATAAAAAAACCAAAAACGTTTGAACACCAACAGATACAAAATTATTGTGACAAACATGTATTATAAATATCTAGTATTCACTTCAAAGAAGGAAACAAGACTGCAGGGTGGTTTTAAATAGATTTTCAGCTCCCTGGGTTGAAAATAACCATGTTGCAACTCACAAACATATTAAATGCAAGTGCTGTTTTTATAAAATAGAACCTAGCCTACTTAAAATGAAAGAAAAATATATATTTCGAATAACAGTTCATTATACATGCATAAGACTTTTTAAAATGTTTTTTTTTTCTTTTCTTCTGCTCATTATGGCTGCATTTAATGGTGTAAAATGAGAGGGGGGGGGAATATTATGAAATTATACTATTTAAAATAACTGCTTTCTATTTTATATATTAAAAAAATTATTCATGTGATGAAATAAATTACATTTAAAACAATTTAGCAGCCACAGTGTCTCATTCTAAGGTAATAAGTTGTGCTGCTTAATATTTTTGAGAAAACTGTGAGACATTTTTTATTTAGAAAATTATACATTCAAAAGAACAGAATGTAGGCCTATTCTGTTCAAAACAATAGTTTTCATCTGCGCATGTTTGTGAGCGCACAGGGACCAGAGCGTCCGGAAGTGGCCCGTGTGTGTATGTTTGTGTGTGGAGCATGCATTTTGGCGTGATCGCCGTCGCTACCCGGTTTTTTTTTTTTTTTGTTCTCTAACAAAGTGTGAGTTACAGTGAACCGGTCGGGTCATAAAGTGAAGGACGGGCAACGTCTCTGCGTTTTTGTTTGTATTTACATCAGCTTGCTTTCTGTTTTAACACCACAAAATGGGTCCTGGTTAGGATTATGGATCTGGAAATAAAGAAGCATTGAGTTTGCAGGGGCGAGCTGATGCGGCTCAGTGGAGATCGGCGGCCCGCAGCCGTGTTCGAAGCCTGGTGCTGAATTAAGTTAGAGTCGCTGCGGCTCCGCTAACGAAAGAAAGGACAAGTCGTTGCGTCTCATCAGATCAGAACAGCAACGAAACAAAGTAAGATTTCAACTAAACAACTGCTGTCATTTCAAAATATCGTAAAATTCCCTTACTTCTCTTGCTGGTATGCACACTTTTGACTATACCGCACAACCCGACCTAGCGGGTGAAGTGTTCAGGCTCTGTAGAAGCTAAGCGCGTGATTAGCGGTGCAGTCGCGGCGCAGCGCGAGAGGCCTCGCGTCTCGGTTCCCTTTAACCGACATTTAGCTCGCTCTCCACACAACTCGGCTAACCGGCATCTCCAACAACCAAACAACACTGATAAAATATTTCACACTTCGTAGAAATGATATTTAGCAGCATTAGAACAAGGTTAACGTTAAGTGACAGTTTGTTGGTGAAATGTTTTGATATAAAGAGAACTTGCGGGTTGAATATAGTCGAACAGGCTAAGCTAGCGGCATTAGCAATCATTATGGTGGTTTAAGCTGCTTGTGTTTCCATGAATATCGTTTTCTCGCATGACAAATGAAATGGAAAACAACAGGGATTATAGAAATGACTGAAGTCAAAAATATCTTCTCTTTCACAAAATTCGCCACATTGGGATAATGACATCGAAGAGTAAGTACAATGACAGTAACCGGTGTTTTGTGGCTTGACGTTTTCTAATAAACTCACTAATCAGTGTTCACTAATCAAAAAGGTTTATATGAACATTTGAGTGTCCGAGCACATAGTTTTTTTTGTTTGTTTTTTATAAATAAGAGGTGCGTTTTCATTTTTAAAGACATTCGAATTAATAAACATGACCGTACTAGAATAAACAAAACACCCTTTGTTTAACATATTCAACAAATACGAAAAGAGAAGATCAGATCAAACTTATGTAGAAATTGTCTTCCATTTGGGGCATTTGCAGTTGATAAAAAGTTTGAAAAAAAGGTTGCAGTTGATATTGTAAAAATGCTTCATGTCCTAATTAATTATATGAGATCGTGGCTTAAGAATCACAATAATATCTTGGTTGATTCCCACCCCTACCACCTAACCCTTACATGCATGGCTGTTGTTTTTGTTTGCAGTCTCCCTCTGATTCTCTTCTGGGAGTGCTCACACTTGAAACGCCGCCAAGATAGCTGGACCAAGCAGGAAACGGCCCAGCTCAGATCCAGATCCCTGTGGAAGCAGCTCCGGCAGTGGGAGCGAGGTAGGAGACGGCCGACCCATTAGCGGCAAGTGGTTGAAGATGGCCAGCAGCAGTACAGGACCCAGTGAATCTGGCCGGAGGCGAGGTCAGAGAGGACCTGACGATGCGGTCAGCACCAGCAAGAAGAAGCAGAAGGACAGAGTCAACCAGGAGAGCAAGGAGGCCAAGCGGGCAGCTTCAGCCAACAGCACAGACACTAGGAAAGGTGAGGAGAGGATATGGTTTGTAAACACTCAAATTAGGTCTGAATTTCTTTATCTCACTCAGGTCCTTTTCCTCAATTCATTTTATCATATTCATCTGTCCTTTCGCTTGGTGGTGTTCTGCCTGGAGCTCAAGCCATTGGTTGGGACCTAGACAGATATTTGAATCATATGCTTGGGCAAGAATATAATGTGGGAAAATTGTTTTACTGCAGTGGTATCTAATGTAACATGAGCCGATAGAAAGCGTCTGTGGTGCAGTGTCCTTTTGACTGTTCTAAAATGCAGTCTGGCCCGTAGCTAGAGGTTAAAGTCATTAAAGATATAGTCCTTGTCCTGTTTTCATTTGCAGAGCTGGGATGATTCCCATCTGTTGACATAGTGTGGTAAACGGGGAACTGGGAAAGATAACAGACATTAACTCTGTTAAACGTACTGAACTTACATAATTGTTCTGCTATGGTAGTCCCTATTGATTTAGCTATGCCACTACTTCTATAGCTAGCCTATTTAATTGGTTGTTGTTGTGTGGCATTAGAAGCATGGTATTGTGAATCCAGTTTCATTTAGGCTAACATTTCTATTAATCATCGTATGGTAATTATCTTTGAACAAAACAAAGTGATAGTGAAAGTTAAACTACAACAATAAGGGTATTTCGAATGCCGTGATCTCAGTTGTTTTCACAGGTATGATTTCACATTGCTGACCGCTGTTTAAATGAGCCTTATTTTCCCTGTTGGATGATTATGAAAGTCCATATGTGATCATTTGTTTGGTTAGTGATGGCTTTTCAATCATAAAAGTTATCATATCCTTGGCATTCATGGTGAATCTTAATCTTAAAGTATATGGCGGCAGCTTCTTAGACTTTGTTTAATATACTTCAGTTGACCAGACAAGAGATATATCGATTTTGCTTTATTACCTTTACAGATTGTTTTTGTTTAGCTTGCAGATAACTGTAATGCAGAACTATTGTTTTATTTCTACTTTGACCATAAGTGAATTAGTACTGTTTAAATTGTAACCTAAATAGTCATGCTTTTCGTAGTTGTTTTGCACTAATTATTAAGCTGCACAATTATGGGAAATTTATTTATTTTTTCTTTATCTCACAATTCTGACCATTTTCTCTCACAATTGCAAGTTTGTATTCCACAATTTTGAGAAAGTCGACTGACAGTTCTGACATTTTTCTTGAAAATTCTCACATTTCTGACTTAAAACAAAAATCTGAATTACGGATTATAAACTTGCAATTGTGAGAGAAAATAGTAATTGCAAGAAAAAAAGTAAATTGTAAGCTAAAATTCTCTATTACCTTTTTTATTTTTTATTCAGTGGCGAAAACAAGGTTCCATGCATTTCTAACTTGAGAATTAATGTCTGATATTTAATAATACTTGTTGGCATTTTGTTGACACACATCAGTTTTTTTTAAATGCATGTTAGTGATCTTTAATGTTTTATCCATGGATACGATTCTAATCTTTTGACCTTGTAACTTAAAGTATCACAACTTGCCTAAGGTGGCATATGCCAGACTTCTTCAATCATTTAATTTACATAAAACCTGCCTCTTTCTTACAATCCGCAAGATTGTTTTCAGATCTGCCTCCATCCAAACAACAACCTATAGATTGAAAAAAATCCCCCGCCCTACTTTTTTTTAATTTAATTTTATTATTTTTTATATATATATATATATATATATAACCGGTTCACTCGTATGTTCTTCACAATACAGAATCAAAACATTCACACTTGCATCTACTGGTAGAGTTTTCAGTTCACGATTGTCATTGATCATTGAGACACGTGACTACAGGTTTGACTAACGTACTTTAGCTTTTTTTTGTCTCAAGCGTGGCAGCCTGTGCCCTGTCTGCTGAGTGTTTTGCCTCTGCTGTACTGAGTGCTGAAGTGTTGTAATCCAAGCCTGTGAGTCTCTGCTTCAGTAAAGAAGTGCTTTGTCAAGGTCAGTGGAGTGACTCTGCCTGGCACATGCATGAGAAGACTTCACTCCTCCCTCAATGGCCTCTCTACATGCATTCGATACGGGTGCACCATTGTCTTTCTCTTGTCGAAATGTCATGTTTCAGAGCACCATCCCTACACAAACAGCGGGACAGATGATTCCTGTCATGTAAGGGTGGGATATTGGCAGAGGGGAGATGACATCACGTGGAAAAGAAACCCGGGTGTGGGGCGTTGCAGCGTCTTCATGACCTTTTAGATCTGTCACAGTGAGAGAGAGTAAAGGGACGGGACTAGCTGTCACTTGATCCTGAAGCCTGATCCTTAGCGATAAACACGCTCTCTTTCTCGCTCTTTCCTGCTCTCTCTGACCTGCTGGCTCACACGCACCTATGTTAAACTCAATAACTGTGCAGTTTGAAATCAAAGGGAGTTGGGCTTTCTGCTATGACTGGCTATCAGATTGTGTAGCGTTATCATGAAATCAGGTTTGATTTTTGTTTTTTAATTCATTTCAACTCATTGTTTTCTCTGTACATAAATGTTCTTGTGCTTTCCCTCTGCTAATGGAATAATACTTTTAATTACAGTCAGGGTTTTCTTCAGTGATATTAAGTAAAGTGTTTGTAATGGATCCAGCTTTACATGAATGTACATTTTTCTTTGTAGATTTGTTTCTGGACTGGAAGCAGAATGCATATGAGGTGATTGTGAGGCTAAACTGTGGAGATGCTGGAGTGCTGAGAGTAGAAGATATCGATTCTGCTTTTTCCGATTCTGCCTGCCACATCCGCTTGCCGGGTAAGGACAGTATGTGTGCTTGTGACCATCGTATTTGGTCCATGTTTGTCTTTTTTGTTAGTGTGTGCTTGCCATTTGTTTGTGAGTGTAATGTATACTATTTTTCAGAAGTTTGGGTCAGTAAGATGTGTTTTTTTTTTTTTTTTCATTGAAGGAAATTGATACTTTTATTCAGCAAGGAGCATTACATTTATCAGAAGTGACATTTTTAATGCTACAAAAGATTTATTTTTCAAATAAATTAACTTTCCATTCAATTCAAATTTGTATAGCGCTTTTCACAATTCAAAGGAGCTAATTTCAGAAATGTACATAGAAAAAAATACAGTTAGTTAATCATATATTAATTTAGGGCATAGGGCATTGAGTCGTCTCTTCAAAGGCGTTTAGTCATCTCAACGCAGGTGTTGGGCATCTGTGTCTCTGTGAGAGGCTGGATACAAACTGGAGCTGACGAACGCTATTTACCGAACGATAACAGCAGAAAAGCAGATTGGAAATATTTAGCATAGCTACTTTTCAAAATATTAATACATTCGATCTGATTCAACAGTGGTATAAAAGATAAGCATTATGTGAATGCTTGGCTAAAGAGATGCGTCTTTAATCTAGTTTTAAGTTTCACAAAAGTAGTAAGCTTGAGCAGTAAGTAGAAAAGTAGTAAGCTTGAGTAGTAAGTAGAAACTTGATTTCACAATCAAGTTTCCACAAAAATAGTAAGCAGCACCATTGACATTGATAATAATAAGAAATGTTTCTTGAGCAGTAAATCAGCATATTAAGAATGATTTCTGAAGGATCATGTGACACTGAAGATTGTAGTAATGATGCTTTACATCACAGGAATAAATGTTATTTTAAAATATATTAAAGGTGCATTGCGCAAGTCTCTTCAGTTTTTGCAGAACTACACCTCCTCTGGCGACAAGCGAAACTGCAACCAGAGGTACACACTTATGTGTAAAGGGGAAAACGGGGGTAGTAGAAAACTTCGGTTTTTGTTTCCATCTATCTCCATGGGGTTTGGAATGAACTACAAGCTGGTCTCTTTGAAACCATATTTTACTTTTGTCGAAAGTCCACTAAAGTTTTGTCGCTCGAGTTGTCTTCGCTGATACGGAGAATGGCGGCGAATACACCTGCCAGACACTAGCCAGGTGAGCGTGAATGCGCATGACGTCACGCCCAGTGTCAAATTCCGTCCTGAATCTATCTTATTTATTTTACTGTAAAGGATTATAGAGGCAAACGCAGTGATCAGAGAAGGGCTCATTCAGCCCATCAGGCATTTGTTTAGTTATGTATGGGTTAGAAAAACTGGTGCTTTTAATATGAAATGTTGCTCAATGCACCTTTATAATAGAAAACAGTTATTTTAAATTGTAATAATATTGCTCAAACCAGACGCGCTCAACTACCAAGATGTTTGTGGGTGGCAGTTATAAAACAGTAATCAAAATAAAGATGAAAAACCGCACTCTCTAGTTGAATCTCATAAATATTTATTTTCCATGTCCACACAGACACGTTTCGGCCTAAGCCATCATCAGTTTCGGCCTAAGCCATCTCACTCACCGATGATGGCTTAGGCCGAAACGCGTCTGTGTGGACATGGAAAATAAATATTTATGAGATTCAACTAGAGAGTGCGGTTTTTCAATTGTAATAATATTTCACAATATTACTGTTTTTATTGTATTTCTGGTCAAATAAATGAAAAGCCTAACAGACTTATTTCAAAGACATAAAAAAAATCCTACCAACTCCAAACTTTTGAACATTAGTGTATGTGCTGTAATGTTTGTGTGTTCTCAGATGGCCGTGAATGGAGCTGTCATCTCCACGAAGAGATTGAAGGCTCCTGCAGTAAATTGCTTTATAAGGAGAAAACAAATGTTCTGCAGCTTGTCATGCACAAGAAGATCCCCCTCAACACCTGGCCCACCTTCGCTGTAAGAACACCTGCTCACTCTTATTTGCTCTTTTTCTCTTGTTGACCATTAAAAAATTTTTTTACACTTACCACTAATTTAACCTATTTTTTTTTTGTTGGGCAGAGATACAGTTTTTAAACTTTTTTTACATTTTTAAAAACTAAACTTGACTAATCTAATGCAATTTCTTTATTAGTCTATTTACACGTCGCTTTTGAGGGTGTTTAAAAATGTCATTAATTAAATTTATGATTTAAAGGTTTTTGAAAAATTGTTGCAAACTAATTAATATCATTATTTAATAATAAATATTTCGTTCCAGGATATTAAAAAATAAATAAATGCGAATACACAAGATTTTATCGTTCCAACTACTGTAGTTTTAATGTTGCTGTGAGTGTTAATGAAACTCACTGAGCACTACACCAGTCTGGAGTCTCATGAGCTTTGAAGAATATGAGGAGAAGTGACAACAATGAAATAAGAAGACCAGGCCTGGGACATTTAAGTTGTTGTTTTGTATGGGTAGCAGTCGGCTATGAAGCAACTGCCGTTTACTTTCCCATCACATCTTCACTTTAACTCCGAAAAAATCTGAATCAGAATGAGCTTTATTTATGAGCAGCATTTAATGTGGCATTTTATTGTTTGATTCAGAAATTAATAGATAATATAAATGCACCTTAAGAGGGTTTCTTACTTTTAGACTAGTCGGTTACAAAACCTTAATTGAAATGTCAGATTAGTTGATGCGCACATTACTAATATAATTCTGATAGTATGATATGGGCTATATAAGTAATTAGGACTATTAGAAAGTTTTAAAAAGTTATAGTTATTTCCTGTTGGTCTGAAAGAGCAATGTCAGAACTGTGTGGCCATGCACACATGAGCATTCATGAATTTTTTCCTAGTCCGAGATCCCTCAGACAAGTTTTATTTATTCATGTTCCCCCATTAAACAGAACAAGAAAAAGACTGAAGCGGTGAACATCCTTACAAAGAATGGCAGCAACCACCCGCAGTTAACCACAGGGCGGTCTGAAAAATCTGCCGAAACCATTGAAAAAATGCCCCCAGTGACTTCTGCTGAGCAAAAACGAGGTAAACCCGACCGAGGGTTGAAACGAGGGATGAAAGGCAAACAGGTGGAGCTTACTGAGAGCACAGGCGTGAAGGCTGCAGAGATTAAATCAAGCGATAAAGCAGACCCGATTAATGAGCCCAGCGCAAAGCGCACCACACGACCCTCTAGAAACACAAAGGAGCCCCCTCTAGCTCCCTGCTCCTCGAAGGAGTCTCAATCCAAACAAGTAGTCAATGGCAAGACACACTCATCAGCAGTAAGCAGTGGTGCCTCGTCATCTAGCAATGCAAAAGACAACAGGGCTCAGATGCAGGTCAAAGGTCAAGCATGCCAGGCATCGCAGGGAGAAAAAGTGGACAGGAGGTCAAAAAGCAATGCTCAGGTGAGACTTCACTCAAAAATGAAAATAGTCAGCAGGAAACAGAATGGTGGAAAGAGTCTCTCACATCCTGGGGTGCCTTTTTATGGTGTTGTTTACAGGTTGAAGCGGATGATAGCAAGATTGCGTCCTCTGTGCGTGAGCCGAAGGTGACACAGCAGGAGAGTTGTTCTTCTCCCGTGCAAACAAGCTCTGAAAAAATAGCATCAGATCAGACTGAGGAAAAGAAGCCACAGGCTGATACCCAGATCCCTAAAATGCTTCCAACTCATGATTCAGGGTCTGGGGGGCCTGTGTCAACATCCTCAAAGAGAGAAGAGTCTCCTCAGAAGAGCTGCTCAGAGGAGAAGAGGGACAAGTCCAAGGAGGAGCCATGTGGAGGGAACCATGAGGAGGATACAGGAGGTCAGTTAAGAACATTTGTAATATATACTGTGACGTAATTTTTCAAAAACATAAAAAAAATCTTACTGGCCCAAAACCTTTGAACTTTTATTTTCTCTCTCATGACTGATTTGTTCTAAGGTCCGGAGCCGATGGTGAACTTGAAGTTGGTGAAGAATGACTCGTATGAGAAAGGAACAGACCTGATGGTCGTTAACGTCTACTTGAAAGAAATTTGCCGGCAGACCTCCAGGGTGCTGTTCAGGGAACAAGACTTTACTCTTATCTTCCAGACCAGGTAAGAGATTCATCCACAGACATGAGTTTCCTCATGCGTAACTCTTTAAGTTTCCATTCATTTTTTAAACTGTCCACAGTGATCCCAACTTTTTGCGCCTTCATCCGGATTGCGGACCAAACACCGTCTTTAAATGGCAGGTTAAACTCAGGTAAGATTGTCTAATGGTCATCCTAATCTTCGTCGATCCACTACTAGCCAAGAGTGCATTTCTGAGGGTTTCATCTGCTGATGTTTCAGGAATCTAATCCAGCCAGATCAGTCCAGCTATGCCTTTACTCCGTCCCGAATCGACATCACCCTGAAGAAAAGACACAGTCAGCGCTGGGGGGGTCTGGAGGCCCCTGCCACACAAGGTCTGCTGCCTGGATTCTCTTTGCTTCTGAACTCTCTTTTACAAACTAATGCACATGAATTTGTCTACATTTCATGATTTCTTGCATCTCCAAAGCGATCGCTGCCTGAACAGTGTTTCCATGACTAAAGACCTGTTCTAAAAATCGTTCTTAATATTAAAGAATAGCAGTTCACACCACAGCTGTAATGATATAGAGAAACGATCACTTTCTGGACTGTTGTTTTCCCAGCTCTTGTACGATAAATCACTGACAGCCAATCAGAAACCATTCTAATTTAAGTGCTCACGCATTTAAAATGGCAGACAATATTGCGGAAGTTAATCTCAGAGGTCCAGAAAAATCCACCACTGTTTGACAAGTCAAGCCCATTTTCAAGAAAATGGATATGGAAAACAATCGTTCATACCCTCTGAATAAACGGTGAGAAGTATTACCTCAAGTATCCAGTGCTTGTTTCAACAACATCTTGTCTTGCTTCCTTTGAAGTTGCGGTGAAAAAGACGAGGTGTTGTTTTTATTCCGATATATTTACTGAATGCGTCAGCTAAATTCTGATTATTAGATCGATTACACATTAGCATGATGAGGACTGACTTGTGACTTGCTCTGATATGTGTAATAGGGAGCACACATTATTATTACTGTGGAAAAGCTGGACTGTTTTTGTTTATATGCTGAAATGAGTGAACCAGTCAAGAAAAGGAATGTGACTACAGGGAGTGATCTAGTAACTTGATACGAGCGTGAGACTGGGTCAAGCCAAATGTGCCAGTGTGTTCTTGACTTCTTGTCTTTATGCCAGACTCCTGACCCACACTGCTCTACATATCCTAGTCTCAAATTTAACTACCACTTCAATTTTGCTGTTTACTAGGGCTTTGCCAGTCCAAATATAATAAATAAACAATTAAAAAAAAAAAAATATATATATATATATATATATATATACACACATTGTTATAATGAAATTTGAAATTTAATTGCATCATAAGGTGGTTTCCAAATACCCAGTCTAACCTTTTACAAATTTAAGTTATAATTTTTCAGTTGCGGTTATGTTATAACAATATATACACTACCGTTTGAGACCCCACCCCTTTTCAGCGCTCCACTCGTTGTCTTTTATCTTCCAGTCTGTATTTTCACTGTGATCGTGCCTATTTATGAATGAACGGCTCGTTTTAAAATCTACCTATCTTATAAATCTACCTACTTATAATCTACGGTCTACTTACATTTTTTAAGACATCTGCTTTAAACATTACAATCCTCATGATAACTTTCATTAACTTATAATTTAATTAAGTAAATCCACTTCAAAAGCGAATTACTCCTGGACAGCAATGCCATAGAGATATACAGAGCGACCACAAAAACAGAAGTTCAAAGACAATATTCTAAAGATGGCGGCGCCCTTGTTTCTCTGGTGCATATTGTCTATAAGAATCCTGAAAAAAATGCATCATAGTTTCCACAATAATATTAAGCAGTACAACTGTTTTTAACATTGATATTTATAAGAAATTATTGAAGATTGAAGCTATGACTTTTAAATGCTAACCATAAGCTCGTTTGTCTATTGTCTGTTGTCTATTGTTTAAGGTGCAGTGGGGGGCGCCAAGGTTGCTGTGCCCTCCAGCCCTTCCACACTTGAGAAGAGTCAGCCAGGTAGCAGCCAGCATGCACTTCCTGCTAAAGAAGAACCACGTGTGGGAGAGGAGAAAGCCAAACCCCCTCGAGCCCCAGAGGACTCCGGCCTGGATGCGGTGGCCCCTCGCTCAGTCCAAGAACAAATGTCCCTAAAACAGGAACCAACTGTTGCAACGGTACTATAGCCGACAATAAGGAATGTGTCATCATGTTCATGTCACATATGATAATCTAGTGGGCCATAACTGCTCTCAAGCCTGTTAGATATGACTTGTCTTTTCGTCTGTCCACAGCCCAAGCCCACCTGCATGGTGCAGCCCATGACTCACACTCCTCCTGCAGGCAGTGAGAGAGCTGAAGAAGTGGAGGAGAAGAAAGTGTGTCTCCCTGGCTTCACTGGACTGGTCAATCTGGGAAACACTTGCTTTATGAACAGTGTGATCCAGTCCCTCT
This sequence comes from Pimephales promelas, assembly GCF_016745375.1. Next base: position 20,948,879 of record NW_024121654.1, read on the forward strand.
CCAACACACGGGAGCTCAGGGATTATTTCCACGGTCAGTGGTATTTTCATTGATGAGAATTGATACTTTTCATATGGTTGTATATCTTACCCAGCTATGTATTTTTGTGGTGTTTGTTTTCAGATAGGGGGTTTGAGTCGGAGATTAACTGTAATAACCCATTGGGCACGGGTGGACGACTTGCCATTGGCTTTGCTGTTCTACTTCGAGCGTTGTGGAAGGGCACTCATCATGCATTTCAACCCTCCAAATTAAAGGTATCCGTGCAGAACCAAATGGTCCTGTTGTACCAGATCTTGTAGTTTTCCATATGTGATTGTTTAAAAAACCCATAATGACCGGGTGTTGTTTCATTCCTTTTCATAGGCTATAGTTGCCAGTAAGGCAAGTCAGTTTACAGGCTATGCGCAGCACGATGCTCAGGAGTTTATGGCTTTCTTGCTGGATGGGCTGCATGAGGACCTGAACCGCATTCAAGACAAACCATATACAGAAACCGTTGACTCAGACGGCCGTCAGGATGAAGTGAGTTCTTGATTTTTGAAGTTTTACAATTCAAGTTTCACGTTTTAAATCAAGTTTTACAATTGACAAATGTAAGCGTTCTCATTAGTTGTATCAAGCTTTAGTCTCTGCACTTTATCAAGTATGGTTACAAATGTGCTAAACGGTGTTCTTGTTTATTGTTTGCCAGGTTGTTGCAGAAGAGGCATGGCAGAGGCATAAAATGAGGAACGATTCATTCATTGTTGACCTCTTTCAGGGCCAGTACAAGTCAAAGCTGGTGTGTCCAATGTGTTCTAAGGTAATGCATCAAGAGCAAAACAAGTTCTATGATTAGGGTGACTAGATTTCTCATGGTGGAATAGGGAGAGGATGGACTCGATATTTAAACCGGTCTAAATTGAGTCAAAGTGGTCCCCAGTTTAGAGCTTCTTTGTGTGTATGGAAATGTTTATTACTTTTGATGATGTTGGGCAGATGATGTCCAGTATCTATTAGCAGTATGGTTGTGGGAGTTTATTCATTTGTTCTATCTTTCTTTCTTCTATTTTTAGGTTTCCATAACCTTTGACCCCTTCCTGTACTTGCCTGTCCCTCTACCTCAGAAGCAGAAGGTGCTGACTGTTTTCTATTTCGCTAAAGAGCCTCACAAGAAACCAGTCAAGGTAAAAACAGCATCAAAATCTGAAGTTCCTTAGCAAGCCTGAGCAGGGTTTTACCTGTTCATTTTTATTTAGATGGGCAGTCTCGTTTTATTGATATTTGATATAAAACATTTCCCCTTTGCCAAACATTTGTTTAGTTTTTGGTCAGTGTGAGTAAAGAGAACTCGAGCACGACTGAAGTTCTGGATTCAATATCTCGCAGTGTGAGGACCAAACCAGAGAATCTGAGGCTGGCAGAGGTATGATAATTCTCATCTGAACCCTTCATCTGCTCTTGTTTGATCCATGTTTTTTGTCAAATTATCTAGAGGCAAACTTTTTATTACTTTTTTACTTTAATGCCCCAGAAAGTTGTCACACATTAATTTAAACATGAGCAATATGAAATTACTATACATGTTGTTTCTGTTCTAAAATATTTAGAGGGTTGATTTGGAAAATATGCTGGTGTGTATGGCTGCTCTATTATGGTCAAAATCCTAATTATAATTTTCCTACAGTAGATGTAATATGTTGTAGAGCTCTGCCATATTCTAATGAAAACTCCAAAACTAAATAATTGTCTTTACTTAAATATTTCTATTTTTTTCTTTTGATCGATTATATTTCTGTGAAAATAATAAGAGAACACCAGATTTTTAAATCAACAGTCCAAAAGAGGGCGCCATGATACAATGTTAATTATTAAAAAAAAAAAAAACAATTAAGTTTAAAAAATCAAAAGATTTCATCTTGGCTCTCAGGTCAATTCCATTGAATTCATGCTTGAGGAATGCTGAAGGAAATCCTTGACATTATTGATCGATTGGATTATTTGAAATTTGAACTGTTCTTTTCTTCTCCAAAAAACATTACTACCGTACATTGTTAATATCTTGCTTGTCTTCTTTGTCCACAGTAACTTTGCAAAACAGAATATGCCACAATATTAGTTTCATCTTGATTGTCTTGTTTTTATAATCGGTGGAAGCCAGAATCGTAATGAAAGTTCTATTTAATTACGACTTGTGATATTCCTACATTTTGTACGTCATTTATAAGCCTCTATATTTTCTCTCAGGTGGTGAAGGGTAGATTCCACAGAATCTTTTCATCATCTCAATCTTTAGATACGGTCTCGTCCAGTGACCTGCTCTTCTGCTTTGAGATGTTGTCTAAAGATCTCGCCAAAGAGAGGGTGGTGCTGCTGAAAGTCCATCAGGTACACCATTTCCATCACTCATTTTTTCTTAGGTTTTGTGGGTTTGTGTCAGCATTGTTGAAGTGTAATGATTGTGTCTTGGTATTAATCTTCAGAGACCTCAGGTTCCTAGTATACCAATCACAAAGTGTGCTGGCTGCCTGAAGCCTCCTGCCTCTGACGATGAGAAGCTTAAGCGCTGTACTCGCTGTTACCGTGTTGGCTACTGCAATCAGTGAGTTTGCATCTGTTGATTAGAAGCATCTGTTGTTGGCTCTGAGATCATGCTTAGGATTTAGAGACTGTGTATTGGCTTAGTTGGTGGTAAGTTTCTTTCCTCTGATTACAGGGCCTGCCAGAAAAACCACTGGCTTAATCACAAAACCATGTGCCGGCCCAATGTGGAGAGTATTGGACTGCCGTTTTTAATAACTGTGCCTGAGTCTAGGCTGACCTACACCCGCCTCACACAGCTTCTGGAAGGCTACTCTAGGTATAATTACACTAGATTGTTGACTCATTTGTGTATTTTGGTTAGTGGGTCAGCTTTAGAAGTAAGGGGAAGTTTACACGACAGCAATTTTCAAGTTAAAACGGCTAACCTTTTATCCATTTTGGCCCTTCATTTACACCACAGTGGCAATCTGGAGCCCTGGCAATGCAATTTTTGAAAACGATAGCGTCATCGCCTCCATGTAAACTACAAAAATACAAATTTGTGAAATTTATGACGTTACACTCATGTATATTATGTGTTCAGTCTACAGGCACACAAACAAATTACAAATTGACATCGCCACCTTTTGGCCTGGCAGCATATTAGTGTTTTTAATCTTTTTTCGCTGTGTACGTGAAAAAATGCAAAATAAAAGCTTTTCCATCGTTGTCGTGTAAACGCACCCTAAGTGCAATCATAGCATTTTAGTTTTTTTATATTGTTTTTTTTTATAGTATTTATATTTTGTTTTGTGTGAACATTTATTGTATGTTTATTTATTGATATCATGTATTTATAAATTATTTATTTGTCTGTATATTTAATAGCATTTATATTTATTATAAATATATGCTTTATATTTTTGATAGCATTTTTGTGATCATTTTGTATTTGTATTCATTAGGTTAGCAATTATTGATGTAATTTATATATATATTATTTGTCTATTTTATAGCATTTTATTTATTTTCATAGCATTTTTTATATTTTTAGTTTTATATAATTTATACATTTTTATTTACTTATTTTCTAAAATGAAGAATATGTTTATTATTTGGTATATTTTTTACATATTTAATATGTCTAGTTGTAGAATTTATTGGTGACTTTTATAAATGTATTTGTCTGATTATTTTTTATAGTTTATATCAGTTTTATATCTTGTATACTAATTTTTATGAAAATAATTTTACTATGTTAAATTTGTGATAACAGTTTGTAGGATTTTTTTAATTTGTCTATTTATAGCATTTACTTATAAATCATTAAATTTAATTATTATTTTTAATAAAATAATTCATTTTATGAGAAGCATTTTGATAAGTACTTTTAGCAAATAGATTGGAGTAAAAGAAAAAAACTAGGAACCAGCAGCACGGTGTAACCGTTCATTTCTATGTGCAGGTACTCTGTCAATGTGTTCCAGCCTCCTTTCCAGTCCGGTAGGACGTCCCCAGAGGCCAGCCTGTCCCGCGTTGACCTGACCTCCACGGCGAGTAGTGCCTCAGAGTTTAAACAGAAGGAGGAAGAGCCGACAGGAGAAGCAGAAAACCTAGTGGAGCAGGGTGATTCTGTCACAGCCCCGCACACAGAGACCGTGTCTACTCTCATCACAGCAGATGGGGACACCCTCTCCACACGCACCACTGACTCGGGATACTGTGAGCTTGCCACCAGCTCCAAAGATTCTTTGGTGGAGAAAGAAACATCATGTGAAAAGGCTATTAAACCAGAAGGTATGTTGCTCTAAAGATCTTTTCTGAAGTCTTTGTTTGTTGTGGAGGAACAGTCCATCATTGTATGTTCATTGGTAGCTATAGTGACTGGGTATCAGCAGCCTTCAGCAGAGTCTGGAAGTGGAAGTGCGTCTCAATTCTACATCAGCATTCTGGAAGCAAACCAAAAGGAGGACAAAAAACTTGAGGACAAAGGTTAGTCAGAGGTTTTTGGATGGATGTGTTTTTTTTTTTTAAATGCTGGTGTTTTCATCATCTTGGCGCCACCTACAGGTGATGTGGTACTGGAGCTGCCTGATGACTGCACGCTGGAGCTGGTGTGGAAGAACAATGAGCGGCTGAAGGAATATGTACTGGTGCGCTCTAAAGAGTTGGAGTTTGATGAAGACCCAGGCTCTGCTACGGAAACATCCAGGGCAGGACACTTCACTTTAGAGCAGTGCCTGAATCTCTTTACCAAACCTGAGGTGCTGGCACCTGAAGAGGCATGGTACGGACACACACGTCAATTTCAAACTCTTGAAGCATGAAGTACAGTTAACAAGACGTTTATTGTGCCCCATTATGCTTTTTGGATTTGATTCCGAAATGAGTCGTCAGCAATTCCAGTCTCACTTTCTGTTACAAACCTACATAGGCCCATTTAAATCTTCTTTTGTTGTGGTTCAGGTACTGTCCTAAGTGTCAGCAACACAGGGAGGCCTCTAAACAGCTGCTGCTTTGGCGCCTTCCCAACGTGCTCATCATCCAGCTTAAGCGCTTCTCATTTAGGAGCTTCATATGGAGGGACAAGATTAATGATATGGTCGATTTCCCAGTCAGGTACACTCAAAGTCTCAGATATTCACTTGCACAGGGGTTCAAAAGTTTTGAGTCTGTGAGATTTAAAAAAAAATGTTGTTAGTCTTGAATGCTCACCCATGCAACATTAATTTGATAAAAAATACAGTAAAAAAGTAATAGTGAAATATTAAAATGTATTTATATATTTAAAATAACCTTTTTAAAATGTATCTTTTTTATGAAATTTGCTGTACAAATATATTGAAATATGTTATGAATGGTTGAAACAAGTTAGTTATTTTGATACAAATTAATGGTTTTAAAATGCAAAAAAGTTAATTAATACTAGTTGTTAGAAATGAATCCTGATAGTTTAGGTGAAGTTTAAGGGTGGTATTAACTGTCATTTAGCTGAATAGTTTTGGATTGGCAATATATTAGATGTTTCACCAAGATTTTTCATTTTTATCAGAAACTTGGACTTGAGTAAGTTCTGTATCGGTCATAAGGGTGACATCCAGCAGCCCCCTATCTATGACCTCTACGCTGTGATTAACCATTATGGTGGAATGATTGGAGGACACTACACGGCCTACGCTCGTCTTCCCAGTGACAAGAACAGCCAGCGCAGCGACGTTGGTATGTGTGAGCTCTTCTAGCTCCATAACATTTCACCATCTGTGATGTGAAACATCTCACTGTATGTCTTTTACTGTGTCAGGTTGGCGTTTGTTTGATGACAGCACAGTAACGACGGTGGAAGAGAGTCAGGTGGTGACACGTTACGCCTATGTGCTGTTCTACCGCCGCAGGAACTCTCCAGTGGAGAGGCCGTCTCACCTGCTGGGGCCCCTTGGTGCTGAATCCTCTGCTGCAACTGGTGGTGCTGCCAGTCAGGTGAGCTCAGCACCTTCTCATGTCACCACAGCCCAATGGAAAAACATGTAATCCTTGTAGACCGGCTATATAATTGTTCATTAAAGATGCAGGGGATTGGGTAATGTTCCTTGTGGATTCTCAACATTTAAAAAAAAAGCTATCTCTCCATTGGTCATTTTTTTTTTATGAGGTGTCTCTCAAAAATTTCCAGACAGCATGAGGGGCCGTATTCACAAAACATATTATCTTATTACTAAGAGTTCTCCTAAATGGAAAAGTGAATTAATTAATTAGTTAAGAGTTTTCTCTTAAAACCTATTCACAAAGCTGCTGACCAAGAGAAGTTCTAAAGGTATAGTTCACCCAAAAATTTAAATTAGCCCATGCTTTACTCACCCTAAAGCCATCTTAGGTGTATATGACGAATACAATCGAAGTTATATAAATAAATATCCTGGCTCTTCCAAGCTTTATAATGGGAGTGAATGAGAGTTTTTAGAAGTCCATCAAACCACATCCATCCCTGATAAAAGTGCTCCACACGGCTCTGGGAGGGGTAATAGGCCTTCTGAAGTGAAGCGATGCGTTCGTGTAAGAAAAATATATATATTTAGAACTTTATCGACTAAATTAACTTCCAGCAGAAGGCCGTACACAAGTCGACTCGCTCCAAAAGAGTAACTTGACGATGTAGGAGTAGAGTAAGCTTTGACACCTCTCACGGTTCAAACAAACAGGGCTGGGCAACCACGTTCGTCATTACGTTGTGTCAAGTTCAAGGGTTAGTCTTTCGCCGTAAATTGATGTGTATGGCCGTTTGCCAGAAAAGCACGTCTATCTAATCAGTTCGAGAGAAGGGATATATACACAGCCGAGACTCACCTAGTTATCTCAACAGTTTTCTGCAACCCCGTTCCTCACTCTCGCCTGAGGATACGGGGGAGAACTCTGGGTTTGGGCTAAATTCTTAGCTTGGAGCCCTCGATCCCCTTGGACAGCACGCCAAAAACGCTTATTATATATTTTTTTACTCCATTCGATTTGTAAGTGTGAACTTGGGGAACGCACTGCCATAGGTAATCAGACCATATATATACATTAAAGATTTTATTTTTGCCATTTTATTGTATATTAAAATCTATAAATCAAAATATGTATTGCATTTATGAAAAAAAAGGTTCAGCACCCAAGCCTCTATCGCTCTATCACCTCAATGATGTACAGTGTCTTTGGCGGATTGTCAGCGACAGCCATTAGGATTGTTTGTGATTTAGGAGTCCCATTGACTACTAACGTTTCACAGATTTAGGTGATAGTTTTTTCGCTGAACTGATTTGTAAAATACTATTAGAGCAAAAATTTAGGAGTCTTAAAATTAGGACTGACACTCCCATTATTTTTAAGAGTTTCTCCTATATTGGAAAGTCAGGAGCTACTTTTAGCCATAAGATGTTTTGTGAATATGGCCCCTGATGATTATAATTTAATTAGGAGTTACATGAGGGATTGTACTCCAGAACATCTGAGAGAAAATAATCATCTTGTGATATCTTCAGTGGAAAAGCACGGAACTTAGCAGTGCCGTGCCATGCGGTGAAAAAGCGCCGTAATAGATTAATCATAAAGCGTGACTCATTAAATGAGTCGATTTTGGCGCATTGTGTTAGGATCTCATGACTTCTTTTTTATGTTTTTTATTTTTTCATAATTTTAGTGCATTTCAAAAAGTAAAAATATTCAGCCATAAAATTTAAACTCGGGTTTCAGCAATGTGTAAACGTTCGGTCACATTAGTGAAATTTCATTGGCTAAAAAGGTCCAATGACAATAGTGCAGGGATGTATGAAGCACCGCTCACACAAGTCACTTTCAACCAAGCAGCTTTCTGTTGGTCAGCAGCACAGCAAATTTGCATAGGGAACTTCTTCAGCCTCAACGCACAGAAACTCCCAAACGCACAGATTCCTGTTGAAATGACTGGATTTCGCCTGTGAAATTTCGCAGCGCAACAGTAAATTTGACCACACCATAACAAGACGTTTCTTCACATCTTTGCTCTCTGCTCAGTTGAACGCATGACTGACCGTCGCACAACTTTGAGGTTAATTTGGTAACATCAGGCTCATTATATGATTGATACTGAGGCACACTTGATCCAAGTTAGTCCATCCTTAAAGTTTGAACTGATCGTTTACGGGTGCATCTTGGGAAACATTTTGCCTTTAATTAAGTAGGTGCATCAGTTACAGGGTGTTTACCTTGATTTAAAGAAGCTGTGACTTGGAAAATTCTGCTTTTGGAATCTACTCTTGCATGCTAATCTGCTTATTCATCCACCTGAGTGTGTGAGCGGCCTAAGAAACTGGAGCCGTGAGCTCTCTGAAAGTGTGTTTGGTGTTCTACGGTGTAATGATGAGACAAGGCCCTTTCCCAGAAGCTGACACAGGTTTCCGCCAATCGCAGGCGTCTCTGATATGGCAGGAACTGGAGGAGGATGAGGAGGGGCAGCGACAGGCCTCTTTCCGGAGCCTGTTTCGCCCCGGGCTTCGTGGAAGAAGAGCCAGGACAAGGCTGGAGGAAGAAGAAGAAGGCAGGAGAGGGCATTCTCAGCGCAGAAGAGATGGCATCTCAGATTACTGTGACAGCGAACGCCTGAGATATTTCATCATGGGCACTGTGGCTGCAGTCCTGGCATTGCTGTTCAACCTCATCTATCCTTTGTTATACTGGTCCAACTGGGCTTGATTTACTACTCAATGCAGCTGCAGACCCTCAGTACAAAGATTTGCACTTTAAACTGATTGTACTGTAAGTCTTGTCTCTTTTTGATGGCAACTTTAATGTTTTTTAGCTTGGGAGTCACACAGCCTGATATAGCCATGCCAGTCAGCATTTTTTTTGTCCCATTTCAGTTGTTTTACAGCATTGTACAGAATGTTTAAAAAAAATACTCAGGAAAATACTAATAGCAGTTTAAAGATCTTTATTTACTGCCTCCTTTTTTGCCAGACTTGAGATTTTGTTTTAGCTGTATGACTAACCAATAAATCAAAACTTTGATTACAAATATTAAAGGGATAATCCAAAAATGGAAAAAAAATGTTTACCCTCATGTCATTCCAAACCTGAATGAATTTTTTTTTTTTTTTCGAAAATATTTTTTAAGAATGTTTTGGTTCCCTTTGACTTCCATTGGGTTTTTTTGTCCATACAGTTGAAGTCAATGGGAACTGAAACTGACATTCTTCAAAATATGTGTCCCAACATCCAACATGTTTGGAACAACATGAAGGTGAATTATGAATTAATTTTCATTTTTGGATGAACTGACCTTTTAAGGAACAGTTCAGCATTCAAACATTCAAAATAACTTAATTGCCTTTATAAACGGCATAATGGTGGCATTTTTAAACTCTAATTTTAAAGTCAACATTAATTCAAAAAAATTTTCTCTAGTTACAGTTGTGGTCTAATGGTTAGAGAATCGGACCTGAAGGTTGTGGGTTCGATTCTCAATACCGGCAGAACCTCTAATCGAATGCAAATGGATTCACACTGCTCACACTGCTCATGTGTGTGTACTACTCACTGCTCCTAATTTGTTTGCACTAACTTGGATAGGTTCAGTGCAGAGGACAAATTCCAAGTATGGGTTACCAAGTATGGCTTTCACAGTACTTCACTCACTTACTTTATTTACTCTAATGCAATTTTCTGGTCTTATGTATGATCAGTGCATACTATTCTCCAGGAATTTTTTTTATCTTAAAAAAAAAAAAAATATATATATATATATATATATATATATATATATATATATATATGTATATAGTATCTCACAAAAGTGAGTACACCCCTCACATTTTAGCAAACATTTTAGTATATCTACTCAAGGGACAATACTATAGAAATGAAACTTGGATGTATTTTAGAGTAGTCATTGTGCTGCTTGTATAGCTGTATATATTTACTGTCCTCTGAAAATAACTCAACACAGTGAAGCAACACAAGTGAGTATAATAGCTGTACCTCGTTTAACCATGCAAAGCCACATGTCCTATTCATCATGTACATGTTTTTGTGAAACCCGATCCTGTCATGCATTGTTTCTTTTTCTTGTTTATTATGTCATCTAGAAGAAAAATGAGCCGTGTGAGTTATTTCATGTTGATTTTAGGTTGGAGGAGTCTTGCTATCTTGCTATTTCATTTGCTGTCATGTTCATTTTGTTGCATTTTCTTTTTGTTAATTATTTTATTTATATTATTTACTCATTTTAACCACTAAATGAATTTCTTTTCTTCTTTTCTTTTTTTTTCGCCAAAGTTTGTCAGTTGTCTGGCAAGGGTTAGGATGTTTTAGTAGGTTGACTGATTAGTGTTTTCAGAGTCAGCAAGACAGTTCAACTCAGTACTGTACTTCTGTACACAACTTGGGAAACCAGTGAGTTTTTCTGTACTTTGACCCATTGATTCAAAGCCTAGTTGCACATGTTGTACATTGAGATGGGATCCAGCTATTGTAAGAGAAATAGTACTGTGGTTTGTGGATAAAGTGGCAGTTTCAACAGTCTCAGGGATGCTGATGGGCTATGATCATTCATGTAGCCATCCTCACTACAAAGCCTAAAGACATTTTGGCGTCTGTGAATGCCTCAGCCCTGGACATCATGACCCAAAACAATACCATTAGATGATATCGTACCTCATTCAAGGTCATTTACGTCATCATGGGCATTCCTGTTTGAAATGTTACTGGTTTTAATTTTAGAGATACATCTTTGATAAATGGCACAGGACTGCATTGTACATAATTTATGTATGTAATAATCATATTTAAGCAGTAATTGAATGTTTGGGTAAGTGATTTAAATATAATCTTAAAATGACAAAATGTTGGTGTTATTTATGATGCTGCACAAAATATCCCAGCAATAATTGAGACCACTCTAAATGCTGCTCAATTGTTATAGTGCCTGTACTACGCTCTTCACCACCAATAAATAATTCGAAGTGACCTGGTCTTGATATCACTGATCTTCTTGAATTAGCGGTTGGCGTTTATGTACTCCGTTCAGACGATGCCTAAAGTTTCTCTATAACGGTGATTTATTTTACAGGCTTCTAGCCAGACACTGTTTGGGACAGACCTGGACCCAGACGGACCCCCTCAGTTGAGCACGGAAGTGACCTCTGAGATGTATGCACACTCTGGAGAATGTGCCGCCCCGTCCTACAGCAGCATGGAAGAGGTGGATTAAAACTTGACCCAGTCAGTGAGACTTGCTTCCTCAAAAATAAATAAATAGACTTTAATTCTCACAAGTGGATCTAGCATGGCGCAGGTGCTCAATTAATTTTTTTTTTTATTTACATTAGCAATGTGGAGTAAAAAAATGCTGGCTGTACATTTCCAACACACACTGTTTGGAAATGCCCGGTTAAATGGCCTGAATGTTCAGAATAACACAGTATCCTGATGCTTAAAATAAAGACTAATCCTCAAACACTTTGGAAGGTGGACACATTTAAATACAGGTCAGAGGAATCGCACAGATATGTACGTTTTTTTTTTGTTTTATGTACATGTACACATTTTAACACCTAGAAATTATACCATTCACAATGTCCTATGATGGGTTTCTAATATAATGTTTATCTTGCTTGGATTTACACAAGGTGTTACTTTGCAAACCCATCTATGAGTGAGATCAACATGGTTTGTTTGGATGCACAGATAAGTTTTTCTTTTCCTCACTGAAGTGTTGCCTGGACTGATTTGTTTCTCTGTAAAGAGTCTGGAAGTGTTGTGCAAAACTATTACATGTGTTGTAGGTGAAGTTTTAAGTGTGGACCAGGACAAGGCAGATTGTTTGGAGGGGTTTTTTTTTTCTCTCACACTCTGGTTATTGATGTCCTGTTCTTTCTTTCTCAGACAATCCAGTGATTGAAAATGTTATTTTGTTTTACACCGTGTAAGATCCTGTGGAAATGCAAAAGCTTGATGGGCAGAGATGCATGTTGGCCTACAATAGCCCTAGTTGTTCTGTGTATCATGTATCATCTCTTAGTTTTGAGTGGATTGTCTTGTTTCCCCATTCCTTGTTTTCGTATTGGACTGCATAGTAAGTGGGGACTGTGGGTTTGATCGTAAGAATGCTGCTGTGAATAAAACAAATGGTTAATATAATTAAAAGGCTTTTTTTGTGTGACAACCTTAAATGTATCAACTGTATGTGGATATTAATTTGTCAAATTTAAGTTTTGCATGTAAATTTGAAGTAAAATGTAATTAGCAGGTGAACCTCATGAAAATCCCATGAAAAAATAATTTGTACTTCACTCCAAAATTGTGGTCAGAATTATTGGCCCCCTTGGTAATTATGAGCAAAGATGGCTGTGGAAATAAATATGCATTTTTTTCTCCTTTTGATCGGTGTGCTATTTTTTTTTTTTAAATACAGACTTCCACCTGCTCACGAGAAAGTCTGTATATTTTTATTTTTGCAAAGGTCCCTTTAGGGGCTCGGTACGTAGGAATCACTTTATGAGATAAATATTGTTCTCTAATACTCATAATTATCCACATTACCGGGAGGGCAGGAGTAGGTGGCGCTCTTACAACCATCTCCTGTGAAGCGCGGCCAGCAACCACGCTCTTTCTCGCGGTATTTGACACCGACAAGGAAGTCATGCTGGTTTCGCAAAAGCCGGTTTGGGGAGCTCAGCAGCGTCAGCGGTTTTTATTCAAACGCTCTTTCTTTAAACGAATGAAGCCAACGAATGTATCCTTTAACCGCCTAGAGAATGAGATCATCACGTGTCAGGCTGTTTCACATTCATTAAAATGAGTGTCATCATCAGGAGTCACTCGCATGGAATCTGGAGGGATTCATCAGTCACTCGTCGCCAGAGATAAGTATCCTAGTCTACGTTGAAGTATCTTTTAAGTCTATATCTGTAGTTTTAAATATACCCTCATATAAAGATTTTAGTACTATGTATAACGCGGAGATGATCCCTGAAAGAATTATCGACCAAAACAATGAAAACAGAAGTGACGTGAACTCTGACGGGGCAGGTCAAGATAAAGACTCTACGAGGAGACCTTCCAGAAAAATCGTCCTTCACTTTGATCTCAACAACACAATCCTTGTATCTGACGCAGTCACAAGACAAGGAACTGTAGGTGCTCTTGAATATTTCCTGTCCACGGTGACCTGGGGGCGAATGACAAAAGGTAAGACAACTTATTTTAAGGGCTTCACAGACAATGTTTAAGCCTAGTTCTAGACTAAAAAATAACTTGCACTGACATCTCTTAAAATGTCAGTGCCATTGCATCGTCTCAAGAAGCACAGCAGTAATGTGTTTTTTTTCTTTCTAAGGCTCGTTTATAACAGCTACTTAAAGGGATACTCCACTTTTTTTGGAAATGGGCTCATTTTACAACTCCCCCAGTCGAGTTTTACCGTTTTCGAATCCATTCAGGCAATTTTCTGATATTTAGAAGCATTTGAAAACGGTGAAACTCAACTGTTTAACTCTAGGGGAGTTGTAAAATGAGCCTATTTCCAAAAAAAAGAAAAGAAAAGTGGAGTATCCCTTTAAATGTCTGGTCTAATCCTAGCTCAATCTAAGATCTGTCTGTGAAACCAGTCCATAGTGGTTGCCTTGTATACTTGCTCAGCATCACATCACGTGTTTCTTCTCACTGCTTGCAGGTAAATGGGAGTGGTTGTCAGAAGCACCATCTCTCATCCAGCCTTGTGAGGGCGCTGTTACATACTACTCTCAGTTCGGCCGAGTGGCGAGCTTCACCACCGTAGGTCCAGGCCGACGGTTCCGGAAGATCCTGGAAGAACATCTAGAGCTGCTCCGATGGCCGCCTGACTTACCTGCGGATAAGGAGCTATCTGTTAAGGGAGAAGATGGGAAACTTTATCACTGGATCCTACCTTCCTTCTTCCAGATGCTGCAGGACTTGGCTTCACAGGGTGTGGAGTTCTCTGTCCTGTTCCGTACGTTTGGCTCAGATCTGCCCCGTGTCCTGACTGCCATCCAGCACGCCGTCGAACACGGCTCACATCCGCTCTTTCCCGACCTCACAGCTCTAAAGGTATTTGACATGCAGATGCAGAACTAGGATTTGTGTTATCCTAGATGAAGCAAGCCTAAGTAGGACTTTCTCCCCTCACAGTTGAAGGTGAATGTGAGCGCCGGACGCATCAGGTGCAGCGGTAAGGGTGCAACGCTGACTCGTGGAGAAGAACATGTGTCCACACGGGATGGAGAGCGGTCTGTTTACCAGTATCTGAGCTCTGCTGAGGGTCTGGGTGGCTTTCAAGACAACTTTGACTGGTGAGGGGCCTGTTATGGATCAATTTTTTTTTTAAATTGTGGTGTGGTTTATCAGTATCAAGCATTTGTTCTTCCCAAATAGGTGGGCACGGAACACATACTCCATTTTAGGAGGAAAACCACTCTGGATTGACCCTTTTGATGCCAAAGTTCAGCATATCTTCATTGATGACAACATTCGGCAAAATGACGAGGACACTATTGTTCATCCTAAGGTGCGTGATGTTCATTTTCTCTTTTCCAGAATGAGCGTCCCATGTTTCTCACCCATTCCACTGTACACTCAGGTGTTCTTGGCCCCCGAGAGCTTGCAGACTCGAACAGCCTCCACATCAGAGCTGTATGATCTGTGTCTGGTACAGAACGACCTTCTGAAGGCCATTTCTGAACCTGGATATTTCACCCGACGCATCCAGATCTGCATGGAGAACTATGAGGGGAACATCCAAACGGGGTAGTTCGATGAATCTCAAGTCATGCAGGGAAACATGATAAAGAACACACAAATGCATCAACACGATCCTGTGGTATGTGTGTATATGAAAAAACATATTCTCAACCACAGATCAACACCCTTTATTTATCTAATGAAGAATGTTGCAATCAATAGATCCATATATATATATATATATATATATATACATATATATATATTTACCGTCATGGATCCGATTAGCACTCTGAAGATCTAACAATCATAAATGCATTGGCAGCTGCTCTATGTATTGTGTTATATGCTCATTAAGATCGTTCTTCCAACTGTATTCTCAGGGTTTGTGAACATCAGAGGTAGTTTTTTAGTGTTATTTATATTTTGATGCTGTTAACAAAATAAGTTAATCATATCAACTAGTGCTGTCAAATCGATTAATTGCTTCTAACATAAGTTTGTAAATAAATGTGACTCTCTCTCTCTCTATATATATATATATATATATCAATCAGTCAACACTGGTCACTCACAGACACAAAGATGTGTCTTTAATTTCACCAAGCTGATTCACCATTTCAGGTTTGATTTTGGCGTAACATAAAGCGGTGAGCTCTACAGTAAGTGGCTGAGCTGTATGTCATACCAGCAACGCCATCACTTTGTTAATTCAGACTGATTCACGAACACGGAACATGCACAAAAACAAGAGGTGGGATTTATTGCATGAACCAATCACATCCAATTATAGCGAGATGCCTCCTCCTCAAATGAAAAATTACTCTACTTTAGACCTACCGCATGCTTTAGGGCAGTGGTTCTCAATCTTGGTCCTGGGGAGCCACTGCTCTGCATGTTTTATATGTCTCCTTTATCTGACACACCCACTTCAGTTCATAGAGCTCTTTTCTAATGATCTGAATTAGGTGCGTTAAATGAGGAAGACATACAAACTGTGCAGAGCTGTGGCTCCCCAGGACCAGGATTGCTGAACCACTGATGTTAAAAGTCAATGGGCTTAGTGGAGGCAAGAGAGACTTGGTGTCCTGCTGTTACTTCAACTGTGGGTGTCGCTGCTGGACAGTGTTACTTTAGAAAAATGATTGATTCGTTCACTTTGTAATGTCACATTTTGTAATATTTACATTGGGGGTCTTTTTGTAATATGGATTATTATCTCCTATCTTTTTTTTCATGGAGGAAGCATTGCCTCCCTTGCTTCTTTGAAGAATAGACCCCTATATATAGTATGTTAATCGATTAATGGATTGGACAGCACTAATCAAAACACTGGAATTTTTGTTTTTTACTTTTTTGTAAAGAATAATTCATTGTTTTGCACTTCTATTAAATTTTTAAACCCTTTTAGTTTGTTCTAACACCAGTTTGAAGCTGAGACTAACCAAAGCAAAATTAGACTGTTTCTAACGTTCATGGATTGAGTACCTTATAGTTTACATAAATCACATTTCACACTGAAGTGTCTGCTGCATCCTCATTAGTTTCAAAGTTCTGAGGTAAAGGTTCTGGTTTAAAAAGAGTTTATATAATCCAATAATCCAAACATCAGTTAATGATTCTGTAATGTTCATCTTACTGTCATGGTAGATTGTTATTCTACTGAAGCTTGTCATTGCACAGTTACTGCTTGTATTGTGTATTGTTATTTAATGCATTATTTATGATGGCAATTTTGAAGTTATTTTTTTGTGATACTTTTTTTTGAAAAGTTGCTGCAGAAATAAATTATTTTGACTTCATTTTCTGGTCACATTCATTTTCATTGTCTCTGTATTTATTTGTTTACATACGTTTCAAGCTAACGTATTGTTTGTATATTTTTAGCCAGGAGATTTTATATTTAGTGAACATTTGCTATGCGGACATATTTGTCGGCTTTATTTGACATCAGAACAATAATTATATTCATAACGGAACTTTCAGAATCGGATGTATTTAATCGAACTGACGAAAATTAGTATGCCACAGAAAAAAAAAACATCTTCTGGATTGTCATCTCATTTCAGCTTTTAATCAAGATTTGTAATATAGACATTAAATTTGAGCATTTAATAGATAAATTCACGTGCGAGATCCTATGCATAATAGGCGGTCTGAGACTCATGTTACTATGGTAACGGAATAAACACGGTTCAGCGCGAGGTGAGTGACAAAGAAAACCTGTTCAAATCAACATATTGAAGTAAATTATTTTTTAATTCATGAAGTTTTTGTTTAAAACTGTATGACTCAAGTTTCTTTTTGGTGCAAGTAACGTATTGTTAGTTTAGTATAAAGCAGGCTAAAGTAGCTTACTCGCCGTTGATTTGACCGAATTAATTTTTACGTCATAAGGTTTATTTTAACACGTGAAAAGTCAATCAACAACGTAACCAAGACAGCAGAATAATGTCAAGCTCTGATGAAGATGAGATGTTGAAAGCAGGGTCTGAGGAAGAAGAGGTTGAGAAAAAGGAGATTTCAAGACAAGAGGATCAGGTAACGTTAAGTTAAACAAGTCTGTATTATTATGCATTTTACCGTATCTTATTTTAACTTAATTCTTATTGTTCTTAATATATTGACATGTGTTATACTATATTATTAAAAAAAAAAAAAAAGATTTTCTTTTTGTTTCTAGCTTGAATCCTGTCCACTAACCCAGGACATGATGGCGAAAAGCTTGTCCTTATTGTGTCGCACAGGGAATGGTCTGTCTCATGCCTATGTCAGACTTGACCTTAAAAGCAAGTAAGCTTGTCTAGGACGTTCTTCTTAATCCCATCATTCCCAACATGTCGCCATGCATTTTTACTGTATCTCACAATGTTGCTTCCTACTGTACCTGTCTAAACCAGGGGTCTGACAGACCTGGCCTTGATCAGCCCCTTCATCCATCTGCGCTACTTGGACTTCTCCTTCAATCGTTTGTCAGACTTCTCTCCATTGGCCGACCTCACTCAGCTGCTGTGGGTGAAGGGAGACGGTAACCTGCTTCAGAGCTTCGAGGGTCAGCCGTTTGGTCAGCTCACTTACCTATAGTGGCTCAGCTTTGCCAACAACCGCCTAATTGATGTTAAGGGCATTGGAGGCCCAGCACTGGAAACCCTCAATTTCACTGGTTAGTTAGATCCATTTGGTTGGTTATTGTACTTTTGCAGTGGTAATGAGCTCTAAAAGTTTTTATATTATGGGACCAACCACACTGGTTTATTTTGCCAAATCTAGAGTGGTGTATTTAGCTATAGGCTATGTAAAATACAGTATGCGATTCAATAGATATTATGAACTTCATTGTAATCTGCACTAGACAATAACAATACAACATTATTTACTCACTAAACACTAACATTTCATTTCTATATTTTTAGGTAATGGTATCCAGACCATGCAGGGACTGGAATATCACAATCTAACTAATCTGGTGACTCTCGAGCTCAGAGGAAATTGTTTGGAGACTACAGACGGCATTTACCTGCCCAATTTACGCAACTTGTATCTGGTACAATTGCTCGTATTGATGTTAATGGTAGATAAAAGTGCATGATGCTGATTAGAACTACCATCTGATACTTTCACCCAACTATTTAGGCTCAGAACAACCTAAAGCGACTGAAGGGTCTGGAGAAGCTTGAGCATCTCAAAACCCTTCACCTCAGAGATAACCAGTTAGAGACACTAGATGGACTCAGCCCTAACATGAAATGTCTCCAGTATCTTAACGTCAGGTAACAGAAATACAATAACACCAGGTTTGGCATTTTCTCAGTCTGTCTGAAATGTGTTTCACTAATATAGACAGACTTAATACCACTCTCTGATAACCCTCTTTTTCACACCTTAAGGGGTAACCTTATATCTTCTATGAGGGCTTTGCGAAATCTAGTGAGTGTTGGGCAAACACTGAAGGCCCTTGTGCTCTTGGAGAACCCTTTAGCGAAGACTGACGATTACAGGATGTATGTGATCTCACATCTGTCCGAGCTCGAGAGACTGGACAAGGATCCCATCACAGCTGAAGAGAAGTCTGCGGCCCAGGAGAAGGTGCGGAACCTGTTTATGGCATATGCTGTTAATTTTATTTAGACTAGTTGAGTAATAAAAGTTTCTCAGATAATATTTTAACTTTACATTGCAACATTGTCTTTTTTTAGGAATTTAATGATGAATATGCTGAAGATCAAGAGGATAACTAAATAGGCTGTGCTACATTGAAATGTACTTGTAAATATAATTTTATATTCAATAAAGTTTACTATAAAAATGGTTTCCTTTCATGCAGTATAGTCTCTGATGTGATCTTTATTTCTGCAGCTGTTGGTAAAAAAAAGATACTGAACAACACTTGTCAATACACTAGATATGATAACAAGGTATAACACTCTAATCTAAAGCCTATCTTGAAGAGAACAAGAATACGCATCTCAAGGTTGTACATGCATCATGTTCTTATTTATACACATACGTATGTTTTAATTTTCTGCAAAATGTATTTTACCAAGAGAGAACCAAAAAGTTCGACTTTTGCCCCTTCTAGCACATGCTCTACTGTTTCTGGAAAACCATAAAAAGATTACCAAAATCCATATTAGTCATTCTCTGAGATTACTCAGACTGGATTCATGTTTTACTTTTACCATTTCTTCTTCTGATTTTCAATGGTGGTTGGCAAACAACTATTTAGTGTGCATTACCGCCACCTTCTGAAATGGAGTGTGGATTAAAATAGCCTACTTTACCTGCTACAATATATATATATATATATACACTCACCGGCCACTTTATTAGGTACACCTGTCCAACTGCTCGTTAACACTTAATTTCTAAGCAGCCAATCACATGGCGGCAACTCAGTGCATTTAGGCATGTAGACATGGTCAAGACAATCTCCTGCAGTTCAAACCGAGCATCAGTATGGGGAAGAAAGGTGATTTGAGTGACTTTGAACGTGGCATGATTGTTGGTGCCAGAAGGGCTGGTCTGAGTATTTCAGAAACTGCTAATCTACTGGGATTTTCACGCACAACCATCTCTAGGGTTTACAGAGAATGGTCCGAAAAAGAAAAAACATCCAGTGAGCGGCAGTTCTGTGGGCGGAAATGCCTTGTTGATGCCAGAGGTCAGAGGAGAATGGCCAGACTGGTTCGAGCTGATAGAAGGGCAACAGTGACTCAAATAACCACCCGTTACAACCAAGGTGGGCAGAAGAGCATCTCTGAACGCACAGTACGTCGAACTTTGAGGCAGATGGGCTACAGCAGCAGAAGACCACACCGGGTGCCACTCCTTTCAGCTAAGAACAGGAAACTGAGGCTACAATTTGCACAAGCTCATCGAAATTGGACAATAGAAGATCGGAAAAACGTTGCCTGGTCTGATGAGTCTCGATTTCTGCTGCGACATTCGGATGGTAGGGTCAGAATTTGGCGTCTACAACATGAAAGCATGGATCCATCCTGCCTTGTATCAACGGTTCAGGCTGGTGGTGGTGGTGTCATGGTGTGGGGAATATTTTCTTGGCACTCTTTGGGCCCCTTGGTACCAACTGAGCATCGTTGCAACGCCACAGCCTACCTGAGTATTGTTGCTGACCATGTCCATCCCTTTATGACCACAATGTACCCAACTTCTGATGGCTACTTTCAGCAGGATAATGTGCCATGTCATAAAGCTGGAATCATCTCAGACTGGTTTCTTGAACATGACAATGAGTTCGCTGTACTCAAATGGCCTCCACAGTCACCAGATCTCAATCCAATAGAGCATCTTTGGGATGTGGTGGAACGGGAGATTCGCATCATGGATGTGCAGCCGACAAATCTGCGGCAACTGTGTGATGCCATCATGTCAATATGGACCAAACTCCCTGAGGAATGCTTCCAGCACCTTGTTGAATCTATGCCACAAAGAATTGAGGCAGTTCTGAAGGCAAAAGGGGGTCCAACCCGTTACTAGCATGGGGTACCTAATAAAGTGGCCGGTGAGTGTATATATATATATATATATATATATATATATATATATATATATTCATAATAATAATACATTGTTATTCCCATCCCATCATTATAAGCACAATTTAAATAATAACTAAACGCATATCCTTCTAATAAGATGAAATATTGCTCAATACCCAACATGCCCTGAATTCATTTATAATGTTTCCTTCATTTCCAATCTATTTTTTTTTCTCTACTTAGCCTATCTTTCAGAATCATCTTTTTTCTGCTTGTGCTTAGGACAATTAATAATGACATGTTCTATTGAGTCACTCTATAGTATTACACTGCTCACACAACCCAGTTTCATGTTTCCCTATTATTTTAAGCGTACTATTTAATCCAATATGTCCAAATCTCATTCTTTTGCCACTTCCTCAACTCGTTTGTTTATAACCGCCCACGTTAAAGGGGAAGAGCCTGTTTTTTAACCCTGTAAGCCAGACATAGGAAATAGTCAGAAACATTTTTTTTAATGGGCAGTTTATTATGTATTGTATGTTTTGTATCATATTCGCTACATTAGGTTTTTATAGTCTACGTATAGTATAATATGCGTGAGAGGCATAAGAATTAATTAAACTCCTTTCCTGGCTTAATTCATCATGACTCGACGAATCATTGATTAAATCAGCTACTCTTTCAGTGATTTTACTTCAATATCAAAAACTACTGGCAGATTTGTGATCACTGAATTGCATTAGTGCTTTCTAAACTCTGAATTTAAAGTTCTTGTCAATTTAAATCACTTTTGAAACAAACTAACAGTTGTACTGCACCCTTAAAGGACAAAAACCTGACAAACGTCTTGAAATACATCATCTGAACAATTTAATTTTTTTGTTTATTTATTTTGAGTGGTAACCGTAGTGTATAAGTAGAATATTTGTAGCCTATATAAAGGCCATTGTTTCGTCTACTATGACACACCAGGCTTTATAGGGTTAAACTCCTTTCCTCAGTTCATCATGACTCGACGAATCATTGATTAAATCAGATACTCCTTCAGTGATTTTACAACAATCGCAACATTCAATCATAATAACAGTGTGCGCACATAAAGTTTTTACTTTTTTAAAAAGTTTCAATATAAAAAACTGACTCAATTCTCTCACACCCTAATCTTATGTGACATTTAACCTAACAGAGCTCTGTTTGTCTGCAGTCTCTGCCATCCTGATTTGGCAAACTCTCCTCTGTTGCGAAAAGCGCTTCGTCCAATGGCTGGCCTCAGCGGATGAGTTGACAGGTGACGTAACGCGTCTCTTAAAAGCTACAGCGCACCACGTTCCCCGTGTCCACTCCCACACCGTGCTCGGCTCTTACTGCGTTTATCTCAGTAATTACAGATTAACGTAGAATCCGAAGAGTTTATTTGAGCTACAGCAGTTTCGTTCATTGCATCTCATTTCCCCACACAGCTGAAACATGAGCTATCACAAACCCGACGAGAAAACTCTGCAGGGCCTGAAAGACATCGCGAACAAGCTCAGGATTCACTCCATCAAGGAAACATGCGCCTCAAACTCCGGGTAAAATCTTCTGAACTCATCAAAATTGATTCTTAATATCTTTCTAGAACGGTAAACGACAGGTTTTGCAACTGTTTTCGCTTATTTATCGCATTTGTTGTGCAAATGTTCACTTGACGCTCCTGCACAACACGTGAACTTGGCGAGGGGGCCGGACACAGTGCTGTTGCTGTTTGGTTTTGAATCATTCGACCTTTTTTCAGTTATTATAAATTAGTCATTAGCATTGCACTAAT
Source organism: Pimephales promelas (assembly GCF_016745375.1). Next base: position 20,971,400 of record NW_024121654.1, read on the forward strand.
ACTACGCGAGTAGTATTAACGTTACAGCTTGTTTTAGCCCATCGTGGCCTCCAAGCAATGACCAGTGAAAATTGGCAACGTTAGCTCTCATCGCCCCTATAATTAGCACGATTATGTGGGAACGCTGGTAGGATTATAAAGTATAAATTCCAACTATCCACTGTGTTTTTCATATTTACCACGGACTGAGTTGGGACTGATTGGCTTTTAGAGATGTCCTATTCGAAAACGAATTATAGTGAGTCGAATCTTTTTCTGAACCGGTTCTTTTGAAACGAACTGTTCGTAAGAACCGGTCTGCGGAAATAACTCGCACTCCCCGTAACGTAACTAATTAATTACTGCCAGCTCGTGGGTGCACGTTTCCCCTGCAGGTTGTCACGTGGTGGCGTGCAGGACTCGTGGTATGCGTTGTACTATAGGTTAAAGTGCTGTTAGCCTCCATGAATAAAGCATGCTTCTGATTTGATTTTCATCTTACCATAGCTTTAACTATGTGGTGATAAGGAGAGTTCAAATGGAGCTTGCACAAAAGGAAAGATTTGCTTTGGGATTGCCTAATATCTCTCTCTTTCTCAAAGTTATGTGAATTGAGTAAAGTTCTTTTCAAATTCTCTCCCTCTCCTTTTTTTCTGGCTGACCAATTTATTGCAACATATGGTCATTTCACAACATGAACTGAAATCGAAAAGGGGAGTTTATGAACATATAGAGGCTATAAAAGCTTCCTTATTATTAGATTCCCCTCAATGTATCAGAGGGTTAATTTGTTGCAATACATGTAACAATCTTTCATTCATTGTAAGTCTTGTTTTGGATTTTCCCTGGGTGTTGAAACTCTTACCTGATACTATTTGTTTTACTGTTGTGACACTTCCTCATTTTCTGTTCCTTCTCATATTTCCTTAAGTATTGTTATAATCACTAGTGAACATGCAGTGGTTTAAACAAGGAATCAAGGAAGTGTTAATCATGACTCGGTCTTCGTCTGCATCTTTTGAAATATAATCCCTTATTCCGGATCTGATCAATGGACATTTGTTTAACACCTTTTCCGTTGTTTTTTTTTATTTCAGCTTAAATGAGTCTCATTGTAAGACAAAAATGGTAATTCATGGTGTTATGTTTGGTGAAAAATTAAGAAATATATTGAATATTAACCTAAAACTGCATGTATTTTGACTCACAATAAAATTATAACAGGTTTTTCAACAGGCAGACTTGTGATCACTGAATTGCATGAGTGCTTTCTAAACTCTGACTTTAAAGTTCTTGTCAATTTAAGTCACTTTGGAAACAAACTAACAGTTGTACTGCACCCTTAATTGAAGTTAACGTCTGTAACCAGTGCTGCAATTTAATTTAACTGTATTGTGAGTCACGCTCATTTAAAAGAACTGGTCCAATTAAAAAAAAAAAATGTCGTTTTCTAAAATATACAGATTTGGAATGAATGTTTATTACTTTGTACATGAAAAATTAAGCAAGATATGTGTATTGGCTCGAGTCTTTTCTTTAACCTAGTGCAGTGTAGTCCCTTTATTTGAATTTTAGAGGCTACAGCCCTACTGATTATTATATACATGGCTTATATATTGTGTGCTAAAGTAGCTGAAGTCATTGATTCAGATAAGGTCTATTACTACACCTCAAACCCCAACGAAGACAGTAGCAACTTTTGCCCTTTAGTACCATTTGCAATCATGTTCGTTTTTGAAGTGAAAGATAACCTGCACGTCTGATTGGTCCTTAACATCCAGCATGTTTGAGCTGATGGTTAATAGTTGATGGATGGTTTGATAGATACTCATGTGTGTTTCCTCTCAGACATCCCACCTCATGCTGCAGCGCTGCAGAGCTCATGTCAGTGCTGTTCTTCCACACCATGCGCTACAAAGCCGACGATCCTCGTAACGCTTGCAATGACCGCTTCATCTTGTCCAAGGTGGGTTGTTGTTCTGTGTTGGGTTATGAGCTTCATTGCACTTTTTACTTGGAGATAAAATGTTTTCCACTCCTCACGTTACTGTTTTCAGGGCCATGCTGCTCCCATTCTGTATGCTGCCTGGGCAGAGGCTGGATTCATCAAAGAGTCGGAGCTGCTAAATCTACGTAAGATTGACAGTGACTTGGAGGGTCACCCCACTCCTGTGAGTAATACTATTATCACCACGTTTACGTCTTTCAAAAGTTTGGGGTTGCTCAGGTGTTTTTATGCTTTTGAGTGACATCTCTTATTCTCACCAAGGCTTTGTTGATTTGAGCGAAAATACAGTGATATTGTAGAATGATTACAATTTAAAATAACTTTTCTATTTAAATATTTTAAAATGTGAATTTTAGGGCTGGGTTAAAATATCAATATTTTGATTCTTGAATCTCGATAATCGATCTTCTAAAGGGGTGGTTAAGATTTCACTTTTCTAACTTTAGAAAAGCATTCCTCCTGGGTTAATGACATCACTAACCCTAAAATTTACATAAACCCCGCCCATGTGAACGCATTTATAGATTATCATGACAGAATATGCTAATCAGTGAGTAGAAGATTACTACATGAGCTACTAAAGTTCAACCAGAAATGTCCTGTTCATTCTACATGTCACTTCTTGAGTCTATCCATCGGTTTTAACATAAAAGGCTAAAAGCTTTTGAAATTTTCAGTGTATGTCTGTGAGGTAAAAGGACACAAGCTGTTGAAGCTCTGCCCTCTGTACCCTCCGCAAATTTGCATTTAAAGGGACACGCACAAAAATGGTGCTTTTCACCCTCAAAGTGACAATTTGAACATGCCATAAATATATCTGTGGGGTATTTTGAGATAAAACTTCACACACACATGCTAGGGGTAATAACATTTAAATCTTGTAAAAAGGGCGTTATACTACCGCTTTAAACTATGAAAACATAACTTTTTTTTTCTTTATATATAGGGCTGCAACAACTAATCGATAAAATCGATTATAATCGATTATGAAAATCGTTGTCAACGAATGTCATTATCGATTAGTTGGTCTGATTACGTCACGGGGATTGTTTACATGCTACATGCGCTTCTTACATGCGCTTCTTACGTGCGCTTCATGAGGCACACACGCAGTCTCTCTCCCTCGCCGGTCTGTGCGCAACACGGACGGTTTGGAGCACATTATCTTCTGTCTCGCATGCGCACTCTTGATTCAGTGAGTTTGAACTGATTTGCGGGCATCAGGAAACCGCTATCAATATGCAGCATACACGAAAATCATTCACCTTTCGGCAAATTCGCCGTTTTGAAACCAAAATAGGTGACCTGCGTTAATCGTGTATACTTTATGAAGCCATACTGTAGTATAATGTGAGATAGAAATGTATATTTAAGTCATTAAATTCAAGTTAACGTAAGCTTTTCCCTCCACTGCGGCTGTCAGTCATTCTCTATTCGGTGTTCAAACAGCGCGTCGCGTTACAACAGTTAACATGATGAAACTCTTTCCAAGATGATTCAATATTATTATTATAATTGATCCGTAGATAAAGGTCTATGGTTTCGTAATATAATGACTATCTTGCTAGACTTTTATTGCTGTAACTTAATCACTTTCTACTGAGTGTCTGTTAGATCACAACACTAGAGTAGACTCGGTGTTGTGATCTAACAATTATAGATTAGTAGACTATAATTGTTCTTCACGTGCACAGTAGCCTAAATGAAATTTAAAACTGTTAAAAGAAAAGGCTGAATAAACTATTGCAAAGATACTGTATAATACACAGTCAATATTGCTTCCTCACTAAACAGCTGTGCATCTGATTTTTACAATGTTTTTCATGAATGTATAACAATACAAAGAGCAATGTGTAACGATTTACCAGAGTTAGTGCTACACTTATTGTCTCTTATTTTTTCCCCACTAAGGAATGTTTTTTTCACTAAATGTTCAGATTTTATAAAATTATTGTGCACTTGTGATTTTTCTAGGCTAAGTTTTTCTGAGTTATCCACTAATCTAGTTTACAATAGCATTTTTGTCATAGGTTATAGTCATATAATTTTTTTTTATTTGTTGTTTTTCTATATAATGAAGTTGTCTGTATTAAGAAGATTGTTTAACACACAAAAGAGTGTGGTTTTTAGGGTTTTATTTAGTTATAATAAACAAAAAAATGAAATAATTTTTTTATCCGATTAATCGATTAATCGAAAAAATAATCGTCCGATTAATCGATTATCAAAATAATCGTTAGTTGCAGCCCTATTTATATATAAATCATACTAACTTTCATACAAGTCTTTCACTTAACTAATTACCATGAAAATAACTTCTGTTCATTTCAGAAACTGGCGTTTGTGGATGTGGCGACAGGTTCTCTTGGCCAGGGTTTGGGTGCTGCGTGTGGTATGGCCTACACTGGAAAGTACTTTGATAAATCTAGGTATGCTTGTTCTCCCAGAGCATGACATCTTATTTTGAGTCACATTATTTGATTCCCTCATTTAATGAGTACAATGAATACTACTAAACAATTAATTTGGTGTACACCAAAAAAAAAAAAAAACTATATATCATGCTGGTATGGCTCCAATGATCAAGCCCAAACAAGGTTTTGCTCTCAGATCATAGTAATTTAATAATTGCGCAATAAGGCGTATTCGGATGGGACTAGTTTCCCCGGAGGTTGTTGGAGAATGTTTCACAGGTGTGTTTTTTTTTTTTTTTTTTTTTTTTTTAATTTCCATCCAAATCTGCCAAGTCTGTTTCTCAAACATCAGTAAAAATTAGAATTGGAAACAAACTAACAGTTGTACTTTCTAATTAGAAAATTAGTAAAAATACCTGTTTTCGGGCTAGCTCCATGTTCCTCTGAGAAATCTTATCCTGCCTGAATACTAATGTCTGTGATTTGCTGATGTTGTATTATCCTTAAAGTTTCTCATGTGTTTTTTTCATCTACCTGAGCCTGCCGTTTGCACTCCAGTGTTGTGATGTTAGTTCCGTCCGAATTTGGTACACAGTCACAAGTGATGAGAAATGTAACTCAAACGTCATTTAGAAAACTAGTCCCATCCAAATAGGGCTTATAGAGGAAAACTTAAGTTTCTGCTGATCATTTGACGGTGCTGTAACTGGACGTTTCTGTCTTCTCACTGTCTCATTAGCTACCGTGTGTTCTGCCTGATGGGAGATGGTGAGTGTTCAGAAGGGTCCGTGTGGGAAGCCATGGCTTTTGCCTCCTATTACAAGCTTGACAATCTGGTGGCCATCCTTGATGTGAACCGTCTGGGCCAGAGTGAAGCAGCTCCACTGCAGCACAACATGAACACCTACAAGGAGCGCTGCGAGGCCTTCGGGTAGGTCTTCCAGATACTGTTGGGTTTTATCTCTTGCTATGGTAAATGCACTCACTGGCCACTTTATGAGGTACATCTGTTCAACTACTAATTAATACAAATATCTAATCAGCCGATCACATGGCAGCAACTTGCATTGTTTGGGCATGTAGATATGGTCCAGATGGTTTGCTGAAGTTCAGACTGAGCATCAGAATGAAGGGTGGTTTTTAAGTGACTGAATGTGGCATGACTGTTTGTGCCAGACGGGCTGGTCTGAGAATTTCAGAAACTGCTGATCTACTGGGATTTTCATGCACAGCCATCTCTAGGGTTGACAGAGAATGGCCTGAAAACAGAAAATATCAAGTGGGCAGCAGTTCTGTCAGCTAAAATGCCTTGTTGATGTTAGAAGAGAAGACCAGAGTGGTCCGAGCTGATAGAAAAGCAAAAGTAACTCAAATGTTCACTTATTACAACCGAGGTCTGCTGAAGAGCATCTCTGCACGCACAACATGACAAACCTTGATGCAGAGTAACTGAGACTACAATTTGCACAGGCTCAGCAAAGTTGGACAATGGGAGATTAGAAAAATGTTGACTGATCTGATGAGTCTCTATTTCTGCTGTGACATTTAGGGGAAGAAACATGAAAGCATGGACCCATCCTGACTTGCATCATTGGATGGGCTGCTGTTGGTGTAATTCTGTGGGATATATATATATATATATATATAATCCCCTTAGTACCAATTGAGCAGCGTAACTGAGTATTGTTGTTGACCATGTCCATCACTTTATGAACTCAAATCATCTCAAACTGGTTTCTTGAACATGTCGATGAGTCACTACACTCAACAGTGCCTCCACGGTCACCAAATCACAATCCAATAGAGCAGCTCTGGGATGTGCTGGAACTGGAGACTCGCATGTATGTACAGCTGACAAATCTGTAGCAACTGCGTCATGTTATGTCAATATATGAACAAATCTCTTAAGGAATGTTTCCAGCTCCTAGTTGAATATGTGCCATGAAAAATTAAGGCAGTTCTGAAGGTAAAAGGTGGTCCAACCCAGTACTAGCAAGGTGTACCTATTCAGCCAAAAAAAAAGTAGCCGGTGAGAGTAGAATGGTAGCATACTACTGTTTCTGGTGTGTGTGTATATGGTTTATATACTCTATCCTGCCTACTGAGCTATAACCAGTGTGCTAGTATTAATTCGGAACACAACCACTTTCCTTGCCCGTATGTTTGAGACCCGTAACCGGTTTGTTTCTTCAGCTTCAACACTTATGTGGTGGATGGCCATGATGTGGAGGAGCTGTGCAAGGCGATGTGGCATGCCAAACAAATAAAAGGGAAGCCCACTGCCATTGTAGCCAAAACATTTAAAGGCAAAGGTCTCAAAGGTGAATAACAATTTCCTGTACTGCAAGACCAGCAGCACATCATAAAGATCAGCATTAATGTTTGTTATTATCATAGTCCTCTTGCTGACTTTCTGAGCTGTTCTTTTGTTTAGACATTGAGGATCAGGATAACTGGCATGGGAAGCCTATGCCTAAAGACCGTGCGGAAGAGCTGATTAATCACCTCCTGAGTCAGATCCAGTCCCCCAATAAGCCCATCCACCCTCAACTGCCTAATGATGATGCTGCTCCAGCTGACCTCACACCCATCCACCTGCTCACCCCTCCAGAGTACAAGATCGGAGACAAGGTGATGAACTGAGACATTATAACTCATGGCTGTTGGAGTTTTGAGTGATTCATTTCTTTGAGCGAATGCTTCCCTTCTGCTCAAAAGAAGGCTTTATAAAACTGCTTTTGTTTGCCCACTCAGGTCTCCACTAGGAAGGCGTATGGTGTTGCCCTGAAGAGAATAGGGGATGCCAGCCCTCGTGTGGTGGCCCTGGATGGTGACACCAAGAACTCAACCTTCTCTGATATATTCAAGAAGGCCCATCCTGATCGCTACATTGAGTGCTTCATTGCAGAGCAGAACATGGTGTGTAATTGGATTTTTCTTCCTCCTTTACACTAATAATTAACAAGTCATGTTGGCAAAGCAAAAGTATATTGCCTGGCAGTGTGTATGTCACAGATTAATAGGTTTGTAAACTGTTTCTGGAGAACTTTGTGATGAGTTGAAGGTGTGGTGCACTATTCATACAGTTTGTTGTAAATACCTGACCTCACCCTGTTAATGTTTTCTTTTACCATTCACTTTCTGATTAATATTTATCAATGTCAAGTGCTTACTAAATAGGACATGATTTCCCACAGTGAGAGAATTTCTTCCTGCATAAACAGTCAGTCAAAATCTAGAAAATATTTGTATTAAAATAAAATTTCAGCAATAAGTAGTTTTGTATTTAGTGATTTTATTAACGGTTTAAAATGTATTTCTAAATAACATAAATATACACTACAGTTTGGAGCCAGTAAGATATATATATTTATATGAATATAGTTTGTGTACCCTTTTTTATATTAAAATAATCCTGCAAAAAATTTGCATCATGATTTCCTAAAATTTTATTTAAAAAGAAAAGCCATTTTGTATTCTAATCTTTCTCTATTACAGTTTTACTGTATATCTTACCAAATAAATTCAGTCTTGGTAAAGCGCTATTCGCACTGGATTAGTATTACCTGGTGACCTCTAGTCACTTTTAGTAATTGCGGAGATTTTCTGTGATCTTAATCCCGCACAAATCGGCCTTAGCTGTAATTTGTAAAGTAAAGATTTCCCCCAAATGACCTCCTATATTTCGCTGAACACAGAGGTCCTGTGATAATATTAGTGTCTTGTGAATCGTCAGATTTGTATAATTTGGTGGGATCGTATATAATTGTTTTCAAGTATTTTGGGAGCTGGGTCCTATTCAGAGAAAGCTGAAAATCATGTTCTTTACTGCAGCATACGGTAAAGTGCATTTATTCTTTTTATGAAATGTATATCATACAGCTAGACTTCTGATTAAAGGATATTTCCAAGCAATAGCCTATTGACATCATATCCAAGAGTTTAGTTAATAAAATCACAGGCGTCGCTTATTTCTGTGCGAATTTGGCACACGAAATTCAGATGTGGGTGGATAATTTCTAAATCACACCATGTCCCCAGATAATACTAATACAGTGCAAATAGCGCTTTGATTAACAAATGTGGCAAACAGTTAAAAAAAAAAAATCTCACTGACCCCAAACTTTTGAACAGTAGTGCAAGTATATTACATTTTTAAAGTGTAATATTTAATACATAATATTATTAGTAGGGCTGTGCAATGATTAATCGCATCCAAAATAAAAGTTTGATTACATAATATATGTATGTGTACTGTGTATAATTATTAATTATGTATATAAAAATTCACGCACATGCATGTATATTTAATAATGTGTTATTAATATATGAATATACATATATATAATATATATTTAATATAAATTGTATAAATAAATCTATACAGTATATGCAAATATTTCTTAAATATATACATGCGTGTGTGTGTGTATTTATTTATAGAAAATAATTATATACATTACACACATTATGTAAGCACAAACTTTTCTTTTGGATTAATCGCGATTAATCGTTGCCCAGCCCTTATTATTAGACAAATGAAATGGATATGTTATGTCTTAAATGTATGTAATTATGCTGCTATCCAGGTGAGTGTGGCTATTGGTTGTGCCACTCGTGATCGCACGGTTGCATTCGCCAGCACTTTTGCCGCCTTCTTCGCTCGTGCCTATGACCACATCCGCATGGCAGCGATCTCCCAGTCTAACGTCAACCTGGTCGGCTCTCACTGTGGCGTTTCCATTGGTAAGGCATTGTGATGTCAAGTGCATGCATTCTTGCCATTTATCTGGACATAATTCATAGTCAAGTCTTGTCTTCTATCTAAAATATCGTCATTTCTTTTCTTTTTATGTGTTTCCTAACTTTCAATTTTGTCCAGGTGAGGATGGCCCCTCGCAGATGGCACTGGAGGATCTCGCAATGTTCCGTGCCATTCCTACATGCACAGTGTTTTACCCTAGTGATGGAGTATCTACCGAGAGAGCCGTGGAACTTGCAGCCAATACAAAGGTATGGTTTGCGGTTTACACTAAATGATCCAAGTACTGTAATTTATTATGTTTGGCACCAGAAGGTTTATCTGTTATTCTTTGGCTCAGTGTTCATGCTATTTTCTGCTTTCAGGGTATCTGTTTCATCCGCACCAGTCGACCTGACACTGCAGTCCTCTATGATGCTGGAGAGAAATTTGAAATTGGAAAAGCCAAAGTAAGAATGAAAAAATTGGACCAGACCACACTTTAAATTTGTAAACTATATATAACTTAAGTTTCATACTACAATGTGTATCATTTTGCATAGATAATGTTAGGGTCACCAGGGCTTCTGACTCAATTTAGGAAGACTAAATTTGTTCAATCAGCTTTTTCATTTACTGCAGTAGAAAAGTGGAACATAATTCCACATTATATTAGAGATTGTGCGAGTCTTAGCAGTTTTAAAATGTCCTTAAAGATTTGGCTGAAGGAGAATCAACTATGTGATCATTGACCTTTTTTATAACATGCATTGTATAGCTGTACTTTTGTTTTTATGCAAGTAATGTTTGTCTATATTATCTGTATTTTCCTTGCCCAGGGACCACAAATGCAAATTAGCTGTATAGCTAACTCTGGTACAGGGCTTGAACTATGCTTGGTCCCTGACAAATAAATAAATAAACAGAAAGGAAGGCTACAGCTATCAGCCATACTGAAATATGTCAATTCAGTGTAATCTGCTGGGTAATGCAGTGAGCAAATGAGGCCTCTTGTGAGGAAGCTAAAAGCTGTCTTGTTCACAACGGTTTTACTAACAATTCTCTTTTGGTCCTGTAGGTGGTGCGGCAGTCCAACAAAGATCAGGTGACCGTTATTGGAGCTGGTGTAACACTGCATGAGGCTCTGAAAGCATATGAGCAACTAGCCAAAGAAGGTTTGTTTAGCGCCTACTGGCCATAATAGGTCATTAACTGTACCTTGGATTCATTTTATTGAATTAACTCAACTTTGTAATGCAAGTTGAATTAACTTGTATTATGTTACATATTTTATATTAAAGCACATTGCTTTCTTTTTCTCATATTTCAAAGCTGTTGAGCATGTCTTAAATGTAAAAACGCTGCTTACCGGAATATTTCAGATCCTCAATTCCACCTTCTGACCTTTTAGACCAGTAATTAACTCCTTTATTAATAACTGATTGAATAGGATGAATGTGACGGAAATAAGTGTAATGAATTTTTTTGTTTGTAAATAGACATTTTAATTCAGAGATGTGTTTAACTGATGTATATGAAGCATCACTGGAATGTATTAATATTAAATGTTTTTTGTTAATTGTACGACTACTTGTTCTCACCATGAAGATTGCCATGCTGCTGACAAAAAAAAAAAAAAAACGTAAGTATATTCTCTATTTGCCAGGTGTGAACATTCGGATTATCGATCCATTCACCATTAAGCCCCTGGATGCCTCTACTATTGTAGCAAGTGCTCGTGCCACAGGAGGAAGGGTGATAACTGTAGAGGACCACTACAAAGAGGGTGAGCTGCTTTTTTTTTTAATTATTATTATAATTGAAAATGCATTAAGATCAGATGTGTAGATGTAGATTCCCCTTTTCCTGTTACTTAGTTTCTCCCAATGCTGTGAGGTATTTTATGTTGGTCCCTATGCTCTCATTGTAGGTGGTCTGGGCGAGGCTGTCCTGTCTGCAGTGGGTGAAGAGCCTGGCATTGTGGTGCACCGGCTGGCAGTGAGCCGTGTTCCCAGGAGCGGCAAACCGGAGGAGCTTCTGGACATATTTGGCATCAGTGCCAAATGTATCATTGCGGCAGTCAAACGTACTTTCGCCAACTGAAACTCTTTGAACCACCCTGAACATCACCCTTCTTCTTTCTCCATTCCTAACCCAGACTTTAGAGATAAGCTCACCATCCGTATCATTCCAGAAGCTCACGACTTGCAAATATACCTAACTTTATAGTGTGTGGACATTCTCTAACTTGTGCACTATAGTCAAGTGTCACCTATAGCTCTGAAATGCTTACAAAATGTCATTATCAGGTTTGCCTTCTTGAAATCTTTAATACTGCATTATTAGTGGTTTTTAAAGGTTTGAAAGTTTATCAGTGTATTCTTGGATTAAATCAGAGTTCATTCCAGTTCAAGCTGAACAAAAAAAAAAAAAAAGAGACCATTTCATATTGTCATTTTATTATTTGTCATTTCTTGCTTTTTACTGTTTGCTTCCTGTATTACAACCCAGTCTCCTGATAACTGAAATAAATTTGGATTTGGTGCTTTCAGGGAGTAATAAAGTATAGCTTTTTTTTTCTTCTTTTACTGCTGTTGCATTAAACTACTGGACAGCCTGGTTTGTACATGATTGGTTTGGTTTTGGTGACTTGATAAAAGGTATCATGTTAAAGAGACCTCTCTGTTGCTTGTTTGAACCTGTAGTTTTTCACAGAATTTGATGTAATGTGTGTTAATAAATTCGACTGCCCAGCTAACCTGCCTATTTACTTCTTGGTGTTGCTGTATATTCTGAGTTAGTTTTTACACTAATACATGTATCTCTTTTTATGGTTTTCAAAAAGTAGATTTGTGCAAGAAATAATGAACCAAACGGGCGACCGTGTACAGAAAATGTTTTTTTACTTTGAACACAAATATGGGCAGCGGTACATGACACCATTGACTTGTTTCAACAAATTTCAGAATTATAAATGCAGATCATTTCCCGTGCTTCCGGCTTGAATTTACGTATGGTGACGTCAGAGAGACTAGTTTGGGTCAGGGAATGATTTTTGAATCCGTCAAGCGAGACTTTATTCGACACCCTTCATGAAATCCAAGAACTCTGTTGGCATTAAAAGTAAGCATGTCAGTTGGGTTGTTTTTCGAGTAAATTTTAATAAATGTAGCCTACCATATTTTGAGTGTTGAAAGTTTTGCTCTGCATGTTTACCGTCGTAATCGATCTTGCCGTCGTTGTTCTTGTCTCCGTCCTTCATGAGTTCCTCGATGTCGTCCTCAGTGATGGCCTCACCTGTCGACTCCAGCATGTTCTTTAACTCGTCTAAATCAATGTAACCATCTCCATTCCTCAAAGAGACAACGGTAAAACATGTATTTATTATTAATAACTGCTTTTAGATGCTAATATGATGTACAGTAATACTATAATATGCTTTGGGATAAAATGCAGAGCATACTTATCAAACATGCGGAAGACCTCAGCCAGTTCCTCTTCTGTTTTTCCTTTACTCTCTTCTTTCATGCAGCGCACCATCATCACCAAGAACTCATCAAAGTCCACTGTCCCGCTTCCTACAAAGCACAGGGACCACTCAACAATGACATCCCAATTCAAACCATCAACAACATGAATATAATCTTAATCTAATATCCGACATACCATCCTCATCTACTTCATCTACCATTTCCTGCAGCTCTTCTTGACTTGGGTTCTGGCCCAGCATCCTCATCACCTTCCCCAACTCCTTAGTGCTGATGCAGCCATCCTCTGCGCCCTGCACGAAGATGTCGAACGCAGCGCGAAACTCTGCCAGGTACAGTCAGATAGCAGCGCAAAAGTCACACATCAACAACACTCTTGTGTTTAATCATAATGGATGCAGTGATATGTTCAAATTGACAGATTAGAAGGAGAAACTCACCATTTTTTTGCTCTTCGGTCAAGTTCTCCACCTATTAGGTGAAAAAAAACTTTACTCCAATTGACTTTGAACTAAAAATAAAATATGTTGTAAGACTATATAGCATGCGTGGTATTCCTCAAAGACTGACCAAGGTCTAGTCTTCACAGGAATGACAGCTGTCACTCGTTTAATGGTCGTCAGACACCAGACACCATCTGCCTTGTTAAATGCCTCAGTGCCTTTGACCATTCGCTATTTCACCAGCTATTGTGGGAATTGCCAAACCTAAACTTTTCAATTGTTTCGTTGTGTTAATTTATTGAACAAATTCATTTTGATAGTGTGTTCTGTGCCATTAGGCTATTTACCCTTAAAAGGGCACCAAATTTCCACTGTCCCATTTTCATTTATTGATTTAACCTTGAGTGCTAGCTAGGTGATAGTGCACTGATTGATATCTCTTAAAGATTATTAGTTATAATACTGAAATATGTCATTTACTGAGGAAGGAAATGTTCAAGGACAGGTTAACTGTCAAATTAACAATTATTAATTTATCATTTAGCTGATGCTTTCCTACAAAAAAACAAATGGGACTCTTTATTACAGGACCACTCTCCTTTCAGGCAGCCTGAGGTGTAAAGAAATGCTGAAAATTATTGCATTCCTAACTTACCGCTGCTTTATATACATCATCCATGGCTGTCCTGGACTAGGGGTTTTCTTTGTGATATTGTCTTTAAACTCCTCACTGGTAATCCAGCACTGTTGCCCTGTCACACAGCGGTCCTCTTTTCACGGCAGACACAGGACGAAGAGTGCCGGGGCCACCTGCCTTGGCCTTTATGGCTGGAATGGATGGCTCAGAAAAGACAAAGCCTTTTGTCACTCCCCTTCCCTATCTGAGTGAGCTTGGGATGGGTCGAAAAGGAAAGGGAGTGAGGCAGAAAGGGGTTAGGGATGGTATGTGTTATAAATAGAGGTGGAATGTCAGAGACAACAGGCAGGAGAACTCCAGTTATGACAATAAGTCCTTGGCACTGTTCTCCCTGGCAGCCAGCGCAACAACCCCATATCAAGTTCTAAACTTATCCACTGGTCACCTGCATTTGCCAATCATTGAGAAGCATCCCAACTCCATTCTTGTGGCAGACACTGACCCTATGCATGCACGTAAATTACTATAATCAAAGTGGCCAATTGCACTTCTTATTATTAACTCTTCACCAATGTTTGGATTTGTTAAAGGTGTGGATCCTTTAAAGAGCTGAACATTAATATTGCCCTTCCAAAGTTTTTCATATAACCACATTGAAAATATGAGACCTGGATAACCAAAAAGTTATAGAAATATTTTAAAAACCAGGCCACTAATTTAGTGCATTTACTACATTACTACATAAACTTCATATTTGTTCATGAAGTTCAGTTTTTAAATCTCTACAATTTTAGTGTCTAAAGTATTTTTTTTTCTTTTTTTATATACAAAATATTAGCAATTTAACTAGGTTTCAGACCTTTGAACCTTTTAGTATAGATAAAAGGATTTGAAATGCAATTCAGAATGAAAGATTAAGGCAAACATCTAATTATTCAAGTCCTAAGGTTAGATCTATAAACAGCTGTGGCATCCCTCCACCACAAGTCCACCTTTATTTCTATAATTAAGTCCAGAGAAGGGAACCCAGTACTCAAGTCACGTCTTGTGCCTGAGCTGCTTAAAAACATATGAACTTATTTTGTGAATTGTTACATCGGTCATTGTTTCTTTCTCTTCTTTCTCTGCAAATCAACTAATATTTGATGTCAAAGTGTGATTGTCATATTAGGTCACAAGGCAGGCAGCATGAACGCATCAAGCATAGATTAATGGCTCCGAAGATGACATCACAATGATACGCTATGCTATTCTGGATTCCTCTGGCCTAAATAAAGAACCACCAACTAGTCATGAACCTTCCCTTAAGAGACTCTCAGGGTAGGAGATTACAAAGTACATGCACATACAATTAATTCACAAATAGTATACTTGGGAATTCTAGCTGATGATCATCTTGCTGTTGGATTTCTCTCTTTCTTTGCCCAGCGTTTTTCTCCATGGCCAGCATAGACCGACCTCAGCCACCTCTTCCTGAGAACATGTAACAGCTGAGACACTGGGCTGGTTCAGAAGGTGTGTGTGGGACAGTGAGGACAGAGGGATTGGACAGGTCAGCAGAACACACTAGTGACTCACTATGGACATTTGTACGAAAAAAGTGGTTTTGCCATATAGCGTAAAATTACACATACTGTCTTACTCTTAGTCACTGTTTGTTTGGACAGGGTCATCCATTTGAAATGGTACTTAAAGAAGCAGAGATTCAGGGAACTTGGTTGGATTGGGAGAATTTTAGAAAAAGACAGATTTCTTCCAACTTACTTTAAAAGTTGCTTTGAAAGCACCATGCATACTCAGTGTCTATGAGAATGAATGTGAATTAAATAAAAAACAAATAAATAGTCTATAATTTTAGTGTGTGTGTGTGTGTGTGTGTGTATATAGTATATACTGTACATACTGCAACCATGTAGGAAGACTCTGGTTGGGAGGGACCATTGAAGAATCATTTTCACACATTAATTAGCACTTCTGAGTCCAGACCTCAAATTAAAATAATAAAACGTTTGTAACAGGCTATGACTGTGCTGGGATGTGGGGATGTTCTGGAGTAGACTTTACAGAGTGCTTGACTCTTGCATTGTCAAAAACAAGATCAATTTATGCACCTCTTGATGGAAATAACATCACAACATTTAATTCCATCAATGATCCAATCATAGACTTTTAAGGATTTACTTATTTAAATCCAAACAGCAACTTTTTGCGTGTGTGTAACAAAATGGCAATTTTATGAACATTTTATTTAAAAACAATGTGTATTTTTGTTAATAGAATAAAGTTATTAAAAAAAGGGTATGAAGATGCCTCAAATTGTGCGCATAAAAATATGCTTTCTATGTCTATGCCCATTTGTGGCCTGTGCTGAGCAAATTTAAACAGAGTCGCAAGGCAGTATCTCGCTCTGCAGTGATACTTTATGGAGTAAATGTAAATGCAAACAATCTCTCCCTACACAATGTGACCCCGAGAGCCTGTCTATTTGTATGTGTGTGTGAGACCCTTGTCCAACCTTAACTCAGACTTTTTTTTAAACATCCTTCTGTCCTCCCCCACAGTTTTAGACTTCTCAAATCTCTGATTTCACACTACTGATTGAAATGAAAAAAGATACTGTGTACATGCATGCTTTTAAAAAAAAGTGTTTTGACTTTTGACACTATTTTTTGTTTTTGCATTAGAAAACAAAATATTAAAGCCAGTGGCATTATTTTAAATACAGCCCAAGAAATAGTATCTACTTATGACATTCAGACGTTTTAAACGTGACTTAGCCAGTGCATAAATATAAGCCTATAATCTCCATAAATAACAGGAGTGTGTAGCTGTATGCTTTGAGAACACATTGCATTTGTCTGTATGCCTGTCTGCCTCCATGTGTTTGTTTTATGAGTTAGCGAACCATGTCTTTCTCTTTTGGCAAGGTCTTTTTCTTTTTCTTACATATACGTGCTAATGGACGAATGCCAGGCAGGAACATGTTGAGGACGAGACATGGAGCCGGTGAGAGATTTCTCTACAGGTCAGTCAGGCTGCTCTCTCACTGCCCTCTTGTTTGGATAACTCTCTCATTTGTCCATCTCAAGTGCTACAAGGTGTGAACACTGTGTCATTGTGGCATGACGTGACTGACACTGACCATCTTCTTCCTGCATCTCTCTCTCTCTCTCTCTCTCTAGTGTTTTTTGGCACAACCGTTGACTTTATAAGGAGGGGTTGATATTTTTGTGAACTCCTGGCAATGAAGGTCCTTGTACACGTTTAACCACGTACTGTGATCTCCTCCCTGTTTTCTCCTCCTCCCTCTCACTGCTAACTAAGAGAGAATTTAAGAGGGCAGCTAGAGGTGAGCCTGCAGGTACACGGCGAGCATCTGAACAGATCGGATCAGAACCATGCAGGCTCTTTTGCTCTTCTGCTTGTGCTTTGGAGTTTTAGCTGTGGACGGACAAGGGCTGAAGAATGATCTGGATTCACTCATCGCATTGTTACCTGAGACTGATGTTTCATCCTCACAGCATCAACCGGTGGATTCTTCTTCATCATCAAGTGAGTAGAGCAATAATTATAGTAATTATGATTTCAAGAGCAGTGGCACAGGATGAAATCTCAGGACTGGTCAGACAAGACCATTGTAAATAATTCATGGTGTCTGTTTCTGTAATGTTTCTTCTTGTTTAAAGTAGCTTATTTAAAGTAGCTTATTAGAGAAAATACATTAACAATGAACATACTGTTCATCTGACAAATCAGTTATAGCGAATCAAAAGATATTTTGAAAGAAATAAAAATGAATATAGGTAAAAGCAACGTCCTTAACAAAAATGGTTTGATAGAGTGTATCTGCCCCAAAAACGTGTGTATGTGTGTGTGTGTGTGTCTGCATCTAGATTAGTCTTTTAAAGTACTTCAACATTTAATGACACTTTAAAATGGATTAATTATATTGTATTAGTTAACAAAATATGAAAGCAAGTTATGGCTTTTCTCCGAGCTAACTTCACTTTTCTTGACCATTTTTACAATAATTTGGTCTTTAGTGGATGTATGAATTCTCAAGTTCACACAGGTGTCCTAGCAGAGTAACCACTGGTGTAGTTTATCATGTTAACTATAAATGACCCACTAACATTTTACAACCTGAAAGAGTATAAATGATATTTCGCTTTATTTTGAACATTAGTTCTATTGTTTCAACATTTAAAGTCTTATGCTCACCAAGGCTGCATTTATTTGATAAAAATACCGTCCTAACTTTAATATAATGAAATATTAATACAATTTAAAATAACTATAATAATTGAATATATTTTATAGATGTAATTTATTCTTGTGATGCAGAGATGAATTTCAGCATCATTACTCCAGTCTTCAGTCTCACATGATTCTTCAGAAATAATTTGAATATACTGATTTCTTATTAATATCAATTAAAAAGAGCTGTGCTTTTGTGGAAACTATAATTTATTTGCCCAGATTGTTTGAAGAATAGAAAGTTCAAAATAACAACATTTATTTTAAATAGTTTTTTTGTTTTTTTTTACAATGTAAATGTATTTACTACCATTGATCAATTTAGTACATCCTTGCTGAATTAAAGTATCATGGCTGAATTTGCAGGTGAAAGGGGAGCCAATCAAGCACAAAGAACGGGGCAATCGAGCGACACTTCCACAGACACACAGGTGAGACTGTATTTCTGCAGTCATAATGTCACTATCCTGGTTCCTTACATCAAACATTGTGATGAAATAAATAGAAAACAGTAAATATTGAATCCATGGCCATACTTGTGTCCCATAGTAATGCCCGTTTGCTTCACAAGCTGCTACTGTTGTTACAGTGGAACAAGTATGTGTATTCTGGCAGTCCAAGATAGAATAACCATACCATAAATGCTAATTATAAGTCTATTTTTGCTTCCTGTCTTAATGCTCAACCTCTCATTTTCCATTTCCTTTATTCCCGTCTGTGCTATTTATCCACTATATTTAGTTTGTTTAGTTTGTTCAGCGTGTTTCTGGTCATTCCGGTGACACTAATGGGCTCAATTGCTGCCGTGTTCCTTCTGTGTGTCCCACCAGTCAGTTTTGGGGCGAGTTGAGGCCGTGTGGGTGGAGCTCAATGCTGTGTTGAAGAGATGGGGTGGCGCAGCAGGGAAACTAAACACATTCTTGAGGGAACTCAGAGAGGAGAAAAAACGGCTCATGGATCAAGGGGAAGAGCAGAAACCAAAGGAAAAGAAAAAGGAAGAGGATGAAGATGAAGAAGAAGATGAAGAAGAAGAGGAGGAGGAGGAGGAGGAGGAAGAAGAAGAAGAAGAGGAGGAGGAGGAAGAGGGAAAGGAAGAAGAGGAAGCCAAAGAGGAGGAGAATGATGCTTCCAACAGCACCCTGACCCGAGATGGTTTCTTAGACTCGTTACCAGAAGGCTGCCAATTGGAAGGAACTAGAATATCCTGCAAGCAGATTGGCTTGTCCCACCTGCCCGTCATCACGAACCTGGAAGTCACCATACTTGAACTTCCTGGTAAGGTCAGGCTGAAAGATCCGACATAAGTATATGGATTACCGAGACACTGTAATTTATGTCGGTTATGTCTTGTAATAAGCCCAGCAATTCAGCGTTTTAACCAATGTGCTGCTGTCTTACAGGGAATAACTTAACAAGAATTCCTCCCCGTGGTTTTTCCGGACTGCCAAATCTCGAAGAGCTTGACCTAAGTTTGAACATGCTGGACGACTCCTCTTTCGACCTAAGTCTCTTTATGGTACTAGCATTTCTTTATCCCTTTAATTACACCCGTTATATACATCTATAATCTATAAAGGACTGTACATGTCTACATTAAATCTAAAAAAAGGTCCATCTTTGTCTGGATTTTTAAGAACATACAAATTAAAAGAAGAAAGTTTCAAATTATAACTGCTAAATGTATGTCCGGGCCAAGATAAGTCCGGATAGACCTTGAGAAGTGACCAAACACACCACTC
This sequence comes from Pimephales promelas, assembly GCF_016745375.1. The sequence goes on from NW_024121654.1 coordinate 20,991,106, forward strand.
CCAAAGCAAACCCAGCACCAGAACTCTGAGCAGTGGAAAATACCACTGTCTTCTTTGGACTGTCTATGCAATGTCAGTAAAATTAGCTTGAAGAGTAAATGTTTTTTGAGTGCACAATTTACACTGTCTATTTATGATATTCCACGTATGAAAAATAATACAGGTCCTGGGACAGCAAGGTTTGAAATACATTTAAAAACATTAAAATAATTTCATTTGGTGGTAGGCATAATGGAAATTTTTCCTTAGGCCCAAAGCAGACAGGACGTAACAACTTCCTCCCAAGTTGAAAAGAGTGTTTTCTTCTGCTTTTTAACAGAATCTGACAAATCTGAAAACTCTGAAACTTGACGGCAATGAACTTACAACAATTCCACGCTTGCCATCTTCTTTGGAGAATCTAAAGATAAACAGCAATAAAATAAACCAACTGGCTTCACACAGCTTCAAAGGTTTGTCCTGCGCAAACAGTGTGTTTATTCATGGCTTTGTTATGAAGTGTTTATTCATAAAAAAAGTGTTTATTCATGGCTTTGTTATGAGTTTAGATGTAGAAACATTATTATAAGGAAAGTCAGAGTTCTTTAGTCATTTTTTCCTTAATAAAAATGTACAGAAAAAAAACTGAATAGTACTTTTAGGTAATTTTTAACTGAATGTACACTCACACATTCTAGTTTTATTTGTACATGGAGCGAGTCGTTGAGATCACATGACCAGATGAATATTACTTGCTTTATTACAGTAACTTTCACTGATTAATGGACAGTTTTGCTCAGAAGATATACCTGAATTAGACTGTTAATAGTTCATTAGTGCAATAATTTTTAACAAGCTTTTGCTTTTATGGGTGCTGTTACACCCTTACCACTAGGTGTCAGAATAAGTCTAAGACAGCTCAAAATACACAAAAAATTACTGATACACCTTTAACTGTAATAACTAACAACATTTTATATTTTGTAGGCTTGACTAACCTACAAGTCTTAGAACTGACAGGAAACATCCTCTATGAGGGCAGTATTGCACCCCGGGCTTTCAAACCACTGAAGGCACTTAAGTATTTACGATTGGATAAAAACAGATTCAGTTCCATTCCAGCGGGATTACCCCCATCTTTAGAGGTCAGTTCTGTATTCCAGTCAATGTTTCAGTCACTTGTTTCTCTGTATATATTCTTGGTTTTTGTATTTTGATATGTCTTGGTGTCTTTGCAGGACTTAAGGTTGCAGGAAAATCAAATAGTGGAGGTGCATGACAGGCTTCTGGATAAGAGTGTCCACCTGAAGGTATTAGATCTCAGTCACAACCTCCTGAAAGAGAACAGCATCTACCCTGAGGCTTGGATCAACCTGCCGTAAGTCTCACACAGAGGTGTAAAGTCCAGGTTCAGAAAGTAAAAGTCCTCTTCAGTATTTTGTTCTTATCACCTGGATTTGCTAATTAGCACAGTTTTCAGCCAGGAGATTTAGGTGGAATAAACATATGGCAGGAACTCTACTTTCTGACCCCTGAACTGTACACCTTTCGTCTAGCATGCACATTTTTATACTTGATTAATGCACATTATAGGTTTATGTTATATATTATGTTTTAGGTTATATATATATATATATATATATATATATATATATATATATATATATATATTGATATATATTGATATAACAAGTCTTGTTCTCAAATATAAATTTTTCAAAGTATGATTATATATGACCATCATCTGTATCATCTTAAATAACACTGATTATAATATATATATATATATATATATATATTGAGATATTGAGATATTGAGATATAAAGATTATTATCGAAAATATTTTATAAGACATATATTTAATATAAATTGTTAAAATTAATCAAACTGATTGAAATAATTCTATATAAAAATCAATATATCATTATATACTGTGGGGTCCAGTGCTAGTTTTACCATAAATAGTAAAAACATACATATGTGTTTACATATGCTTATATAAAATATATTATATAATATATGGAAATATTTTTAAATGTATATAATTAATATATTTTGCTATTTTATCAAATTTATTTAATTATGAAATATTAATATTTATTTATTTAATTTATTAATGATGTGTGTGCATGGGATCCATTAGGACATTTTTCTTGTTAGCCACTAGATGGTGCACAAAATACACGCTAAGAGCAGTCTAACCCATCCTTTAAATGTGTTTTGGTAGAACATAATTACTGTTTGTTCGTCATCATCAGAATCTTTTGAAGAAGGGTGATAATATATTCTGGTCCTGCTGTCAGCCTGCCTCTGCCTCATAGTTTTGATTCGACTGGAGTAGATGTGCTTCCCCAAGGTCTCACATCACTCATCCTCAGGTGTTATACGGGAGACAGAAGTGACAGAGAGTTCACTCATCACTCACTCTTCCCTTTGCCCTGTCAAACACGCTGAGAGATGGGGTGAAATTAGATGCTTACCATTTCCCAGCTGTTTGGAAATCCAAACTTAATCCCATGCATAAAAAGACCTGAAAATGTCTAGGATTGTTTATGGAAGATTACTATAGGTCAATTTTGTAATTAAGCCTAAACTCACTCATGAATAACAGTTTGCACTTGTATTGCGGTGAATGCAGATGTTTGGTTGGCTGCTGATCAGCCAAATGGTGCGGTTTACAGCACTGGTTATGGCTTGGCTGTGTGACGGTGAATGTGTGGGGTATGATTCATACAGTGGTGACCTTGATGCTGAAGCAGTCCTACCGAGAGATATTTTATAGATTTCTATGAGTTGCCAGAGTACAGATATACAAGGTTATCACTCTAAACCATCCATACTTATCATCCATAAGAAAAGATGCAACAGTAATCAGTACTTTATTCTGTAAAGAGACTTTCAAAGTTCATACAAAAATAAAAATTCTCTTATTTACTTGTTTAAAACTGCAAGTCTTCTGGAGTCAATACAATAGCTTTATGTGAGAAGCAGACCAAAGTATCAGCTTATGTTAAAACGAGACCGTTCATAACAGCTTTCTCTGTTTCATAAGCTTTTTGTCTTTTCCCTCCCCTCCATTCCCGCTCTCACACTGACTCTCATACCGTCAGCAAATCATACTAATACATTATTCATCTCTAACATCTTTTACTCATTTTCTTTTCTTGCGAATTGCAAATCGTTTTGAAACAGTGCCATTCAAAGTGGGAATAGAAGGAACTTCTTTCTTTCTTTTTTTCACTCTCATCAGCATCTGCATTTCTAAGGAAAGCAGACATGATCACTGTAACTGTTGCCATGGCTGATGCACTTTTTGCTTTCCAGCTGCTTTTTTAAGGTAACCCGTGATTAGCTGCAGTGAGCGAAAGGAAGCTTTGATCAGCCATCCGCTCAACTTTACAGCCTATTTATTTCAAAAAATTATGTCACATTGTAACCAAATTGTGCTGTTAATTGTGTGTGTGTGTGTGTGTGCATGCATTCACGTGTGTGACCCTCTGATCTGCAGCACCATACTATTATCTCAGCACAAATCTGTGAACCTCCCCGAGTTAAGGCAGGTCTTTTACTGTCTACTTTAATTTCTTCAGCCTTTATGAGTGCCTGTCAGCCTAAATAATGTTCATTTTGGCACCATGGACCCGGTCTAAATACTGCTGTAAATTCCCAGCTCCATCAACACATCTTCATCACTCCATTTCTCAAACTTTTACTCATCTAGCAACCCAGCCACATTATATATACACATATAGCCATGATGACAATATTTTCCTGAAGCTTATTTGTGATCAGTCATTTCCAGCTGTGATTAGAGATTTTCGTCATCAGAAAGATGATGAATTGTGTATTTCTGGGGGTTTCTGTCCTAGAATCGCCATTGAAATGATTGAGAATGCTATCAACTAGCTATTACAGATCTCCTACATATTAACAAATTGCTTGGATTTACAGTGGTATTTAGACTGGGTCCATGGTGACGATATGGGCATGAAATAAATTAACTCTTTTCTCAGTTTTTTTTTTTAATACTTTTCTGCATTTACACTTCTGTTCGCTTCTGTTCTACTGGGATGTGTTTATGCCCAGTTTAATTCCTGAATTTGAATTGAATTGCAAATAGGATGTAGAATTACATTTTGAATTTAAATGTAAGAAAGCAGAATTTAAATGAACTGAAATCCAATTTATAATCCATTTTATAAGGTTTGAAGGATTATAGACTTCAGAGAAAGATAAGGGATAACTACATTTGAAATGCTATCTATAAAACTTTACTTTACTTCATCATATTTTCAATTATTTTATAATTATTTAGTTAACTTGTAGAGGAGGCTCCCAAAATGAATTGCAATTGAGTGATTCCTTTTCCTGTCATTTCATTTCAAATTCCAGTTCAGTAAAGTTGATGGCTCCTGAATGAGAAATTTCGATGTCCATCATTTTTAAATCACCTTGGATAAAAGCCCCTCATAAATGCTTAAAAGTTCGGTAACACTTTATTTCGATAGTCCACTTTAGACATTCTACTAACTCTAAATAACTTTTCAACTACATGTCGACTAACTGTCATTAGAGTATTAGTAGACTGTCAGCTTAATATCTGTTAACAATTTATTTTGTTGGTCCCCCAACAGACATTCAACTGACTATAAGTAACTTGGCTACTACAAGTAAACTTATTCTCCTAACCAAAAGCCTAACACCTAACAGTCTACTGACAGTCTACTATGATATACTAATACTCTAATGAAAGTTAGTTGACATGTAGTTGAAAAGTTTCTTATAATTAGTAGAACGTCTAAAGTGACTAAAATCAAAATAAAGTGATTCGATTGATCAAAATCTTTATTTTGTAACCAAAAGGTCACCTAAAAAAATTTAAATTGTCATCAGTTACTCACCCTCATGTCATTTCAAACCCATGTACAGAGATTTCTGTTTCTCCATTTAAAGTCCATGCAAGCAAAACTTTAAAGATCCAAAAAAGGCCATAAATGCATCGTAAAACGAATCCATATGAAAGGAGTGGTTTAATTTAAATCTTGTGAAGAGAAACAAGTGCTCCATAAGATATAAACACAGAAGCTTAAACATGCCTTATGTGTGACGCACAAGAAACAGTGAGGTTTGTTCTAGTGTGTGATACATGCATGTTTAAGGTTTCGTGTTATCATATTTGATGCATGTGCGTTATTCATAAAAATGTCAAGATGATAAAGTTAAATAAACCCCTAAATTATCATGTAATGCAATTATATCTCTTAACAATATTTAGATTAAACGTCTTGATTCATATGGCTCATATTTTTACGATCCATTTATGGCCTTTTTGGATCTTCAGTGTTTCAATGGAGGGACAGAAACCTCTCAGGTTTCATTAAAAACATCTTCATTTGTGTTTCAAAGATGAATGAAAGTCTTGCCGCTTTGAAATGACATGAATAAATGATGACATTTTCCTTTTTGGGTGAATTAAACCTTTAAACATTGTATGTGTGTACTGTATCCTCATCTCCTTGAGCTCTGTCCTTCTCTTTTAAAGAAGTGCCAGGCCCATAAAATCGAATTACAGTTTTTAATTTCTCTTAACGACCTTCATGGTTTATTTGTCTGAGCTGTTAATGGGAGTCACACGTTTCTTTAAAAGTGACAAAACTTCAATACGCAGCCAAATTTCATGGGATAAATGACCACAGTGCTCTGTTTATGTTTATATGCTGGTGTGTTTAAATAGGTGCACAGTGTTTTTGTCTGTGTGCATTGACACAACAGGCCCCCTGTCATCTAGAGAGTTGTTTTGGTTCTCGGGTGAAGAACAGGGTGTGCTGGGAGAGCAGGCCATTGACCTGAGACTGAGGATTTTGATGGATGGGTTGATGCGCGAGCGAGCTGGACCGAGCTTACGGGAATGAGGCAGGGGGTTGAAACAGGGGACACGCGCTGCTTGTTTTCTCACTGGGAGAAAAAAACGCAAGTTATTGCAGTTTCACCAAGACGTGCACATTCTTATTTCATAATGAGTTATATAAGTATCTCTGCTTGAGGAGAGAACCCAGAGCCAGAAGTTCTGAGGTGAGATACACACAAGTAGACGCCATTCACTCTTTTATAGTGTGAAAAAAATATTCAAAACCTCTCTTCTGAATCTGAAAAAAAAAAAAACATGAATTTGCAGAGCCACAGCTGGAGACAGTTATCCCATTGCCTGCTCTTGCTTGTTCAAATCATAGTGCCCGAAATGAAGAGGCTGAGTTTGGCTGAGCCTGGGCCTCCCGCATGCATGACATAACAATATGAGATGACAGTGGTCTTCCAGTCCCGCGTGCCAAGTTATGTAAGGGCGGTTGTGCAACATTTGCATCTTTGTGCCCGTGAATGTAGTGGCTGGCAGCCGTGCTCTTCTGCTTCGCATTATGGCAGTGCTCCCTGACGATGCCCACCCTTGTCGGTGGGGGAGATCTACAATATCACTACACAAATCTGACTAAGACATCACAATCTGAGGCTCTGTGTTCTTTGATTATGATTTATCATCTTTTTATTTTTTTTAATGCAAAGTCTGTATTTATGGCAGTTTTGTGAGTTTGATGCTATCTGGTATTGTACACGTTTTAAGGCTTTTAGGATGGTGTTTGATTTAGATATACATAGTTCATTGGCAGTGAAATGCTTTTTCTAATATTTAAAAAAAATATTTAAATATTCGACAAAATATAGACACAAGGTTTTAAAATATAGACACAACTATTTAAAAAATAAGCTAATAATATATAATCAATAATTTAAAAAGAAAGTTTGAGAATAAAGAACAATGCTTGACTGTTAGCTCATACTCAAATGTCTAAAACATATAAACACACAAAAGTGTGTCTGGCTGTAAATGATTGTGTTGCTCCCTTGTGAACTGATGCGCACATGCATAATAAAACATTTATGGATTTGTTTAACAACCCAACTGTTGATAAAAATCTCCTAAAGAGTTTCTTAGCATTTACTTTTATTAGTGGCAGTCTTGACCCACTTTCTTTGTCCAAGATTTTCCAAATTTCTGACACTTATAATTATAAATCATAAACACATAATTCCTAAAATAACTATGCAACTTAAAGGGATAGTTCACCCAAAAATTGATTAAATTTGAGAGCTGGATCACTACCACATGTGTGTGTTGAGCCACTGTAGTCACATGGAATATTTTAACATTTTCTTCAATGACTTTCTGGGCCGTCAAGTTTCAATCCCTTAGGGTGCCTATGTAGCAGTGATCCACCACTCAAATTTAATCAAAAATATCTTCATTTGTGTTCCGAAGATGAACGAAGATCTTACGGGGTTGGTATAGCATGGGGCTGAGTAATTAATGACTTAATTTTCATTTTTGGGTGAACTATCCCTTTAAATGTGAATGTTTTTTTTGGGGTGGTGGGGGGTTGTTTTAGCGACTTTTTCAAAATGTACAGGTTAGGTGATACCAATAATTGCTTTATTTACTACAGCTTAACATAATAGCTCCGGGTTCTCACTGAAACTCTGTCAGCTACGTTTACTGCCAGATATCCTGATTGATATTCAGTCTGCAACATCTAGAGTCTCATCTCTCATCTCAAGGTCAGAGCTTGTTGGGTGAATGAAAACCACATGGAGGTCAGTGTAGCTTTTGATGTAATAATAATAACACTCGTTGCTATACGAGACCCTCCTCGGTGCGCTGGTGGACTGGGCAGCCGTCAGTGTTACAGAGGAAATCCTGCTGAGGCTAACATTGTAAACTTACACCAGCTGCCTCGTCCAGAACCCTCTCGAAAAACACAAAAGCCTCTCATACACTACCAGTTCTTCAATACGTTCTCTCTCTAACTCTCTCTTGATCCTCCACCCCCACAATACACTCGTTCCTGCTGCTCTACTGCCTTTGTGCCTCTAGAGATCACATACACACATTTAAATGCACTTAACCAAAGTTGATGCTCAGGCTTTTTTGGCTCTAGCTGTCTTGTGCTGGGTTAATGACCTGCCATGGGGCCCGTTCTCCATGTAAACACAGCCGAATACTTCACAAGCTCCCCCAGCACTTGAGAGAAACCCTCTAAATATGCTGCAACCAATGTACACTACCCATCAAAAAAACTCTAACATGGTTTACAGTTTACTCAAATACAAATTGTAAAGACCAGCTTGAACAACCATGAATTCCTATGGTCCAGCCTTGAGGAATACCATCGGTGCCTGGTGCTTTGTTACTGTGTTCGGCCTGAGCCCACTAGGTGCTCAGTTGACGTGTGTCACACGTGGCTCCCTTTTCACATACACTAGCCAGCGGTAGAGGCTGAAAGCTGAATGTGACAAGCACAGAGCATACAGCACACCACACTTGATGCATCCACAGACCATGTATTAAATACATATTTAACCATATTTTCATATTTATGGTTTTAGATTTTTGCTGTGGTATCGAAATTGGTATTGAGATTTGCGAAATTTCACCGGTATCTACAATATTGTTACCATAACAATCTTATTATATCATTATCATTCATGAAATAAAATTACTCACATTGTGACATTGTGACAAATTTTGGTCATATTGCCTGCCGCTAATACACTCCGTGATTTAAAATTAAACCTCTGTCTGTCTGTTTCCTCAGGAAGCTGGAAGCTCTTGACCTGTCCCATAACCAGATGGCAGTGGTGCCCACGGATCTGCCCAGGGCCTTGCGCCAACTCTCTCTGCAGCACAATCACATTCACTCCATTCCTCCATACTCATTGAGTCACATCCGCCCAGGCTTACAGTCCCTGCGCCTCTCCCACAACCTGTTAGAAGAGCACGGGGTGCTGGGGAAGTCATTTCGTGGTGTTTATCAAACACTGGTGGAGTTGCTCATGGACAACAACAGGTTTGAGAGGGTGCCCCACAATATGCGGCACTTCAAGAACCTCCAGCTACTGCGTCTAGACCACAACCGTATAAGGTATTTACGCTCAAGCTGTTTACCTTAGCTAGTGAGCTGCCTCATTGCCTACAGCCTACATAGGCAGCATCTTAACTGTCATGTACAGCAACTATCTTTATAGTCACTGATGAGAGGCAGTGATTTCTGTTCATTCCAGTTGAGTCTGACGTTAGCATGTTACAGGACCAGTTAATACTCTATAAGCACAAAAACAAACAGCACACACAAATATTATGTGAAATATTTGTAAAAAAAAAAAAAAAAAAATCATGTACACTATTCAAATGTTTTCAGTAGATACTTTTTTTTAAAGAAATTAAAACTTTTATTTAGCAAGGACGCATTTAATTGATCAGAAGTTACAGTAAAGCCTTTATATTGTTAGAAAATATTTATATTTCAAATAAATGCTGTGTCCATGCTAAAGTAAATGCTTTTGTGACATTTCTATTCATCAACAATCCTAACAAATATAGCATGGTTTCCAAATAAATACACTATTTCTACTACACTATTTCTTCTATTTTCAACACTGATGATAATGATAATAAATCTTTCTTGAGCAGCAAATCAGCATAGTAGAATGATTTCTGAATGATCATGTGACACTGAACAAACCCATAGCGTTAGGCTGCTACACACCCATGGATACAGTACAACCTTCATTTATGAAACCCTCTCAGTTTATGAATTGATCACATCTAAATTTCTACTTTTTCAACAATTACTCAAAATTGTTTTCAGAAATTATGTTTCTTATCTTATTTATTGCGTAGATTTGCTTTTCAGATTTTTAAGTTTAAATTTAGAAAAATTATATTTTTATCGCAAAACATGAATGCCTACAATGAACCATTTAATAATGAATCATACATATGGCTTTGTGCTTTCAGCTCTGTCCCAGTGAAATCGATCTGTAAGGTTAAGAGGACGGAGGAATCGCACCTGAAAACTGTCCATTTAGAGTACAACTACATCAATGTGAAGAAAATCCCTCGTGCTGCTTTCTCCTGCATTCGGGACCCTAGTAAGATCATATTGGAGCCTCAAACACAGAGCTAGAGAACATCACCCTGTCACTTCACGGCCTCCCCTCTGCTCCACCTGTCAGTCACTCCCAGGTTAAATACTGTAAACACCATGGCCATTAGATCCTTTAATAATGTGCACGCTTGCTCTTGAAATGCACATTTGGATCATGTTCAGCAACTTGTAGCATAAAATACATGATTTTGTTTCTTCTTGTATGTAATAAACATTCTTCTTGTAAGTTAATGTCACAAGTGGGCTCAGAAACTCCCTGGCTCAGACAGTTATTAATGGCTTTCTTACACAATATTCATTTATTGGTGCATTTGCAATGATTTTATTATTTTATTACTTTATATTTATAATTTTATTGTATTATTTTATGTCTTTATATTCTGATGTGACATTAAAACAATTTCATGTATAATACTTTAATATTAATTCATTTTTTAACTCAAGACAGTGTTTTCAAAACCTCTAATGCTAAATGTTAACAATTACCGCAATTTCAAAGTGTCTTGTCAGACATGATGGAACCAAAGTTAACTCAGGTAGGTACAGCTACAGTATATGTATAAATAATATATATATATATATATATATATATATATATATATATAAATGCAGTCTGAGGTCTGTGACAGCATATTTATTATCCATGACTTTCAGGATTCTTCATTTCAGGACTCAGCAAAGATGATGTTTAGAATGGCAAGGTAATGAGATAGAACTTATGAGCTGTGATGTCTGCTGAGTTCAGGTGTAAATGACGCCCACAGCTCTGAAACGGGCCCCTCTGTGCTCAGTCTGCAGCACTGCCTCGGGGCAAGAACAGGTTTCTTAAATTCCATTTACATAAGTACCTCCGAATTCCTATAACCAAGAAATCTATCATAGTGCCTCAAGATGAGTTTCTTTAAGCTTCATGTCTAGCTCGCAATCGTAAATGATTTACATCAAGCTGTGGATGCCCCCAATGACCTTGCCTGATCATTCAAAAGAAATCTTATGGCCTGACACATTTAGTTTGAATTGCATTACACTGAAGGCATTTGAACTCATTTAAAGTCCTTTTAAGTCAGTCCACTCACAGTCATTACAAATCATGAAAGCATTTTCTGAAATCTACGTGAAAAGAGTCCTACAGGGAGTCAACTGTTTGCCTAGTTTTAATGTCTTTAATTTGTTAGGTCACCAATAATATCTGACAAAACATTCATCTTCAGTGTATAGATGACTATTAATGGTATAAAAATATCACACATTTATTAAAAATTATATTTAAGGGTAGTTTACATGGCCACAACTCAACACTTCTTGGTTTTCCAGAGAACTGAAAAAAAATTATTTTTAAGGTGTCCGTGTTAGAGTGTAATTATACATTTAAGTACTGAGTAATAAAAGTAAAAAATACGGTTCTTTAAAGGTTCTATTTAGTACCATATTGTCCTGAATAACCCTTTATATGCTGAAATGGTTCTTTGTGTTGGAATTTTAGTTATTTTTTCCCGCCTTTTGTTTTTCAAATCTGGAACTGCCAAAGCCTCCTCATTACTTATTTTCTGGAGCTGAGATATACAACTATAGTTTCTACACAGACTGTCAACATTAACAGGTAAATTATTTCATTCTTAAAATGTCTATACATTTTAACTTTAAAAATTATAACAATTGTAATGGATTTTTTTCCTGAACTATAAAGCTATAAACCTACCCTATACCCTAGCGCGTCTACAGTCGACGACCTGCTAGGTACTAATCCTATAACCCTAGCGCGTCTACAGTCGACGTCCTGCTGGGTACTAATCCTATAACCCTGGTGCGTCTACAGTCGACGTCCTGCCAGGTACTAATAATTCTAACTTACTTGTTCTTGCTGCGCAGCTTAAATAACAAACAGACTACAGCAAATGTCCTTTCAATGCTTTTAATTACGGCCAGGAGAGTTCTCGAGCAATACTCAGAGAACTTCCCAAGTAAAAACAAGGCCGGTGGATCTCAGACAAATTCCATTGAGAATCCCCCCGAAAACACTGATACAACAGTTTTTATACAATATGGAGGCATGCCATAATGACATTAATTTCATTGGTTCTTCATAGGTAGACTGTTTTGTTACTGGGTAGAGGAGACCTTGTTTTAATGTTTCTAACTTAGTCATCTGTCTAGTTCCATTTCCCATATTTGTTATTTATACACAGTCAGGTGTTTGACACACATACAGTACATTCATCTCAGGACATTGTATCAGAGATTTGGCTGGTTAAATGAGGTCAAATGTCGAAACATGGTTAGCTTAATATTCAGTTTAAAATTTTCCACCACACAATCATGTCTTTTTCTCTTTTAGTTTAACAGAATGTAGTGTGAGCAGCTCTGTTCAGTAAACTCACCTTCTCTTCTCCACAAAGTAATAGAGATATGGAATTTATTATTCATATTGTTTGATTTTATTTAAAATTATGACTTTATACCTGAACATAGCCAGTCACAAAAAAAAAAAAAAAAAATGTAACTCTAAACTCAATTGTATATTTCAGATGCTGTCCCGTACCTGACATCATAGGCCAAGGGATGTTAAGGTATTTCATTGGAACTTGGTCTTTATTACATCTATATCACGTCCAATGTCAATTGTTATTTATTAATGCTGCCATGTCAATTAAAAATAAAAGTACACGAACAAGAACATGCTGTTTTTAAAATCAAATAGAGGCAACACGATATAAGACCAGGCAGATAGAGGGCTAAAAATAAAGCAATATTAATAAGTAATTTCTAAAAAAAATAATATGAAGATAACATACTAATATAATGAAAATAAATATTGTTGAAAAGGTTATTTTTTAAACCATTAAGGTTCTACATAGCACTTTCAAAGCATGGTTCTTTATGGAATCTATTTTGCACCAAAAAGGGTTCTGCTATTGTTACACGCCGAAGAACCCTAATTTGGTACTGTTTAGAACCATTTTTCTTAACAGTCTACGTGTACTTATTATAGTGTTAAGATTAGGGTGTTGCATGTAATTATGCATAATGTATATATATTAGGGCTGTCAAACGATTAATCGCATCCAAAATAAAAGTTTGTGTTTAAATAATATATGTGGGTGCACTATGTATAATTATTTTGTATATATATAAATACACACACATGCATTATATTTAAGAAAAATATATTATTTATATATAAAATATTTATATTTATATATAATATAAATTATAAATATATATACATGAAAATATTTCTTAAATATATACAAGCATGTGTGTGTATTTATATATATAAAACAATTATACACAGTGCATCCACATATATTATTTAAACACAAACTTTTATTTTGGATCCGATTAATCGTTTGACAGCCCTAATATAAATTAGTAACCATATGTAACGTGTAACAAGGACATTGTAAAGTAAAGTGCTAAAAAAAATTACTCCATTCACATCTTGAGAACTTCGCAAAAATAGCAGCTGGACATTTCAAATAGGGCACGAAGGAGAAAGAAACGCTACATCGTTTAAAAGATCAGATACAATGTTGGTCTCAAATGTGTCATGTCGAAACATGAAAGGCAGCGGGGCTTCTGCTGTTATAGGGATAATGGCTCTGAGGTTCAAATGTGCATGTTTCCTGGTGATCCTTTTCTTAGAGGAGAGGTTTAATAACAGTATGACTGGTCTGTTTGCAAAACACAATGCTTGTATTCTTGCAGCCCCCAAAGGAAAAAAATACCATTAAAGATATTGGGGCCAAGCAGAAAGACATAAGATGTGGATCTGTGATCCTCTCCAGCACATCCAAACAGCAAAAACCCTAGTGTCCTTCCAGCTTTGTTAACAAAGTGACTTCTTTAGTTTTTGACGTTCTTTATCCTGACATTTATTAATTATTTAATTAATTAGCCAGTTCACTGCTCAGAAGACAATGGCCCACAAAACTCACAGATTATTTATTTCATATAATATTTATATGTATCTTTATGTGATCCTCCTGTTTATGTAAATAGCTCTCAATGAGTGTTATTAACAGCCCCACTGCAGCACCAATTACCTGTACATTCTTCTTAAAACGACTTCCCGGTGCAACATAAGGATTGATGAAATTATAATACTATTAATAAAGCCAAAAACCTGTTTTTTCTAACAAAAATACATACATCTGGAGTTTTTGAAGCCACACAATAAGCAGTACAACTCATAATGTTGACTGTTACAAAAAGTACAAAGAACTCCCAGCTGAGCTGAGCATATAATCACACATTATTTCTAAGCACCACTGAGTTGGCCGGTGCAATTGGTTATCCGATCTGCACACAAAATAACCTCGATTTGACATAATTGTACGGTCATTTTGAAAACAGTGCTTTACTGTCTAAGAAAGTGGCCACCACAACCAACAAAATTCAGGCTGCTCATGTTCCTGCCGAGTTTGATCTGAGTGATTTTAGCTTGGCATATTTAAATAAAGTAAAAATGTAATTTATCTCAACATCTTCCCCAGCAGTAAGATATAAATGTTGCTTGTCATGGCCATCTATATGGTGGTACAGAGATCCAATGTCGACTAGACTCACTAACTTGCATAAGCTGTGACTGGCTCTGGCTCAGATTCCTCCGCTTGAGAATAAGAGTGCTGAGGATTGGGGTTTTTTTCAACCCAGAGGAGATCCGTATTATCCTTCATATCCTCTTTGGCCCACAGACAAGCACTGTTCTTTCTTTATTCAGACTCAAGCTGTTTTCACATGTAAAGCGGCCTCTGCCATGGAAGGCAAGTCTGCCGTTCCCACATCCTTACAGACATGCAAAAAAACATTTTATTTTTGTCTTTTACTTTCAAATTAGTCAGTTACTTTTGTTTAGAAGAAAAATTTATTCTCAAGAATTCCATAATTTAAAATCGCAAAGTTTAACAACAAAACAAATCTCTTTTGTCTTTTCACCTCAAAGTAAAATAAATTCAAATGTAATTGTTGGATAACGCTTAAAATAAGAAATAAAGCATCTAAAAGGACATGGTCATGAGGAGGGGAAGTGAGTTTTGATATTTCAAAGCTTTTGCAAGCAAATGTAAAGTTTATGAAGGAATGCAAAGATTCGCCAGCAAATGCAAAAGCACTGAAAAATGTTTTCCTCTCATCTCATGTCCATTTAGGGGCTCTGTTGTGAGATATGCTGTAAACTCAACCTGTGAAATTTAAAGTCACAATTGTGAAAGATGTTACATTGCAAGGTATAAAGTCACAATAATGAGAAACAATTTTGCATTTGCAAGAATTACAAGTTCCCAATTAAAGCAAGAAGTATTATCCGATAGCTGCAGGCAGTGCTTCTAACATATTTTCTGTTTTGACATATAATCCTCTGGAATAAAATAATCTGCTTATGCTGAAGCATATAGTATAAAGTATATCAGAGCTATGCACACACCCAAATAACACAACTGGACATTACAATAGTCAAAAATAATGCAGGTCTAAAAGAAACTTGTTTTAATGTAAAACTCTCTGCCCATCTGTTTTGTCCTCTTTCTCTACCCTTTTCCAGCAAAAGCAGCTTCCTGTGTTTGTTATTAGAGGAGCAAGAAGGGGGCAGTTGCCCATAAACCCCCACTGGACTGTGAACTCAAATCACATCACTCCATTACAGAGAGTGAAAAGAGAATGGAACGAGTGAGAATAGATAAAGAACCAGGATTCATGGCTAGTGTTGTGTAATGCATTACTAAATAATTAATAACTGTTATTTAATTAGCCTACTTGTCCCTTGAAAAAGTAAAGTAAGTGTCACAAGGACATCAAGAGTTCTTCAAAATAACACATGGAGGACGTTAAATGCCATTGTCATATTTATTTATGTTCTCCCAAACCAGTAAAGTGCAAGGTGCTCACAGGTGCCACAGCAGGAAAAAAAAATTCCCCAAAAAAGAAAAAACAACAACAAAGTCAATATACCAAAAACACTAGCCTTGCATTCACTACCAACAGTCTTTACCCTCCTGATCACTTCATTCTGTGAGAATTTATACACCATTTCTCAGCAATTACCACATTGGGAAGTAATAAAGATCATGAACAGCTAATAAATATCAAGTAAAAATATTATGTGATCAAGTAAATCCATTTTCTTCACCACACAAATTTAAATAACAGTACAAACTTCAATAAGTAAATTTCAACAATATTTAAAGGAAGTACACATTAACATCAACCAATTCCCCTTCCATTTCCACCATACTTGGTATCTCCCACTTCCCATGATGCAACACATAGCGCAGGTAGGCTATAAAAAACGTAAGAAAAATGTCCATGCCAGTCTTTTATCCAATTCAAGATGGCTGCCACCATGTATGCTGCTCCAGGTGACAATCAACAGTCGTAGCAAACTTTAAATGTCCTCAAGGTTAGTCCTCAGTTGGCCAGTCTGAGACACAACAGTACAGTTGTGAATATATTTGTGTGGATAATCCATCTCTCATGTCGCTGGTACTAAGGTAAATAAAGAGTCTTTTAAAAACCAAGTTTGTGTTTATGTGTTTGGTGGAAGGGCTAACAAGGGGTCACAAAGAACTGAGGGTAGCTCTGTGACAGTAAGGGATTAAATGTATGAATTAGCATACTCAAATTTTTCTAGTTAAGTTCAATTAAAATATATGAGTATAAAATAAAAAACTACAAGTTCTGCTTACTTAAACTTTGAATCTCTTAACTCAGGAATTTGATGATTACCTCCAACTTTGGAGTTTATTCGGGTTTACACAGACCTGTAGTAGCCTACAGAAAAGATTAGGCCTAACTGCGCTAAAGAGATGAAAGGACAGCTGTCAAGAAAGGACTGTTTAACCAATTATTAAAGGTTTTAATGCTGACATTGTACCTCTTTTTAATATAATTACTGCAAATTATAGCATCAGGAAAACGTTTTTTCTCCTGCTTCAGAAAATCTACCAGTTTATGTTCTCATTCCTCCAGCTTATGAGTGGGTGCTGGCAGTAGAATTAACTAAAGGCAGAAATGAATAACAGTGCAGGTTGCCAATGGTAAATAGAAAACAGACCTGAAACAGCATCATCATGAGCTAAACTGTACTTTCTATGGCTCAGCATTACATGAATTAAATGTGCATGGCTATTAATCATGATGAAGAAAAGTAGTATGTAGCTGTCTATTGTCCAACGTTATAGGGTAGCCTACATTTGAATGCAATCACAAATGTCCCCTTGCAGACTATAACGTCCTGCCTGCAGCTTTCTCTGTGCAGAAAGAAAGTGCATCTGAATTAATCTTTTTAATGAGTCTCCTCAGAAAGGGCTACACTTATGAACCAACTATAACTACTACATCAAACAAGTTAAAATGTTGCAGGGCGTAAACGGTTTCAAACTGCAAAAGACAATGAGGAATAGCTGAGAGGGCAGAATAATATAGAACTTTGACGTTTTGATATTATTATGAGGTTCAAGCTTTTTGCATTGGTTTTTTAAACCTCCTCCAGCTTGTTGAAAGAGCTTTGCTTTTGCTCTCATTTTGGATGAATTTCAGTCACCGTAGGGTAGGCTATAACATTCCTCATAGTTAAATCTGTCTAACGGATCATCATCTTCCAATAAACATTACTTACTGTAGAGAGACGCTTCAGTGGTTATGATCACTAAATGTATTTGTAGGCTAATCGATTTTTGTTAAATATATTGCTTAAATGTATGCTACTGGGCCCACAGATGAAAAAACACCAAAACAGGGAATTATAGTCTGCTATAGGCTATATTCTGCTAACTGATTTGCATACCAACATTTTCGTTTAATTTTACATTTCGAGGAGATAAAAAAATCGAATTAAAAATGAACAGGCTCATAGCTTATATATAATAGCTAGCCTATCCCACATTCATTTATTGAGATAATATGGTACAATAAATGATATTTTGGCGGAAACAACACGGTACCTAACATGATGACATTTTATGTCAGGGATTTTCTTAATATGCACGTTGTAAGAAACCGTTTCCTTCGATTGCTTGCATTGAAGACGTGTAAATAACATCAAATCAACCTGTCAGAAATCGTTTCATACATGTTGCGCAATATAGCCTTCACTACACACTACTGAGTGAGCATCTGTAGCCTAGAGCAGCTGGCAGAATTCTGGCACTGTCCAACCCACCCAAACCCGCACGCCCGTGTTCGCCTGTTTCCTCCGTGAGGAAACCACCAGTCCAACTCTCCGCCTCACTGACAGAGACAGGCATGACCCACTGGAGTTAGTTAAGATAGTTAACACTAGGAGAACGAGGCACGACTAAGAGAACATACTTTACAGCCCAAATAACAAACTCTGAAGATAAATACGGTAGGAGATCACAGTGTGGAAACACTGCAGCCCAAATTAAGGTAAGTAGCCTAGTATAAGCGTTTGCTAGTTAATTATTTACCGGAGTAAAGATAGTTTGCGGGTTAATTAGCCTACCTTATGTTATGTGGACATTTTGATTGATCTGCCTTTCCCCCTTTTTTATAGTTTGACTAGTTAGCCCTACTGTACTTTTATAAATGTTCTAGTCTAGGCTATAAGCTTTAGCGAACCTTAAAGCACAAACCGATGCATTTGCAATATGAAACTTTCTAGATGTAGCGTATGTGCAAAATTGTTGCTCTCTCTTTATTCAAATGCACAGAGTTGTGATGTGAAGATATTGATGCTCTAAATTATGATCGGCGGCTGGCCATGCCATTATGTTTGGGTAGTTAAAGAGTTTAAACTTTTTATCTTTTAAATTCCTCTTCATACTTTAAAATTAATCAAAATAGCCTAGATGTTCTTTTATTTCATGAAAAAAATATAAAAAATTCTCAGCAGTCTGTCTTCTTGTTTAGCTTCATCATCAGCTCAAGTAGCAGTTCTTGCAGAAAACTTCTGCTAATGTGAATAAAGGGTTACGTCAACCAAAAATGTTAATTCTGTCATCATTTATTCAGCCTCAAGTTGTTCCAAACCTGTATGAATTTATTTCTTCTGTTGAACACAATGGAAGATATTTTGAAGAATATTGGGGCACCACTAACTTTAATAGTAGGTAGCCTATGAAAAAAAAGTCAATGGTGCCCCAAAACAGTTTGGTTACAAACATTCTTCAAAATATCTTCTTTTATGTTCCACATAACAGGGAAATTCATACTGGTTCGAAACAATATATCGGTGAACACTGAAAGAGGAAAGGGTGGATGAAGAGGAAAGACGGATGTTTGGGAGATGTTGAATGATGATGTGACTGATGACTCTTACTGAATGCAGGATGAAAGCACTAAATCAGCTCTCTGAGTCTGTCTGACGGTTATTATCTATCTATCTATCTATCTATCTATCTATCTATCTATCTATCTATCTATCTATCTGTCTATCGGTCTGTCTATCGGTCTGTCTGTCTGTCGTCCATCTGTCCCGGTTAGTACTTAATTTTCCTCTTTGGAGCCATGATTGCCACTAGCACCACCTAAAATTCTCTTTCAGCCTCTCTCATAATTGTCTATATATCTAATTGTGGAAATGGCCAATATCTTTTTTAAATAATATCGTTTCACACTCCATATAACTCGTTTAACAAGCAGCTGCTCTGTTGATCAGGTCTGCCTTCACTCTTTGTTGTGCCAGTCACCACATTCAAGCAGAGCAGTAACAGACATTGCCAGGCAGAAGCTTTTTTAGGGACTGAAGTTAACAAATTACAGTCAAGCCAGCAGTTAATTCCTGCCAGCAAAGAGCCCAGAACCACCCAATGGTTTGTCAGGAGAGAAAGTGTGTGTCAGACAAAAGGAGTCTATACATGTGATGTGTGCATGCAACAGACAAAATGGCTCAATTTAGATGATTGGCTTTATTTGTCAGAACAGATTATATTGGGAATCTTCATATATTTAGTTGGGTGATGTCAGCGTTTTATTGGCTGTTGAACATTGAAAGCAAGAGTGTCATTGGAATCCTAATCAAACCACATGTGATGAGTCAAAGCTGTTTTTATAGAGAAATTCTTTATTCATGACCTTGCCAACTAATGTCACAAACCACAGATTCACCAGAGTCATGTGAGTTCACTGCTTTCACAATTAGTGCAGTAAACTGAACAACTTCCTCCTCCCAACTTTGGTATGTTAGTTAGATAAGTGGCATAATTCAACTCTTAACATTCAGCTCCCAGTCATATTCTAAAAGATGAAAAATGCATTTGGTAACACTTTATTTAGATGGTTTAGACATTCTAAGGAACTCCTACATGTCAGCCAACTCTTATTAGAGTTAACTCCTAAGTTTTTGATGGACATGATAATGTGCACGAGGGGTGAACTATGTTTGATTTTGGGGTAATGGGAATCGAAATGCTTTTGTAAAAGTGCACTATACCTATTTTATGGAATGTTTATTTTGTGGCTTACTGTAAATAAATGATATGTTTTATCTCTTGTCCCATTTATAGATTGCAAAGCATTGAGACACGCCATAGCCTTGTATTTTTGCTTTTTTTAGCCTTAACTCTACAAGTGAGTCTTAAAGACTTTCAAATCAGACATAAACACATGCCTCACACAGTTCGGATGGAAATTCCCTTTTTTTGGCTGATGTGTTTTATTATTATTATTACAGTAATCATGGGAAACATGCTGCGTTGTTCAGAGAGATCTCTGTATGGGCACTGCTCAGTCTCTGTCATTTCTGGAGAGGCGTCTGCTGTGCGCTCTATTATTAAAATTTGACATTTAGTTAATTACTGTCTGTCTTTTTCAGAAACACCAGACTAGGTGGAGATTTAGACAGTAACTAATTGTTTTCATGAAGAGAAAAGATGTATTGGTCTACATTTTAAACAGCATTGTTTCATAAGCTTATTAGGCATTATTTTCCCAGTGTTTAAAGATATAATATCACACTTTAAGTCTTGTAATGGGTTAGCAAAAACAATGTATTACACATCGCAAACTTATTGAATTCCTCAAAACAAAATCAAACAAAACATCATTGTACTTGTACTGCATAGAAGCTTAAATGCGTAATTATTTTTTTTTTTGAATGTGTTTATATGCCTTGTAAAATGTAACATTTTGGTATTCTCTGAGGTTTGGTCAAAATTGCAACGTAATACTATTGGAAAATGTAATGTTTGAAAAATATCTAATGCCATCATTTTTCAAAAAGAGTGTTTAAAACGATACATTTTGGGAAAGACAACATTAAATAAAAATGTAAGTGTATTTTTTACTAACACAAAAATATATGTTTTATTTGTTTATACAATTTGGGATCAGTACGATTTTTGACAGTAACCCCTTTTATAGAGTTACAAACGATTTCTATTTCAAATATATGCTTTAAAACAACACTTTCTAATCGTCAAAGAATCCTGAAAAATGTATCATGGACTGGTTTCATTAAAATACGAAGCAGCACAACTGTTTTCAATATTGATAATAATAAGAAATGCTTCTTGAGCACAGAAGACTATTACCTATTCACATGCATCTTGCACTTTCATTTTCACCTTGCTCATTAGCTGCTGCTCTTCTGCACCTGTTTTCTCTTAGTCTCTAAGACTAACATGTACATTTAACTTTGACCAACTGTGTAATTAGCAGCAGAAGCAGTTGTTATGTCTAGGCCGTACCTGGTCACTGGTGTCCGGATCTTAAGTGCAATGAGCTTTGGATTGTCCGCTGATGTGTTTGGCTAATTCCGTGGGATAGGATTATCTTTGTGTCAGCTAATGTGTGTATGAATGTGTATTTGCGTGTGTTTTTGTTTAAGGCTTCAGATGGCTTTTGCTTATTTGCTGTTTTCACATAGCCATGGGATTGGCAAGCGTTTTTACAGGTGTAATTCTTAGATTGTCCTTTTGACAGCAGACACTACCAGATTGAATATCTGTTTTGCATTGGTCAAAGTCAATCATCATCTGTATCATAATCTCAATGGACCTCCACTCATCCAACAAGCTGCTAGTTGATCAGTGAGGTCAGCATCCATTGCTTTACCAGTTTTTACAGTAAAAGTCTTTAGGAAAAAATAATTTGTTTCATTATTATTTTTTACTTTTGCTGCTACAGCCATCACACCATGACACCATTTTACCTAACATTTATTAGTGATCTGATTGTACTGTTTTGTAATATTTTTTTTCTGTCTGTTTGTAAAATAAATACATTTTTATAGTTACAAAATATGTCACTCAAATAAACAAAAGAAACCTTACAAATGTTCACCATATGTTAAACAACAACCATTATTAATTGATTAAAATAACAAAAAATAAATTGTGAATAAATATATATTAATTTTTAATATGTATATCTCTGAATCGGACTTACCTAAAAAATGATTGAATGAGGGAATCAGTATTGACGCTGAACAAATCAATGGCTAAATGGATAAGGGATTCCATCTAGAAGTTAGTTTGTGGCTGTTTCATGAATAATTTGTTTGATTTATTAAAAAAGACTGGTTCTTAGGAGTCATTTTGTTTGCAAATTGCAATTTCTTTTTTATTGTGTGGTGTCTTGGTGGCATAGAAAACACTGGCACACGTGACAAAATGGCATATATGGACACAGACAAAATTTATGCCAACTGGATTTGAATAATTCGACCCTTTTTGTCTCATTTGTAAACATTTTATTCGCAGTATAAAGCCCTGCAGAACCGTATTTGGTACTCCAAACTGTAAAAACGATCATATTCTGCTGATGTGCGAACATAACTATTGAAATCCTACTCAAGACACTTTGTTTTGTTGAGCAGCTGCTCATTAAAGAGTTGCTGTGTGGAAGTGCTGAGCGCAACAGTATTTTGTCCCATAAAAATGGCACATATACTTACGCATATTATGGTGCTTGTGGTCATAAATAATGCATATAGTTTTCAAACTCGTCTATGGAGTGGAGGATGCAAGGACTTGTGTATAATTGTACCTCGGCCCTCTCCTCGCATTCCTCTGGCCAGTCCAAACCGGACCTTTTTTGGGGACCATGGTATAATTTAGCTTCTATTTTTACAAATGGGTACATTTCATTCCCTGTTTGCTTTTATTCCAGGTCAGCGGCATAAAAAACGTCTGTCGCTTTCCCAAGTGTTTGACTTTAAAGTGAAAGATGGGCAGACGATATGAGAGGAACACACATAG
This sequence comes from Pimephales promelas, assembly GCF_016745375.1. The sequence goes on from NW_024121654.1 coordinate 21,014,238, forward strand.
ATGTTGGCACGTCAGGAAGAATAATGGGATTTCTTTGGATGCTTTAGGCTTTAATGCCTTGGATGAACTTATATTTAGCTAACGTTTGGATCAGCATATGGTCAGCTCTGGGAACTGTCAGCCACCGTGACAAATTTTTTTATGTAAATGTCGGTTTGTAAGTCCATTTCAAAGATGTCTCTGTTGCCTCGGACCTAGACAACAAGCTTGAATGTTCACAGAAGATGATTGAAGAGTAGCCAAGGGGAACGGCAAAAGCATCCATGCTCATTACTCAGTAAAGACACAGACGCTGTGTGAAATGGGAGACATAAAGGACTCAGACACATTTACATGAACAACATTTGTGTGGGATAACTCGGAGATAATGGGAGTCTTTACTGCGAGTTTGCTATGCATAAATAGGAACTGAGGCTACTCTACAACGACTTAAAGCTGTTCCTCAACACAATGTTCCTCTTTAACTGACAAATGATACGGCAGGTATTATTTGACTTGTTGTTGAGGTATTCTTGAATTAGTATTGAAAATTCAGATACTGTATATTATATTATATTATTCTTAAAGATTAGGGCTAACACAAAAGTAACACTAAAGACAAAATCTATTTTTAAATGAACATAACTGAACTTTAGATTTTGTTGTTGTTGAAACTGTTTATTTGCTGAGTATCTGGGAGGCTGAATGCTTTTCATGCCTTTTTAATCTTCACATCCCGACTTTTGTTATTGAGGGAATAAATGTGGCAGTAAATTGTGATGGGAAGGCATTGAGTTTCTCTCTTGGGACACATGACATCCTCTGACATCTGGCTCCTCTTGCTCATCCACATGTGTTACTTCCCAGCATGTATAGGGAGGAAGACTCATTTGTGTGGACAATCAACTATGATGGCACTGGGAGTGAGACTTTTTCATCCTAGCTGGATGGATTGAAAGGATAATTGTAATGTTATGTTGCTTGTGCTTTTGCCATGAGATATCACATTTAGTGTGAGGTATTAGAGTATGTATGATTGAGTGTCAAAGTTCAGGATGTGGCTGAATCGAGTTTGCGGTTCAGGTTACAGGCCCATGTTTAAGGTATCAGCGAGGTCCTATGGTGGGTTTTGTGGACCCCAGACCTTTAACCACATCTCAGATGCCAAATTTGATGATGTCACAGGATTCAGCTGGAAGCCTGGAACACATTGAGAAATTACATCATAGGTGGCTCCCCACCCTGCTTGACACACACACACACACACACACACACACATACAAACAGAGACTGTCAAAAATATTCCCTCCTACCTCCTTCCTGACTAATGAATGGCTTGTTTTAAGATATGTTTTAAGAAGGCCAGTTTGACCTTTTCCACCACCACACACTGTCTGACCAGACACAGACCGATTGTCTCTTTAGCTTCCCCTACATTATATTTTTTTTTATTTTTAAAAAAATCTGCAGAGGATACCAAAAAATGAACTCATAGTTGCACTTTTTGCGCTTATTAGTAATGCTTAAATTTGCCCTCCTGAAAAATGTCAAAGCTTTAGTGTTTCTCAGGGAGGGCATGTCCTGTGCTGAATGATGTGTTTATATTCAGATGGCAACGTTACAATACCCTCCCAAAACCCCAAATAACAACCTAAATCCATCCTGTTCCTTTGATGTACTTTGTGAAAACTGCTTTAATGATTATAGACAGAGCTAAGGAACTGGGTTACGGGCTGAACTTGAAGGGAAGACAGAGTTGTATTAAATAACTGCAGGAAACATTAACGATTGTGTCGTTAACATATTAAGGGTCAGAATTACTAAATGGGGCAAATTAGCGCAATTCCAAAAAAAGTGTGATGAGTGTGGAAAGTTCTGTATGTGATCTTTTAATGATGTGCAAATTAAATAACACATTTAATTTAACTAATTTCCTTTATGACCAACACAATCTACTAAGAGCAATGCAAATTAGCATCTGCTAAACATGCTTTTTTTTGGGGGGGGGGGGGGGGGGTGGGGTAAATAATGGCAGAATTGACTAGCGCAAACCTGAGTAATTCACCTTGAATGGTTCAATTAAATACTCCAATAAATTTTGCATCTGACAGGGAAACTCCTACAAATCATATGCAATAAGGTTAGCCGGAAAAATAACCCTGTCCACGCCATTTCAACACTATTTTTTTTTTCTGCAACATCATTACTAAAAGAGGGTTTGCGTTAGCGCAAAATTAAATCTGGCCCGAAAGGCTCTGTTTAATAAGTTTATAACATAATAATGCACTAAATACAATAAACACAGTTGGGCATAAAAACATATATTTTCGATTTAAATAAATAATGATAAATCTCTCTCTCCTGATCCTGCAGGTCAGTGTGTATATACAGGTCTCTGTATCTCAGCGATGTTCTCCCGTCGCTCTCTCCTGCATCTGCTGCTCAGTGTCTGCAGCCTGACTGCTCCTTCACTGACTCTACCCTTTGAGCAGAGAGGATTCTGGGACTTTTCTATGGACGGAGAAGGAGGAGATCTGTCGACAGTAATGATGAGAGATGAAGAGGGATCAGCTAGCGAGGAGCTGCCACCGGATGTGTCTATATGCCCCTTTGGTTGCCATTGTCAACTTAATGTGTTGCAATGCTCAGACCTGAGTGAGTATCACATCTGTCTGTCTGTCTGTCACAACAGTTATAACAATAACAACACAGAAAGGAACAATATCATTGGAATCACTTTCAGAAAGATTTTTTTTTCCAGCTGATGCAAATCAGATCTACCCGACCTTAAAGGGTTAGTTCACCCAAAAATGAAAATTAAGTCAATAATTACTCACCCCCATGCTGTACCAACCCCGTAAGACCTTCGTTCATCTTCGGAACACAAATAAAGATATTTTTGATTGAATCTGAGAGCTGGATCACTCTTCCATAGACAGCCTGAGGGACTGCCTCTTGACGGCCCAGAAAGTCATTAAAAGAAAAGGTTTAAATATTCCATGTGCCTACAGTGGCTCAACTATAACTTTATCAAGCGACGAGACTACTTTTTGTGCGAAAAAAAAACGTAAATAACGACTTTATTCGACTTTCCATTACTTCCTTATGGGCGCATGCGCGAGAACTGAGACGAGACCGTTCTTCTTCGACTACTTTTTGTTACCGGCTGCTCACCGCTTAGGAGTTTTACCGCCCCCTACCGTATAAGTACTGATATAAGTAACCATATATACTGATATAGCCGGAGGCGCAAAACGTTCTGTTTACAAGCAGTACGTCATCTTATACGGTAGGGGGCGGTAAAACTCCTAAGCGGTGAGCAGCCGGTAACAAAAAGTAGTCGAAGAAGAACGGTCTCGTCTCAGTTCTCGCGCATGCGCCCATAAGGAAGTAATGGAAAGTCGAATAAAGTCGTTATTTACGGTTTTTTTTCGCACAAAAAGTAGTCTCGTCGCTTGATAAAGTTATAGTTGAGCCACTGTAGGCACATGGAATATTTAAACCTTTTCTTTTAATGACTTTCTGGGCCGTCAAGAGGCAGTCCCTCAGGCTGTCTATGGAAAAGTGATCCAGCCCTCAGATTCAATCAAAAATATCTTTATTTGTGTTCCGAAGATGAACGAAGGTCTTACGGGGTTGGTACAGCATGGGGGTGAGTAATTAATGACTTAATTTTCATTTTTGGGTGAACTAACCCTTTAAAGAGCTGAAGCATTTAATGCTGTAGAGTCTGTAGGACATAACTGCAGCGTGTTTATAATAAACAAAGCTTTATCATCCATAGATGTGGACTCTAATGTAGTTATTGTTACTGTTTAGTTTTATTTATGGTTAAAATTCTTGGTGTGAATGGACCTTTAATCATTGCAGTCATTTATATATTAATCATCAAAATGCATCAGAGTGATAGTTTAATTATTATATTAGTTTAAATTACATAATAGTGGGATCTTATAAACACTGCTTGATAGTTCACATCCAAACAGGCAAAAATAGCTGTCCATGTCCAGTTTGTTGCTGCTTACGGCGCTTTTCCATTACCAGTACCAGCTCGACTCGACTCGACTCGTTTTGCCTCGGCTCGCTTTTCGCTCCGTTTTCCATTGCAGACAGTACCGCCACAAATAGTACCCGGTCGTCATAGCGACACCTTTTGTTCCTCGTTGCCCTATCAAGCTCTCGCTGGATCCTCTCTTCGGCCACCAAACAAAGGAAAGTCTGCACCTCTTCGTTTGACCACGGCGTATTCTTCCGAGTTGCCATAATAATAGTAGTAAGTTTAGTGTAACTATCTCTGGTCAAACTATTTAAAAATGGCGGGGATATTCTGGATACTCCATCTGGTGCATGCAATGATGACGCAGTGAATGGTGACGATTCTCTCTGACCAATCAGCAGTCAGCATTGTTTTCACGTCACATTTTAGTACCGGCTCGCCTTAGCTCGCTCAGAACCTCGCCGGAGGTGATTAAAAAAAAAAGTACCCGAAAGCAGGTACAGGTACAACTTTTACACAGCCAAGTCGAGTTGAGTTGGAAACAATGAAAAATGCCTGTGCAATTTCCCACTGAAATATGTACTGTAGGAGGGGTTCTGTGTTGTTTTTATGACCCACACAGGATGTTTTACAGGGAGACAATATGTGAGAGATAAAGGGAAAATAAGGAAAGTTAGAGGGAGAATGAGAATGAGAAAAATAGGATGATTTGGAAGTATTTGATGAGTATTTGTTTATTTCAAAATGGCCAGTAATAGTCTTGGGTGTTGTCTTGTTAGCAATACAGCCACACAAATGGTCATTTGGGCCTAAAAATGTAGGATTTTGACTGGGGCCACTTAATTTCAGTGTGATTGCTTCTAGATACTCTTGTTGTCTTTGCCACGGATAGGAATAACAGACCTAAAATCAAAGAGGAAACGTTATTGTTAATTGAACGATCCATTCACCATCACCTTGTAAGATTTTTTGTCAATCAAGTGAATGTTATGTTTTTCAGTGATCGCTCAGTTTGCAAATCTAAATACACAAAATATGGATGGACAAACATGTACAAAAATTGTATAAAACAAAACAAACCAACCAACCACCATGCAATGGATGTGTGTACACCCATAAAGCAGTGGTGGAGATTGTCTTTTTAGTATGTGGAAAACAGGAAAAGTGAAACGATCAGGGTTCAGCAGGTTCAAGAAATTGGTTAAAGCCTTAAATTTCAGACAAAATTTGGCCTGTTTGTGTATTTTTCCAGCATGGCTCCAACAACATCCATTGAAGCTCCACTGTAGCCTTATAGTCATACTTACAGATACACACGCTCTCTCCATCTCCAGCCAAGTTTGCCCAAGTTACGATCCTCATAGAACATTTACAGGCATTGAACTGACAGAAGCAACAAAAACTTAGGAATTTAGAGCTTATTATTATAATTATATGTATTCTTTTTTTAGTTTGTGCATGTCTGACTGTGTTTGTTTATGTGCATGAATGTTTTATGCAATGTGTTTTGGTCTTTAGAATGTGTTTTTGTTTTCGCGAATGTCATTGCATCTTTGTTTATGCTTGTGGATTTGATATAAAATAAAAATACAGCCCTCTCTTGAGGCGGTTCTTTATATGCTTCCTCCCCCTGCAATCAAGATTTCCTTATAATACATTGATCCGTCCACTACGCTCTCTTTATTTTCTTTCATATATCTGGAAGTCATTCTGCCATGTAGGCTGTAATTGAATTGATGGTGATGCTTATTTATAACAGATGTTCTTGATTGTGTATTTATTTAGGTGGTTATGTGCCTTCATCATAAAATATGTCCCTATTACGAGTTGAAGATGTGTGTAAAGCTGTGGTTGGGGGGCTGTGATGTGCTGGGCAGCTGTCGAAGCCCAGCTTTACTCTGGGGGTTTGGCATTTTGTCCGTCAGAGGTTGGTTGGTTAAAGTTACAGAGCACTTGTTGGTTTGAGTGGCAGGTGGGAAGATGGCTTAAAAGAATAACAATCATTAAAGGAAAACAGTAAAGATCTTCAAGATGTTGGCCGATATCACAGCATATAATGTGTGGCGTATCAAGAAACTGGAGACTTTTGAAGGAATGTTTGTGTTCAGTGTACGTTGAGAATGCAAATGCAAACCTTTTAACAAACAAAAAAAATTCTAAGATAATGTGATAACAGCACTTCCCTAGAATGTGAATGGGCATACTAAACACTCCAACACAGAGAAACACATTCAGATTTCTGTGAAAATGCTTGAGTTGATTAAGGTAGGACTTTTTTTTAACACATTGAAGTCAAAATTAATTTCTGTGGTAATTGAAAACAGGCCATGTTGTCTATAGAGATTAAGTTATTTAATCGAAAATGTATTTCTTTAAAGGGATAGTTCACTCGAAAATGAAAATTCTGTCAGTAATTACTCGCCCTCATGTTGTTCCAGGCCCGTAAGACTTTTGTTCATCTTCGGAACACAAATTAAGATATGTTTGATTAAATCAGAGCTGGATCACTCTTCCATAGCCTTCTAAGGGATTGAAACTTGCCGGCCCAGAAAAGTTAAGACATCTTTAAAATGGTCCAAGTGACTACAGTGGCTTTATCTTTAAGTTTATCAAGCGACGCAAATACTTTTTGTGCGCCAAAAAAAAACTATTAATTTCCTTCTCTGTGGACCTCGAGATTTTGCATAGTGTAACTGCGCAACGCTTCTTTGTACTTCTTTGTACACCTAGGCTCACTATTGGCTGACGCTGGTGTGAGTAATTACTGCATCAGGGTGAGTAATTACTGACAGAATTTTCATTTTGGGGTGAACCAACCCTTTAATGTGCTTAATATCCTAATGATTTTACTTTTCTCTTTTGAGAGAAGCTAGATGGTCTGGCAGTTGTGGTTTTCATGAACATTATAAATGGCTGGAGGGGAACAGAGGTTGAACCCAGCCTAGTATAAATTATTGGGCTCTGCTGGAAATCATCATGAATCATTGGCCTGATTTAGAAACGGGGAGACTGCACTGCTAAAACTGACACAATGCTGAATTTGAGCTCTTGATGTGGTTCTGTTAAAGTTTAGATATAGTTTTGTGATGTGGTCCATGTGTGGAAAAATAACCTAAATGGTTTTAAATGTACATTTAAAGAGGTGGCAAAACATCATCCGGTCACTAATATAAAGATACAGTATACCTCCAAAATCTGACACAGAATGGAAAATGAATAATAATAACTGGTTAATTTATAACTAAATATCTTTTCAAGGACATGCTGTAATGCTGTAAGGGTTAACACTTTCATTTGTGTCAACTATTTAATCCTTTTATTTTGATGTCAAAACTCAAAAGCCCTATAATGGGGAAATTCAGTCCAGATGTGAGCAAATGTTGTCTCTGTACAGAGATTTGTTTATAGATTTGTATGTTCTATAACCTACATGCTTTAAACTAGCATATAAACATGTTAATATCTTGTTTAGGTTTGACTGCAGTGCCCAGGGATATTCCCAGAGACACCAAACTCCTGGACCTACAGAACAACCGCATCACAGAACTGAAGGAGAACGACTTCAAGGGACTTACAAATCTCTATGTAAGACTCTGATAGAAATCTTTGACTTGAAATAAAGATAGATGAGGCTAAACATAAAATAAAGTGCCAGTTGTTAAGTAAAATAGAAAACTTTTTGGCTTGGATGTGTTCCTCAAAGCAGAGATTATTCAAATGAGGACATTCATAACAGGCCTATTACTCGTTTCCCCTTGAGTAATTTTTCAATGCGTAGGTCATTTTTTCAAAAACACTTCACAAAGCGATCACAACAGAGGCATCGTTGCTTTGCCGCAAAATGCATTTTACTACTTTTAAAAAAATTTATTGTTTTCCAACTTAGTGAAAACAAGTAAGGGTGAATGCTTAGATAGCTAGCTTGAAGCCAATTGGCTGTCAGTAAGAACAGGTCCAGTCTAGTAAAGTCAGGAATAGAAATCTTTTTCACATCCATGCAGGTATTGTATGTGTCTGTATGCATTTATGTGAGTGCGCGCGTGTGGTTGTTACAAAAGAACAGAAAAACAGTGTTTAAGCTTCCAATAAACAATGCCAAATTGGATACAAGGTAACTGCCAATGTTACATTGAATTCACAGGAAATAGAAGTAATTTAAACAATACATGAGGCCATCTACTCATATTATAAGCTCATCAAATACACCTTTAAATATCTAAAGCACATGCCTAAACAGGAAATATGGCAAGCCTGAAAATAAACACATTTAGGCCAAATTTAAGTCATAAAAATACATTTAAATACTTACGTGGTCTATTACGCACACGCAGGAAAAACAAATAAAGGAGAACACAGTACATCCAGATGCAAAAGAGGGAAGATGTTGTGGGACAGGTGGAGCTAATAAAGCCTGATAGAGTCATAATTGGCTTGAGATCAGGAGGGTGGAGCTAGAGGTTAATAGGGAAATTAACTGGCTAAGAGGGGTGTGGCACATGCTTTGCACACTGCAGCTGAGGCTATGTTTACACGGAAACGATCTGAAGAAAAAACGCAAAAGTGGCGTTGCGTTGTCACTTTTTATTTTGCGTTTAGACTAGCGTGATGGTTGGGAAATCTGTGTGCATGTGGTGACGCAAAAGTGTGAGAAATTCGATGTAGTATGCACTCCAGGTGGCTAGATGGCAATGTGAAGCACTGCCACACAACAACACCATGTCCGCGCACCTGCGTACAGCCTTCCCTGTCTAGCGGACAAAAAACTTTTGCGTTTTTTAGCCAGGGAACGCCACAGTGGAACGTTTTTTAAGATTTCCACTGTGGAGTGGTTTTACTTTTTTGCGTTTTAAGCCCCAAAAACGCTGTCGCCGTGTAAACGAAAGCCACAACCGATAAAATAGTTTTACGTTTTCACTCATGAGCGTTGTCGTGTAAACAGGGCCTTAGGGACAGAAAAAATTCTCAACATTAGGCAAAATCTTTATGTAACGACAGGCCAATTTCACCTGTTCCAGTTTTTAACAATTGTTAACATGCTTTTGTCCGATTTGTAGTGAACAAAACATAATTAGCACAACATCTGTTGTGGACCATACCATTAACACAAATCATGTTATTTTTACACAAATATGCTGTCAATTAACACGTTTCTTAGTTGTTGTTTTTCCCCCAATCACTTCGGGACCACTTTCAGAAACTTGATGTCATTTTTCAAAACTAGACACATAACTCAAACCAGTCATTACTTGTAACACAGGCTCAAAGCTTATGTTTATAACTTAGCATTGTGCATTCATTTGTTTAAAGAAGCCTTGCACTCACAGAATTATTAGTTCAAATTTATTATGAAATATCATAGGAATATTAATTTATATCACCCACACACGACACCCAGTTTCACTTTGTAGTTGTTAGTACAATCATTAAATATGCAGGTTTCATTATGCAGGTTTATGCAGGTTTCACAACACACTCTGTTTTGCTCACATTGCTATGCTGTATAGAAACTTTTGACAATTGGACATAGCCTAATGTTCAGTGCATTCTGACTTACCGGTTCTCATTGTGGAAAGTTTCATGTGCTGGTCTGTGCCCATACCTCTCAAACGAGGCCTATGACCACCTCTCTGGTGAGGCATGAGCCCTCCTCTATGACGAGGCCCACAACCACCTCTCAGATGATTGACAGCAATGTGATATATTTCTACATATTACTTCCATATTTAAATATATTAAATCTAAAAAATACTATTAAAACAATAAGATGTTCCTGAACACCTACATAGGTGGAAGACTTTAATTTCATTATCATCAATTCTCTGTTTGCTAGTGTTATGATTCATTATTTATATACGTTTTGGTAGATTTAGCCCATTTTGAATGTGAAAAATACTGCTGTGCCAAGCTGAAAGTTGCGTAGGAGAATTGGGTGAAGAGTTTTGTTTTGAAAAAGTGACCTGACATGGATCCTTATGTTTGTAAAAACTCTACAACTTAATGGGTGGTTTCTTGAGCTGTACACTGATGCACACCAGTTTCACAGCTTGATTCTTTGTTTTTGTTTTTATCGCCATTGGCTAATGCGGCGCATCAAGGTCCATATGTCACTATTTACTGTAATACTGAAGATTTAGCTGTACATTTAGATTATATTTTAACATCAGTATTTAAGATTTTTATTTTACAGATTTTACATAAAAAACAATGTTTTGGCTAACTCTTGAAAAATCGGTCTGTCGTTCACAGCACGCATTACTTTACGTTTGGCACTCAAACTGCAAAACAGCCTGACAGGATATTCATACAGTTCAAGTCGCTGAAGAAGAATGTTCCTGTAGTTCTGGAAACACACGCTGGTGCCAAACTGAATGTTTTAGTTCCCTTCTTAGAACTCATATTATCCCCAATATTTATCCCTAATATTTATTCAGCCTCTCTCACCAAACACAATATTTGACGTGGCCTGTAAAAAGGAAAAAAAAAAAAGATCAAGACAGTTATATCATCATTTATAAGTCATTAGATTTTGTGTACATATTTAATGATCATGGTCAAGCTATTATTAATCATGTCTTCATGAGTTTCCATGAACCAAATGCTGACCTCTTCCTGTCTCCTGTCAGGCTCTGTCACTGGTCAACAACAAGATCTCCAAAGTCCACCCACAAGCCTTCACACCCCTCCGACACTTAAAAAAGCTTTATTTTTCCCGGAACCTCCTGACGGTGGTACCCAAGAACCTTCCCCCATCCCTGGTGGAGCTGCGGATTCATGAGAATCGGATTAAGAAGGTTGCAGAAGGAACGTTCTCTGGTCTGGGCAGCATGAACTGCATTGGTTTGTATGCGCGCTCGCCATTATGTGGTATAGAGGTTACAGTCTGACCAAACCATTTCCTTTTTTAGATGGAGCCTGCTGGTTTTTGTGATGGGATATTCTTTCTGATGTTGAATGCTTCTTATAGAGATGGGTGGAAACCCTATTCAGAACAGCGGCTTTGAGCCTGGTGCTTTCAAAGGGCTGAAACTCAACTACCTGCGCATCTCTGAGGCCAAACTCACTGGAATACCAAAAGGTAATTCGAATTAGTCATTAGTCATCATTAGTCAAGTCATTAAAGAGTGAACGCTTGTCAAACGATAGTCGTCACATATTCATTTTCAAAAAAGAACATTTGGATAATACTCTTCTTTGTGCAGTTTCTCACTTGAATGAGCTTTAGTAATATCCTTGGCAATAAATCACAATTTGCACAAGTTTTAATGTAATGTTAAGATCAGAGACGTGGTCCGACTTCCAATAATATAATGATGTATGTCTCTCTCCTCCCAGACCTCCCTGAAAGTCTTCATGAGCTCCATTTGGACAATAACCAGATCCAAGCCATTGAACTGGAGGACCTGAGCCGCTATAAACACCTGTACAGGTGAACCGTCTCATGACTCTCCAGCACTCCAACATACAATTTGCCTTCTCTCGGCCTGTGGGCTTTCTGTAAAGCAACAGCGCCACCTGGTGAATGAAATCTGATGGATGTGAAAATTTAAAAAAAGATTTTTATAAAACATATGTTTGTTTTATATATATATAAAACAAACAATGCTTATCACAATTTTAATTTGTAGATTATACCTTTTTACACAAAATACACAAATGTTTAAACTTGTTGGCAGTCAGACCATTTGTTTGTCTTCTCAGCCCCCTGAAAATGTATTATGTTAAAATTCTTTATCTTTTCTGAAACATTTCACGCTTGAGTAATTTAACTTTGTACTAAGTATAATCCTTTAAATTTCACAAAAATCACTTTTCAATTTCGAAACTATGCTATCAATCAAAAATCAATTTTCCAAACTATGCTAATCGTGATCTTGGCGGCACACACAAAAAATGTTTTGCTCCAAAATCCTGCATGTGCTAGATTTTTATAGTGCAGTTTGTCCTGCAGGGCTGCAGTGCCTGTTCACAGTATTTCCAGTCTATTGTGTTTCCACCTCACTAGAGGTCTGTCTCAATGAGTGTGGCCCATCTATTGTCTCTAGCTTATTCATGGTTGCGCTTGTCGTTGTTTGCCAGATTGGGTCTGGGTTTTAACCATATCCGCATGATTGAGAATGGCAGCCTATCATACGTCTCTAATCTGAGGGAGCTGCATTTGGAAAACAACCGTCTGACCCGCGTCCCGAGGGGCCTGCCAGACATGAAGTACCTGCAGGTGCGAGATATCAAGCTGATGAACGTAAAGTGCTCCATTCGCTCATGCACGATCATTGATTTTTTGACTTCTTTTTCAGGTGGTCTACCTTCATTCAAACAACATTAGTCAAGTGGGCATTAATGACTTCTGCCCTCAAGGTTTTAGTGTGAAGAGGAGCTTCTACAATGGCATCAGCCTCTTTGGAAACCCGGTTAACTACTGGGAGGTGCAGCCTGCCACCTTCCGCTGCGTTGGTGACCGATTGGCCATTCAGTTCGGAAACTATAAGAAATAGAGAAAGGATGAAAGGGAGGTTTGGGGACAAATAATAATGCTGGAATCAAAACAAAACAGAAGAAAAGCTTGGAGAAACTAGGGGTCGAAATGGTGTCAACAAACAGTGTTTCCAAATAGTGTTTAATGTGTATCTTTGGATGTATTTGTTTGTGAAGTCTAAAGAAAAAAAGGAAGGAGCAATAAAAATAAGTATTGGAACATTTTAAAAGAAACCTACGGAATATGATCTCTTACGACTGACTTGTTTCATAAGTGTGTTACCGTAAAGTTACTTTGTAAGGCCTCTTTGTTTGCTCGACACTTTTATAATAATATTATTGATACTGTTAATATTGTTATTATGCTATATTAGTTAATGTTGTATTATTAATAACAATATTTTTATAATATAATTATAATAATATTAATAATATTTTGGATGGGATATTGAAATGGTAAGGTTGAATCTTAATTTTAAATTTATGGTGCTTATAATAAGTGTATCTGTGTTGTTTGTCAAGTTTTAGATTACTTTTTTCTTCCTTTTTGTCATTGCCTTGCTTCCTTGCTTCAGGGGTCTTATTGTTGTGGGAGTAATTTAGGGCAATGGAGGAACTTTACACAAAATATAAATCAGTCAGTCAGATGCCTCATGTTTTTACCCAGCCCTCTTGGGTTCGAGGCTGATTCAGAAAAGGATTGTAATAATGTAATTTTGCACAGTTTCTCTATGAATTCCTAATATTTTCTTTGTAGCGTATTGTTAGAGGGTTTTTTCTCTTGCATTGCCACTGCATGCAACTGCATGCCTGCATGTTTCAATAAAATATCTTTCAGCTTGACTTCAGGAGCAGAAGTGGCGTACCATCATGGTCTAAAAGCTGTGACTAATAAAACTTGAGTAAACATGAACACCAAATATTGATTGAGTGAATTCTCAAACACAATGTCAAGGGGTCATCATCACTTGTTGCAAACCATGTCAGCGAAATTCCAAATTTTATACATACAAATAAAATACATAAAAGTCTTTTGTGCCAGAGCATTTTTAGCTGTTGTATTAGAATTACTTTACTTTGAAAAGTCATTAATGCTTTTGAGTGAGCAATTTTGCTATATTGCAGAATGGCTTGATTCACACAAATGAAAAGTTATCTGAGGAATTATCATCATTTTTGTAATCATTAGATTGAATCTGTTTTGTTGAGGACAGAAACAACTGAAACGTCACAGACGCCATAATTCACATCACAAAATCACATTATAAATACTTTAGACATAATCCACATGATTATAGGCCTACCTTTTCCATCAAATTAATTTCGCTTTATTGTAATCACAAGATCATCTGTCGTATGAAAACGCCCTCTAGAATTAAAACTGTTGTCTGTTTTCTCACTAGTAGGCAGCACTTTTTTTAACACAGGTATGTTAGGGCTAAGGGCTTTTATTGTAACAGCATCAAAAGAGTGCCCGTCGTCGGTAGCGCGTCACCGAATCAAACATGTCTGTCAGCGGCTCTCTGCTATAACGCGCTCAGCACGCGCTTCACCACCGAGATCCGCGACACGCTCATGCGACTGCGGATATTCGTGTTCCGTGTGACATAGAAGAATGATTATTCACAATCGAGTGATTAATATTAAATAAAGGCCTAGATATCTACAGACACTGGAGCCTCATTTGAAGAAGCGTCGCATGTGATCCGGGTGAGTCAAACGAAACGCTTGACCTGAAGTGATGAAATTAACCGTCATATTGACGATTATTTTGCAGTGACTGTTGCTAGCCTAGTTGCTCTTTGGTTTGCACTTGGCTTTGTCGTCGCTGCATGTAGTTAACATCAATTTCATGTTTCGTAATGCAAAAGATGAGCTGGTTTGTAAATAGCAGGAGATCTTGTTAATCAGTCCAGAACTATCTGTCTCTAGGTGCACTGCACAATGTTTTGTGATGGACAGGAAGAGGAGGACAGTGGTCTGTCAATCCTGTGTTTATGACCAGTCAGCACAGGTACTCAAATGCAAAAAATAAACAAACAAACAAAAAACACTGATATTCATCCCTGTTATACAGCACACTTTCATGTCCACGTCTTAGTATGTTAAATGAATGTAGCCTACTCACCTTTTGAAACATGGAGATAATGTTATCTGTTGACAAAATCAAATTTAAGTGAGCATAGGAGTGAATTATGTTTTTTTGTTTGTTTGTTTAAGAGGATGTTGCCATTTTTCCAATGTCTGAGTATGCCATGCATTTCTAAATTAAAAAACAAAAAAACAAAAGTGCAATTTATTAAGAAATATTACAGATAGTTTTTATATTTTCTTTCATACATCTAAGCATTGTTTCTTGGAAATATTTCCTGGTATTCGGGAATTACTTACTATAGCTAAAAAAGCCACTGTGCCGTAATGACATCATCCTCCAGAATGAACAAATATTAGCAATGGATTTAAATAATTCTGTTTTGTAGTATTAGAATTTTCATCTTACTTTCATCTTACTTGTTTTAGATCAGGTAAAGTTCTAGAAATTGCTATATTCTAACAAAATTTCAAAAGATTGTTCAAAAATATCAAAAGTACCTTCAAATTCACAACCTAATGTAAAGAAACCTTTTAAAAATATGTTTTTTTGCATTGTGTTATCAAGCGAGCATAATTCTGAAAATCTGATTCATAGAAATTCTTATTACATACATATTATTATTATTATTTAAAGCTACTGTGCAGCATGAAAGACCCAAAAACTGTGTGGTCTTTGCTGATTTCATGTGAGATGTGTCATTGATCCTGGGCACACTGGCGCTTTAAAGTTCTCATTTCTAGTTAGATGTGATGAATCTGTCACTATTGATTTTTGTGTTTCTCTGTTTTCCAGTGACTCGCACTCATGCCATAGATGTCCTCCCCTTAGCTCACGAGCTTACTTTATTTTCTCCCTGTCCCCGCTCTTCCCTCTCTCATGCATCTTGCTTTGCCTTCACTCCCTCTCTCTTCTCTAATCTCTCCACCCCTTCTGACTTTTCCGTCCTCCTTTCCTCTGTCACTCCTGCTCTTGTGTCGGATGTCATGATGGTGTGCTGCAGTCGAGCACTGGACTCCCCCTGCACTCTGGCTCTGCTGGTGGGCTTCCAATTTGCATTTGTCCTGTACTTCTCTCTGGGAGGCTTTCGTGGCCTAGTGTCCGTTTTGGTTCATTCCACTGAGCCTGAGATCGACTACTCTCGACCGCATGACGTCTACACCAATCTGACCTCTCTGCTGGTCCACCATCCAGGACCCAGTGGACCCGAACAGCAGATAAGGGACTGTACACTGCCCTCTCCACTGCTGGGTAGATATAAAGCTATAAATAATTGGATTTGTTCATTCACTTTGTTTCATTGCAGTTTTTAGATTTAAGTGTACCCAAAACACTTCAACGAGTTTAGTTCACATACAATTCTGTCATCATTTATTTACACTTTTATCTGTCCAAACTTGTGACTCTTTCTCCTGTGGATCACACACAAAAATATATATTTTGAAGAATGTGCTAGTTGCTGTTTTCCATGAAATTACAATGAAGGAAAACTGGAGCATTCAAGAATCAAAAAGGAGGGAAGAGGACCTTAAAAATAGACATGGTCCTCACTGCAGAACACGAAATCCAGGGGGAGGAGTTGGATCCAGATCCAACTCCTCCCGCCTTACATATACCCGTCTCCACCCCCTGATACCCAACCACACCCCTAATCCTACCCATCTCCACCCCCTGATCTCTAACCCCACCCCTAATCTTATCCATCTCCACCCCCTGAACCCTAACCCCACCCCTAATCTTACCCATCTCCACCCCCTGATCTCTAACTCCTAATCTTACCCATCTCCACTCCCTGATCCCTAACCCCACCCCTAATCTTACCCATCTTCACCCTCTGATCCCTAACTACACCCCTAATCTTACCCATCTTCACCCTCTGATCCCTAACTACACCCCTAATCTAATCCATCTCCACCCCCTGATTCATTACCACACCCCTAATCTTACCTATCTCCACCCCTTAAATCTGGATCCAACTCCGCCCCCTGGATCTCATGTACTGCAATGAGTTTCTACTGTAAAAATATCATTACATGACATGTATTCAAAATTCCATGTCTTCTGGAATTTAAGTTCTGGGGGGATACCAGTTAGTTTCATTTTATTGTTGACAATCAATAGTACCTTTTTACAGTTGTGTAAAAAAATAAAACTCTAAAATTAAATAATTATCAATTAAATAATCAGTTTTAAACATGCCAATAATTCTTTTTTTACTTGAATTATTAAATTGATTTAGTTTAGTTTAAACTAAGTTTAAAAACTTATTTTTTTTTAACAGTAAATCTTAGTGAAACTACGTTCTTAGTGTTTTAAAGAATAAGTGAGATGACCGAATAGGTAGTCTAAATGTAAAAATGAGCACAAACAATTAAATATTCAATATCGACCAATGCAATAAATAAATAAAAAATCACTGATATTGTGCAGTAACATATATGGTCCAATACATTGTGCATTACTATTCAAAAATGTTCCTTTGTGTTCAACAAAAAGGAAGAGGGTCATACAAGTTTGGAACAACATAACGGTAAATAAACAATGGCATCATTTACACTTTTAGGGAAACTATTCCATTAATTTCATGTTGTAGAACAGATTTTTACAACAAATGCATGTGTGTTGCTCTCCCCCTGCTGTCTGCCAGTGGGTCCTGTTTCTGTCCACCTCTCCTCACCCCCCTCCCTGGAGGAGATAAAAGAGAAGAACCCCTTGGTGACCTTAGGGGGTCATTACCGCCCACCAGACTGTGAAGCACGGCACCACACAGCCATCGTGGTCCCCTACCGGAACCGTCAGACCCACCTCCGCGCCCTCCTCTACCATCTGCACCCCTTTTTGCAGCGCCAGCAGGTCCACTACGGCATTTACATTGTGCACCAGGTCTCTTGTTTGTCGTTACGCTGACTTGTCACATTTATTGTATGGGGAAAATTCCTAGCAGTAATTAGATGAAGTAGCTGGGACAAAGGGTAAACATACCTCGTAGCTTTTTGTCAGTCTATATTAGTGTTTTATTCTTTCCGAAGAATGGATTTGTACAGTTGATTTCCTCATAGTCTGTGTTATCAGTCAGGGAACTCCACGTTTAACCGAGCAAAGTTGCTAAATGTTGGAGTGCGAGAGGCGCTGAAAGAGGAGGACTGGAGCTGTGTTTTCCTGCATGACGTTGACCTGCTACCTGAGAATGACCACAATACCTACACCTGCCACCCCCAGTACCCAACACACCTCTCCGTGGCTATGGACAAGTTCAGATACAGGTGCCCTACCCACAATAACTGGAATTTTGTGTGTGTTTACAAGCCATTTCTCTAATTTGATCTTAATGAAATTGTGGGGGGTAATAAATTACTTATTTATTCCTGTGATGTAAAGCTGAATTTTCAGCATCATTACTTCAGTCTTCAGTGTCACATGATCATTCAGAAATCATTCTGATATGCTGACTCAAGAAACATTTATTATTTATTGTTGCAAAAATGTTTTTCGATTAAAATCAGAATTTCAAAAGAAACATTTTCAAGAAAAAAACAACAATTGTTGGATATAGCTGCAAGCAGCACCACAGAGGTACATTGAGGAGCTAAAAATCAAAGGAGACGTTTTGAGCCAAGGAATCAATGGAAAAAAAATTGTTTCTATCCCTTATGGTTCAAAAGCATGGTGGTGCTAGAGGGATTGGGTTAGAAACTCCAGAATTGCTGTGGTCAATGTTCAGACTGTCCTCTATCTGTGTGGCAAATATATTTTCAATATATGGTTGTATGGGCTGCCATAGACTCAGTAGCAAAAAAAGAAGAAAAACACTAACGGATATAATAGGTGCTTACACAGCTTCATTGCCCATAATTAAGCAACAACTTTGACTTTTTAATCTTTTATTTTTAAATTTTCGTAGAATATAAATTTTAGCGAACTTCTAGAAACCAAAAGTTCATCCTCTTCAGTCTTCATGCATGGTAAAATAGACTATGTAGTTCATTTATTATTAGTGCTGACACAGGTGTATGCAGTAGCCCATGGGTCTGCTCCTCTAAATTGACATCCAGGTCTGCACATTTTGGGTCACAGAGTTTGCATTTGTGTATTCTGCAGCCACAATGTCCACCTAGATATAAACATTCACTGAGAACAGAAAGATTGCAGAGAAAACAACCCATATATTCAGTCCACCAAGGCTGAGGACAACATCAGGAGCGCTCTGTGATGAATCCACTGAAGGCTGTAAAACATTCAGACAGACACGACACGAGAGTTAGTCCTTGGGTAGAAATACAGAGAGATTAGGAAGAAAGATACATAGCAGCAGCTCATCTAGCTATCACTCAAAATTTGATAAATAGCACTAAAGAATTTAGAAAGGGTGTTCAAGGGATCTCTGGAGCTTAAGGGTTGAGTGAGCGATCGCAGTTACACTACTACCTTACTACTTCTCTCACTACCTAATTCTTTTTTTAAAAGAAAAGAAATTATTTTTATTTAGCTGTAAGACATTAAATTTATCAAAAGTGAAGATTTTTATAATAAATTCTGTTCTTTTGAACTCTATTTGTCAAAAAATCCTGAAAAAATTACTCTTTAACATTGATATTAATATGAAATGTTTTTTGAGCAGCTAATCAGCATTATTGGACGATTTCCTGAGGATCATGTGACACTGAAGACTGGACGACATTACAAAACATTTAAAAAATCTTACCAACCCCAAACCTTAGAACAGTAGTTTTTTTTTTATATGTGGTAGCCATTTGAAATAATGAGTTACACATTGCGCTTGTTGCATTTTTTGTTTTTTTACCTAGCCCTGACAATAATTCACTTCCAGTTATTTTTAGCTGTACAAAACAGCTCTTTATGCTGCTTGATATTGCAACCTGGTATTTCTCAGCATATTATTTTAATGTATTGTCTTAATTATAAACATGCAGGTTTGTAGACCAAACAATTTATAGTTTTTACTTACTGTTATTTCCCTATAGTGGCTAATAAATCTGAAGTTTCGCACATTCACAGAAAACAGCATACTTCTGCGTTGAAAAATAAGATGGATACTGCACACTTCACTAAATGCAGCAGGTCATATAGTTATTCAGTGCATAGAAAACAATTACATACTGTACACTATATACTGCAGAAATTGTAGTATGTTTTTCTAAAAAGTTATAACTGGGTTATTACAATTCAAGCTTTATAAGGGGTCTACGTAGGTTTTCCATCCCTTTTGTAATGCATGTAACTGCAGGGGAAGCTGTGACACTTCAGATGGAATGATTGATGAAGAAACAGGTGACCTTATTCCTCTGTGCCTCACCAAATCACGCTCTGACTCCACCACAGGCTTCCATACTCTCAGTACTTCGGAGGGGTGTCTGCTGTAACTCCGGAGCAGTATCTCAAAATGAACGGCTTTCCGAACCAGTATTGGGGCTGGGGAGGGGAGGACGATGACATCGCAGCTCGGTGAGGATGGCAAAATAGAGTTTAAATAGCATTTTCAAGAGTTATTTCAACATAAAACAGCCTGAAATGTTGTAAACTGGCATGTCTACATCCTTGTTAAGCATTTGTATTGCACATCTCTCCATCATCATTTTGTTTTCACTTCACAATCTCATCTGTCTCTTGTCATTATTCTCATTTTCACTGCATCCGTCTATCCCTCATGCCCTCCCCCACATAGCCACAGGAGGGACCAGTAAGTACATGCATGAATCACCAGTTTGGACTCAAGGCTTCTAACTATTTAGATGTCAGTATTACTTCAGTGATTATAGTTTTTTGATTCAATTATAAATTCAAGTAACATTATTTCTTTGACTATGAGAAACTTGAAAGTCTGAAGTTGTTGAAGCCTTGAAGCCAGAATGAGTCAGGTGTAGTGGATAGTGTTGAGGATTTGAAACATTTTCTTTATAGTTTTAAACCCTATTGATTTTGTGCATTGACAGCTCTTTTAGAACTTTTGAGGAAATTAAATGAAATTCCAATTCAATGTGTTTGCATAGACTTTTCACAGTCTTTTTAGAGGCGACATAAATGCAAAATAATATTTGGCCTTCTCTATAAACTAAATAATAGTATTAATTATGTTTAGCTTCATGTTGTCTTATGAACAACCAGTATCCACAAAAAAAAAATAAAAAATAAACATGACTCATAAGAGCAATTTACAGACTTTCAGCATTTTTCAATGAAAAAATCAAAGAAAAGTAATTAATTGAAGTAGCTCTACACAACACATATTGAAAAGTGGTTTCCCCAAATTCAACTGAAAATGCAACTTTTAATAACTTCTGCTGTCTCAAAATAATTCAACCCCTGAATAGAATCCCTCACAACAGCTCAAATCTGCAAAACAGGTGTCATCTCAAGCAAACCTGATGCAACTAATCAAGGGTCAAGCTAGATCATGTGAAATATCTGAACTGGCTAGATTTGTTAAGTGTCATGTTAGAAATATAAGTTTAAAGAATGGTCCTAAAAGTTAAGACCAAATTTGTGAGAAGGCAGGTTCAGAAAAACCCTTGCGGGACCGCAGAAGACTTGCATCCAGACTTGGTGGCAACAGGGACTGAGGTTTCAGCTTGCACAGTAGCATGTACCAAATGCATGCGGTTTCCATGCCAGAAATCCAAGACCTACACCACTACTGACCCAAAAGCACAACAAAAGTCGGCTCCAATTTGCTCAAAATCATATAAATAAGCCATAGAAGTTTTGGAATTCTTTTTTGTGGAGTGATGAAACAAAACTGTACCTTTTCGGCCCTATTGATCAGCGGTATCTCTGGAGGAAGAAGACTGAAGCATATGCTGTTAAGAATACTGCCTACAGTTAAGCATGGTGGGGCTGCTTTGCATCCTTTGGCACTGGAAAACAGCGTGTGGAAGAAAAGATGGATCCACTGAAGTATCAGGAAATCTTAGGAGAAACCGTCATGCCATTAGCGAGGAAGCTGAAGCTAATTGACCCCAACCATACCTCAAATTCCACCAAGGCTTGGTTGAAGAAGTAGTCCTGGAAGATTCTGGCCTTCATATTCGTCATTTCACTTGGTTGGGTTTGAAGAAGGCAGTTGCAGCACGCAAAAAAAGGGTTTGTGAGACTGCTGAAGTCATTAAAAGTTGCATTATAATTTGAATTTAGGGAAACCACTTGAAACGTTTGTTGTATTGAGCTATTTCAATTACTTTTGTTTGATTTGTTCATTGCTGGCCGTCCGTACATTTGTCCAATAAACCTGATTTGCAATGGGGGTTGAATAATTTTGATTACAACTGTTTAAAAACCTGAATCATAACAGTTGTTCATTGGCGACTCTGACTATACTGGTTTGGCTTGTGTTTGATTCACTAAAAAGGTAATTCGTCAGGAATTGATGGGCTACACAGCTGAATGGTTTTGATTCATTCCACAGAACTAGCTTGTAATATATGTCTGTTTCGTGCTATATATTCAATAAGTTTGAAGTTTATTTTATTTATAAAGCACATTTAAAACAACCTTGTTTGACCAAAGTGCTGTACAAAATATAGCTATTTAAATCCATACAAAAAAGTAAAAACAACTTTCACAAGACATTAAACGCTGTTTTATGCTTGGGATCAATAGCAGTGTTCCATTGAAAAATTAGTCTAGTGAATGACTTTCATTAAATGCTTTAGTACAGTAGCGGTTCCAATATTAATGGAACCAAATGTTACTCGGCAAAAGTCGTTTTCGCAAAAGGCTGACATTTAATTGGATAGAATACATGTCTCAAGAAATGGTAAAACTCTTTGGTTGCGTTGTTGACAAATGAATGTTCTGTAGAATTTGGATAGATTCCCTCAACCATCCACACACATAAAATCCTCTAATTAATGAATTGGATAAATTAGGCTACATATTTTGGCTTTAAAACAATGAAATTCAGCAAAAGGCGATGACTTTGGGGCACTATAAATTATCAAATGTAAAAATATTTTGGAAGTTCAAAATCCATTTGGCTCAAAAATCGGTTTGACTGGGCATGAGACCTCTGCCTCTGCGTCTTTGACAAGATAGCACCTTTGATTCCAACAGTGTTTTTTGTATTCCCTGTTGTTTAAAAAGTGTACACGGGTCGATTCACCATGAGCAATTTTTCAGGGTACAGGTCAAATCTAGTCCCTGGCAAAAAGTATTTTTAGTGGAGATAGTCCAGGAGTAACTGACGTTACATGTGTTGTTGTTGAAGAACATTTTGAAGGGCATATCAGCTATTGGTGATTTGCAAACCTGACTGTCGCATAATTAACCGTCAGTTAGTATCCTTGCATGACTCAGATGGCTGTACCAGAGGTAAGAACCCAAAGTTTTAAGTATTTAAGTACTGGATTAGACTCTCCAACTTTAGCTTTTGGGGATTTTGAGTTGTGTTTAGAACATTCTTACATAAGAATCCTCAACAACAGTAGTTTTCTAGTTAGTTCACATTTATCTGGCCCACCTTGCAGACTTTGCTGTAAATGGTTTTCCTGCTGTGCTTTGTGTTGTTCTCTCTTTTGTCCTTTTGATAATTCATACCATCCTTCTTCTTGATGTATTTCTACTTTTGTCTTTAGAGTCCGTCTCTCTGGGATGAAGATAATGCGCCCTCCTTTGGCCATTGGTCATTATAAGATGATCAAACATAAAGGAGATCAGGGTAATGAGCAGAACCCGAGAAGGTGATGTCACATGGCATATAATGCTTTGTTACAAATGAATAACAATGTATTATTACATAGAAATGGATGGATGAATAGATGGACTATTGTATCCATTTGTTCAGTCCGTTTATTGAGTCTGTTCATCTTCATGAATTGATTCTCGTAGGTTTGATTTGCTGAAGCGCACAAGGCTGAACTGGCGCTCAGATGGACTGAACTCATTGACTTATAAGCTCCTGTCCAAAGAGTTGGACCCATTGTACACCAATTTGACTGTCAACATTGGGGATGATCCACACCATCCTCCTGTGAAGGATCCATCCTGGAAGTCACAGCCTCAACCTGCTCCAACTAATAAGATGAAGACTGAAAAAGTGGGCGTGGCCATCACTAATACCACAAAAATAGAGAAAGCCAGTAATGAAACGTCAAATGTTGTTAAAAAAGCTCCTGTGAATCAAGAAGTTGGATGATATTGATAATGGAGTTTCCACAGAGGCTTCTAACAGACAATGGAGGGAATACCAGTTTGCGCTTTGTTTTATATCGTGAAGCATTGCTACTAGGCAAATAAGTTCATTCCACTGAAAGTCGACTGAAGCTGTTTGGCAACCTCTGAATGTTGCTCAGCTACTGATATGGTGACATTTGCACAAGTCTGGAATCATTTGCTGAAGAACTCGTTTTGCTGTAGAAGTCGTATCAGAATGGGCTGAGTTGTGAACGCTCTCAAAAGTGACCTATCGACGTACCTGTCCAAGTCCAGTGTGTTTTTGAGCCGACCTGCTGCCAGCTGCTGCTCTTCATCCCACTGTGTGGGTCTGTTTTTCTGTGCCTTTTCTTCCCTTGATCCAGTCTCTTATCAACATGCCATGACTCAGTCAAAAGCATTATTACTGCATACCACTGTTATTAATACTAGAGTTGAATGCTCATTCCACATGTTTATCTATTTTTCTTTACTTTCAATATCTAATCAGCACACACTGCTTTGTGATCTAGTGCTTGAGCAGACGTGTATCACTGTGGTCTATTTTTGGTCTAACTGTACAAACTTAGAAAGGTGTGATCTTTGATAGTGAGCACTGGTTTATTTTCTCTTTTAGCTGCTCAGATATCTATTAATAGTTTTATGATACAGTATAAAAGAGTTGAATTGTTGTAGGTATTTTGTGGTGCCTTTGTTGGATTCCATTTTGGTTGTAGACAATCATTGGGATAAGCCGATACATTTACTTCTATTATTTGAATTCAGGAATATGTTTCTGTCAGATTAGATTTGATGGTTAGGTTGAAGGTGTGACTTTATTGTAAGATGTTAGTTGACATTTTTAGATTTTATAAACATTAACCAGTTAATGGGTATTTTTATGATTAGTTATATAGCAGCAAGAATTAGTTTTATTTATTGTTCAAAAATATTGGTTGATATCACCCATCATGGTACTTTTTCAGTATATGCTGTAAATTAAGCTGAAATCTATATTAAATACAATCATTGAGTATAAGCTATTTGAGGAACAAAGATTTTAGTGGCAAGTTCTTTTGAAAATAAAATTGTATTGCACATTATGTTAGCAGATCCACTGGCATTTTTCCACTAAAGATCAAATAATTATCTGTAAATGATAGTCTGAAGGTGCTCATTCATTGAGATTTTACCCCATCATGTGACATGATGCATATCTTGTTGTATTTACGACATATTTCAAAACCTAAATATACATTTCAAAGAGTGTTGAAAGATCAGTATATTATGTATTCTGATTTTGATACACAATTATTTGTATGACCGACTTAAGATTTGCATTTGAATTAGAACTATAAAAGGTTTTTGTAAATAATTAAAGACAGTATTCTGACATGCATGGGGCAGGTATATTTCATCATAGCATATTTGCAAGACTCTTGTATACCATATATATATAATTATTAAAGTATATAGTTTTCTATCAGATATTTGGAATTGGTGTTAAACTATTTTGATGCCTAATAGTCTCTAGCTTGAGAAGACCATTACATCTGATATTAACAATTTAGATGTGACCTACTCCTGCCATGTCATTTTTGGTCAAACAATTTATTTATTTATTGTCAGTTTTTTTTTTTTGATAACTATATATATATATATATATATATATATATAATACACACACACCTACATACTGATCAGTTATCTTGTAAATAAACACATTGACAACATTGTAACTTTGTGATCTGACCATGCAGCTGCTTTATTGTATGTTTATTAACAGAGAGTGGAAAAATGATTTCACAAGGGTCTTGGCCTTCATCTTTAGAACCTGTGACTGGCTCTCAAAGGGATAATTGATCCAGAAATGCACACCATTGAATTCCAATGTAAGGATAAAAATGTTACATTTCTGAAAATACCTTCTTACTGTATGTTCCACAGAAAAAATAAAGAAAATCATATAGGTTTGGAATGATGTGAGGATGGGTAAACAATAACAGAATTTTAATTTTGGGTAATCTATCCATTTCAGTTTCCCAAGCTTTCAGCGTCTGCTCCAAAAATCACTCATTTGCTTCCAGTCACCAAAAACATTAACCGATGACTAGTGAATCAAGCTGATTTTGTGTTCTATTGGGCCTACAGGTTTGTCAGTGCATTATTGAGCAAATAAAGCAAAAATATTGAAAATATCTAATGATGTTTTTATCTTTTTTTAAGAATATTATTAAAATACAGTCATTAAGGTACTTTGATGTATTTTCTGGTGATACTTGACCCTGCATTCAGGCAGCATTTCATTTAAGCAGATTCCATTACAAAAGCCATTTAGTAAAACTAATCAGCTTTAGCTTTATTGAAACAATTCAGTTAATGTGTTCTGACACACACACATTGCGAACAAACGGAGAGCACTGTTATAAATCATTGGAAACACAAAAATAATATCTGTAAAGTAAGTGTTTTTCAAAGAAGTGGTACACTTACGTAACAGAGGAACTTTTATAACTGCCCATACAGGAGATCTGATTAAAATGGTGTTATTTTTGCTGAGATGCTGATCTGCCACTCTGGGTTGGTGGTCTTAACTCAGCTTGGCTTTCCTGAGTGGCTGGTCTGGATGGAGCCTGTTGGCTGTGGTGACTTACAGATCTAAACTGGACTTGGTTTTCATGAAGGTTTACAGACTGGGCTTGCTGGCTTGTTGGTCTAGACTGATCTTGGCAATTCTGTAATTTGGGCCTTTCTGGTTCGTTTTGGTCTGGGTCACTCATATGTATTTTTGTCTCTACAGCAGGCTGTTCCACATTTATGTTTTCCTGTAAGAATATTGTTTAGTCAGAATTAATAAACAATGTATTTTTTTATGACAGCATATCATAAGTAGGTTATATTAAATACCCACCCCATTGTGAGAGGATCTGTTTATAGCCTGGTTGTCACCAAGGGCCCCATGAGTCTGATTTGTGGCAAATTTAATCCTTCCCCAGGTCCTGAGGCGACTCTGTCCCTCTTGTGAGCGGGCAGTGGGGTTTATGGAAGCAGGAGAGATTTGGCGAGGTAAGTCCCATGTGCCTTGGAATGCTGACCATGAACTTCCACGCTAATAATGAAATCATTTATAAATAGAAAAATTACAGTAAAAGTAAGTTGCAAAACGTGTTACGCTTTGCATTTAAATTCCATGAAACTCATATAATCAAACCTTTGTTTTCACACCAGGCAGAAGATGGCCACGGTCTGTGGCTATAAATGTAGTGTAGCCTTCTGCTGCTGATGGTCTCTTGAGTAACAAAAGAAGTAAATAGACCAAACACAAGTATTTGTAATATGAACTAAGTTACTATTATTCCTCTCCAATTTGTGTAAGTGTGTCACTTAATGGGAAAACAACTCAAGATTTAATTTGTCTTTTTTTTTAATTAAAGACATTTATAATGTTGACGCATTCTGTTTGATTGATGTGCACTCATTTGGATTTTAATTTTGATGACAGGGGGATTGTTCATTCATTGTTTTGCTTAATGAAAAGGCTCAGTAACAGTAAAATGTAACGTTACAGTTCAAACGTTTGGGATCAGAAAGATTTCCCGAAAGAACATAATACTTATCAAGGATTCATTAAATTGATTAAAAGTGACAATGAAGACATTTATAATGTTACGAAAGATTTGTGTGGAAAAAAAATCTTGCCAGATGACGTTAACGTTACCTGCTTAAACTGTTTGGGGATGGTCCAATTCTGGAGCCTTTGCGGCCTATAGGCGTTTTCATACTGCAGAAATCATAATAAACATGTTTAATATGTCAAGTTGATTCAATCCAATAAAAAATAGTTTAAGAATAATGCCAATTAAAGGACCTGGTTTGCAGAGTAACTAGACGACATCTTTCCGCGCTGATGTTTTGGCAGTGGTCTCCTAGCAACCTCTCAAAATGTCAGGACAATTATACATTCAAATCAGTTTACTTTTTCTGCTCTTTGACTTTTTAAGACAGTCAAATTTGATTTGATATTAAAAATATTTTATATTTTATAAAATAGCAGAATATAAACATTTTCCATTTAGTTCAGCGCACAGGTGTGTCATCCCCTACGTTGGGGGCGCTGTAGACCATAAGAGCTCTATGTTGCGCGCTTAACGATCAGTCGAGTGAGAGTCTCACAGCGTTGGACAAACCTCGATGGGACAAACGAATTGTACAAAATAATTAATTGTTACGTTTATTGTAAAAAATGCACCCAAACAGTGAGTCTAAACTGAATAACACGCTTTGAAATTGTAACCAGCTTCCTGCAAGACGTAAAATGAGCACTCAGGCTTCAACATCTGTATCTGTCAATGAGGCGAGAGGCAGACGAAGTGCTGATGATGTCGAGAACTCCAAAACACACTTCAGAGTCTGTCGGTTTATCATCGAGACTGGTATTTGCAACTCGCATTCTGGAATATTTGTGTAATAAACGTGTTTTTAATTGCAATAAATGTAAGTATACTGTAGCAGCTCCCTTGTTCATTGTCATTGGGTGCATCTAATGTTTTCCCCATCTGTAGGAGTGAAGTTAGGCATGAGATCTGTGCCCATGGCTACAGCATGTGTGCTGTATCACAGGTTCTTCCAGTCTGCTAGTCTGCAGGTCTATGAGCCTTACCTAGTGGCCATGTCTGCCATCTACCTCGCAGGCAAAGTAGAAGAGCAACATCTCAGGACAAGAGATATCATCAATGTTTGTCACAGGTATAAAAGGGGATATTACATAGCTGTTTAGTTCTCAAAGTCAATGCACATTAGCTCGCTGTGTATTTCTCTTCAATCCAGATACTTTCACCCAGACAGTGAAGCACTGGAACTGGATGTGAAGTTCTGGGAGTTGAGGGACAGTATCGTACAGTGTGAGCTTCTCATCCTCCGGCAGCTTAACTTCCAAGTGTCCTTTGATCATCCACACAGGGTAATGCATGTGACGGGTACCTTCTTCTCAACTAGATTTTTTTTGTATCCGCAATATATCTGTTTTCCAAAGAAAAGTAAAGTTGTATATTTGTGATAAAACATAGTGTAAATAAATGATGACAGAATTCATTATTGGGAGAACTATTGTATCAAAATTTTAAAAATGGATGGTTTGCAAATTGAAGTCTATATTGTTTACTGTACCTTATGTGTAAAACAATATACACTTTAAAATAATATAATCAATTTACAACAATGAGGTAAAGAACTAGTTTTTTTTTTTTTTGCTTGCATTTAATCACAAGGCAACTGTAAAATGTAAGTTAAAGTGTTTATTTTTTTCACAGACACAAATAAAGTTGAAACATTAATATGACTACTTGGGAATAATTTAAACATTTTTTTTAAATAGATTAATACTAAATAGGAATATTTACAAAACTAAAAATGTTAATAAAATCTATAATAATATACAAGTAATATTGGTATTTGCAAAATCTTTCATATTCAAAGTTATTTGATTTTATTCTTATTATTGATGTCTTTTAGCAATTTCTCCTTATGAATCTTTGCTTTATGAATTCTAGATCCTTTTTGTGCATTTATTTCATTCTCGATTGTCAACAATTTTGTGAATTGAATGAATTCTATTTTGATAAATTGCAACATTACTCTCATCTTTGTACCTTCTTTAACAAACTAATGATGTCAAAACATAATTCACTTTTTTTGCACCCCAGTACCTGCTGCACTACCTGCTCTCTGTGAGGAGTCTTTTGAATCGCCACGCCTGGTCTCGAACCCCCATCGCAGAGACTGCCCTGGCTGTATTAAAGGACAGTTACCATGGCTCTGTGTGCATCCGCCATAAGCCTCAACACCTTGCCCTCACCTCCCTCTATCTTGCTCTCCAGACATATGGAGTGCAGCTCCCCAGAGGAGAACGAGAATGGTGGCAGGTAGGAGTTTTACAGTTTCATGTGGCGAAAAAACATAAGTTCAGGCAGCATTTGGGTCATGCTGTGTTATGCATTGAGTCACCAAGACTAGTTGGAGCCTCACTGGTCCAGAGCTGAATCAGGCATCAATTGAGCCACGATTTCAGTAACCTTTAGAGTGCTGGATGTTGTTCCCATGGCAATAGGGGCACCTAATGGTTGCTGCTTGGTCTGAGAGAAATAGCTTTGTCTTTCACACAAGTTCCCTTGGTGACACCCCCGAGTAATATTTAAAAAGAACCAAACCATTTCATATGTTTCAAAGCACTCTTAAAGCCACTTGCTTTGCTTCAGTTTCCTAGAATTCTGTTAAGTGCTATCACGAGAATACAATAGACTAAGGCCTGATTTCACAGACGGCCTTAGATTAAGCCAGGATTCGGTTTTCGTTCAATTAGGGCATTTAATTAAAAAAAAGTAAACATCAATAAATAAATGTAATAATTATCACACTGCCAAAAGTTCCATATCCCTATGTGATGCCATCTAAGATTGAAGGTTTGTGGTACTATTATAAAATAACAAACCTGTTTAAGGTTACGTACATTTAGCCTAGCTCCTTGAATGTACCATGCCCCACTCTCTGGTTTTGAACGCCTTCTCACTCTTCGTGGGTTTCCTGTTTACAATAACCTATTTAGACTACAAAATGTAGCCCATTTCTGCAATGTATTTGATTTGACACAGGATGACCCAGCAGTTGTTTCACTAAACCACTAAAAAAAACACCACGTCACCAACAAGAGACTAGAGTAGACTCTATTATTAGTTTCCTTAGAACTTAGTTGTCTCAGATAAAGGGTGCAGGTGGTCCAAACTCTTGAATCTGCATTGATGGTTGTTGTTTTTGCTTGTTTCATTGCAGGTTGTTTGTGCAGAGATCACCAAGGCTCAGATTGAGACCATCATGAGTGAATTACTGCAGCTCTATGACATGGAGGCCAAGTGTACCTGAGAGACAAACAAATGAAACTGGTATTAAAACAAAACAACACACTGATCACTTGAGAGCTACGACAATGGTCTTAACGCATTCATTCAACCCTCTTTCTTTTTGATATTGTGATGTAAGCTAATGAGCTCTACATGTTAATTTAAGGCTCTTCAAGAATTAAGAATGATGAGGGGAATTTAGAAATATATTAGGAACCCAGCTTTTTAAGTGGAGGTATGAAAATCAGACTTTAGCCACGGCACATCAATCACTTCTCAGCCATCAACCTACTTTCTTCTCCTACCTTGTGCTATTTTCCCCTTAAGAGGGGGAGAGAAATTACAAAAGAGATGAAATAGCTGGTTTATGAAAGAATGAAACAAAAGAAAAGCCATCCCCGAGCTAAATTGTGAGGTAAAACGTTGTGAGATTTGAGCTCTTTCTTTTATATTTTATTTCAATTACCATACTCTAGTCTTCTCCATACAGATCTTGTCCCAGGAGGCTTCTTTATGTAACTCCCAAAAGCAGAATTATTGTATCATCATCATTTTATTAGAAACCAGACTTCTATTTCAAACTTCAAAAAAAACAACAACAAAAAAAACACTTCACTGATGTGAACTTTTCATATTGTCAGCTTCTGATGTGCATGAACTAACAGACGGATCGTTCTAAGGTCTATATTTAAAAATGTAATTTCTAATAAACATTTTTTGTTCTATAGTTTTTTTGAAAGAACATCTTTATATAGTCTGTCTTTGTAATTTTTTCCCCCATCTATGATGTTCTACTTCAAATTTCTGGATCTAGTTGGGTCAGGACATCGCTCTAGAGTGGATCTTAATAAGTTACTATGGCAACTGCTATTGTGGAGGGAGCCTTTGAAACATACAAATGTGAGACTCCATTATAGCACACCTGTCAACCTCAGCACATCAAATAATTGCGGTCGGGGAAATGTAATAATTTAGTCATCATTTACCAAATCAGTCATTGCTAACATGTTAAACAGCAGTTTCCCCTGTAGCTAACTCAATTCTGTTGACCTGTGACTGCTGCAACTGCTCTATACGGGATTTCAGTATGCAACATTTAGTATTAACATTAATCCCTGAACAAGACGGATTATGAAATCAGTATGATTTAGGAATTGTGTATTTAATCGCTACAAAATATCGTAGTAATTTGTTTGCATGAATTTTATCTACTCCAAATTATTTTATGGTAACATTACATAATGCATTAAGCATTGTGCACTAACAATTTGACAGAATTTATTCATCTTGATTAATGTTAATTTTTAAATACAGTATATTAATACATTTTCTAATGTTAAACAATTAATTTAAAATAATAGTTAATTCACTGTGAACAAACATGAATTTACAATCAACAATTTTAACATTATTAACCTAAGTTAACAAACACTGTAAAAACCATTGTTCATTATTAATTCATGATATTTAATGCATTAACTAATGCACTAAAATTCATATTAGAAAGTTAGTGTTCAAATTTTACAGTTCACCATCATTTGGGCCGATGCAGATGAATGAATTCTCTTGTAAGTAGTTTTAAGGGTGTTTGGGAAAAATATCTGAACATTCCTGCTTCACTCTCGCTCTCTTTTTGCCACGGTTACGTGTACACACACACATACACACACATCTCACAGCAGGCAGGCCCTAATGCTGGGCATCATGAATTATGGAGAGGGTACATGTGCAGCCGGATTCTCTTCCATCAATAAAACATCAGCATGGCCCTCACTATGGGATAGAGTGCTGGGAATAGGAAGGATGGGATTGATTGTGACTCAAACCTTATCTCTTTTGGTTGCCTACTTTCAATCCGTGTCCCTCATTCCTAGATTTTGTCCTGTGTGAAAGCAAGCCTCTCCGTAACATCCTTGGCTCTGTGCTTCCCTCTCATGGAGTCTTTCATCTCTTTCCTGTGCTCTCTCTCTCGTCACTGTCTCATAAATCACTCAACTCTTTTCTCCAATTCAAGGTTTCTCTACTTATATTCATCTCTACCATTCCTCTCCTCTGCTGGTGCTAAATGAGTTATGAATTGGGGTTATTTCTCAAATTGTTTAGTTTCTTCAGTGCACGGCCCAACCTGCAAACAACCCAATCCCCCCATAAAATAATATTTTCCTATTTCTGTACATAAATCATTTTGGAAGGACTACAATATCTTTTGCTGGACATCAGAACTTGTGCCAGTTTTGGGACCGCAGCCAAATCAATCAACTCTTAAAGAGGCAAAGTATTGATGTTCAATTCACAGAGTGTTTAAGAAAATCTAAATTAAAGTGTTGTAATGTATATTTCTGTATTTACAGCACAATACGAGATGGAAAGAAGTGCAGGGGTATCTAGAAACGAGTTAAAGGTAAATTGGAGTAGAAATGGGTTGATTAGCCATTAAAGGAATATATACCCCAAAACTTCAATGAATTAATAAAAACACTCCTTCAAAAATAAAATCATCTTTTATGTTCCACTGAAGAAAGTCATACAGGTTTGGAACAACATGAGAGAGAGTAAATGATGACAGAATTTCGGTTTAATGCTGCAGTGACAAAATCTTCTCAACTCTGCTAAAGTAGCTGCCAAAATGGGAAGCGGTTCAAATCTGATCTCCATCCCAGAAAAGAGAGCCTTTATATGAAAAACATTTGTGTTGAATCCTAGAGATGCTGCTAGAGTTCACAGCCATGGAACGACCTCACTCAGGTAGCTTTGGTGTGGAGTTCTTCAGTAAAGCAGGGAGAAGTAACGCACGATTGGGCGGATTGTTTTGATTGACAGCGAGACTCCATCTGTTGGGTTGGGCTCCAAGGCTGTGATGCACTACCTGCAGGGCTAATGCACGGCAGCTCTCAGGGGGACAGCCATCTCCTAAACCCTCACCTCTGAATTATAGATATAACTCCACATCTGAAACTTTCTCTTTACTTTCCCGGACGTGCCTCACAAATATTTCAGTGTGAGTATACGCCGTCTCGTGTGCACAAGTGAGGAAGAAAGATGTAGTGTTGAAGAGTGTGCATTGGGAGGTAGGCAAAATTGGCATATGTAGGCTTTTTTGTTTTGTTTTTTGCATTTTGGTTGCAATGAAACATGGATCGTTGGTGTGGAAGTGTCAAGCTTAGCCTTGGGAGTGTACTGTGGACAACTAGGTGCAACCTACCAAAAACTGATCCAAGTCTTTGTATTTCCCTCTGTGTTTTTGAGTTAAACATCTGGGAAAGAGCATTTAGTGCTTGTTGTGTGCATGTGTGTTTGCATATTAAGGCTTCAGGAGAGGCACACTTGAGCACTCGTCAGCACATAAAAGCTTTTATTCACTGTTCTGAGAGGCCTACTGCATTAGGGCTATTATATTTGAGTCCGATGTGCTTGGAGACAACTAAAAGATTACACCTGTGTGATAGTGCATCTGAATTTATGATTTGAAAACACTACAGGAAAGTCTATCTATCTATCTATCTATCTATCTATCTATCTATCTATCTATCTATCTATCTATCTATCTATCTATCTATCTATCTATCTATCTATCTATCTATCTATACTTTTTCCTACCTACCTAATCGTTCATGTGGAATATATAAATAAATACAAAATTGTACATCTTATTTCCTCTTATTTCATATAGGCCTTTCTCTGTTAGAGGCATATTAGCCCATCATTTAAATATTTATTAATTTATAAAAAAAATATTTATGTACAATTCCATAACTAATAAACCTGGTCAAGAACTACAGGAAACGTATGAACTCTGTAATTGCAAACAAAATTTTCTGTACCAAATATTAAGGTTGGTTTTTTCAGATGTATCATGTCATTCAATAAAAATGCAAATGATACTTAAAAATCATACAATTCGATTTTATGTTTTTTTGTTTAAGATTCCGTCACACAGTTGAAGAGTAGGCTACAAATTACAGACTTCTACATGCTTTGTAAGTGGGAAACCTGCAAAATCGGCAGTTTATCAAATGCTTGTTCTCCCCAGTCCCCACTGTGTATGTATGTATATATATATTAGCTTGAGATGACATTGCAGTTTCTTAGCACCTTCGTTGTCTTACGATGAATTTTTTTATAAAATAATTTACTTTAAAAAACCTCTTGTGGAAATGTAGTCTATTGGTACCTGTTTCGCGGAATGAACTGGACGCCTCTCCGTTCTGTCCTTGCATTAACTCGGAGGTTTGAACTCGGCGCATTTGGCATGTTGTGTGAGCTGACGTGATCGCACTGTAACGGAGCAAAGTGGGAGGGATTTGAGGGTGGAAAGAGAGAGAGAGTCCCCCGCGCCTCCTCCTTTCCGTCCTCTCCATCCGCGCGCATAGCAGCCCGCGCGGATGCTGCGTCCACGGTCCTCAGCGTGCAGCTCAGCGAGGGGCACTCATCACACATCGCATCTAAAATCAAAATACCGCATCACCTCGCTTCACCACCTTTTTGATTTACACGTTCAAGAAGAAGCTTAAAAACAAAGAAAACACATTTGCCTTCTGTGACACATTGGTCAGGACAGACATCTCAAAACGATGTCTCCATCTCTCATTTTTTCCTCTGCGGAACCTCCATCTAACCAGGCAACAACTGCACTATTTTAGGATCCATCATCTCCTTCCGTAGTAAACACACTGCTGAACACCTGGCTGATAAAGGACGGCATGATAACAGCTACTGAGTGAATCCAGCCGCTCTGTTTCTCCGGGATATTCCCCTTTCCCAACAAACCACGGCAATGTCCTTGGAGCATGGCCTGGTGAGTATCTGATATTTACACCAATAAGGATGTGCTTGCCATGGTAACAGTTGGCAGTTCATTTTTTATTAATGACCGCTCTCAGTCATACTGTTAAATTGCCCTTGCATATGTTTTTCTAATGCAGATCTATTCGTCATGTATATTGTGATAGCTGTCCGGCACGTTAAAACTACTGCATTAAAGCCTTAATAATCTACTTGTTTAATAATTATTTCCAATGACACGTTTTCTCATCTATGAGGTGTTTTTCTGACTATTTACCATTCCCTTTCTTTTAAATGTGTTGAACTCTATGGCTTCCCGGGGTGTTCTGACATTTTCCTACATAGAAAATGTATCATGCACTCTCGTTTTGTAAGCCTACTAAGTACACGTACACCCAGCTAATAGTTGTGTTGTTTTTGTCTAACATGTCTGTGCGTGTGCATCTCACACTGGTACCCACACTGGTCACCTTGCGGAGGGGCATTGCGCTTATTCCGGATGCGAGTGGCGCACCATCCTCTCACGACCAGCATCTTCGCGCTAATAATTCAATTAACATCGCGAGCCGCTCACAAGACTCAAAAGAAGCCCGTTTTGTTCGTGACTACCCGGGCTGTCGGGCTGGCTTTTGTGTGAGGACCGGTCGCCCTCTGAAGGTGACCAGTAAAGGTCATTTTATTGTGGAAAACCGCGCGATGGGAAACGCACCTGGAGCGCGGTGTGGGAACTTCACTGTCTGAGTTGCTCATGATGCTCTGCTGTTATTTTCCTTGCGGACTTTCCCCCCTTCCTGCTGCAAGGTGTGTGAAGTATGCTGGGTGTGGGGCGAGGAGAGATGGGGTAGTTGTAGTCTCGCATGGCTCAGACAGCCCGGTGACCGTGATGAGTCCGTAAATCTATACTCGACTCTGATTGGCCATTTACGTATGACCGTCAACGCAGGATCCCAGTTCTGGGGGTTTACATAATTTCAGAGAAATTGAGACTGTTTCAGTATAACTGTGAGGAGAAAAAGAGACGTTTAAAAATGTACCAGCGACTTGAAAAACACGTCACTACTGGCTGATTGATATTAACTGGTGTGTGACACTGTGTGTGTTCTGTTTTATACAAATTGGTGGCTGTAGAGAAGTATTTCATTCTGATATCAGGCTCCTGGACTCATACGTTCTTTGAGTTTGTTTGATCAATTTAGGGGGATTGGTCAGTGTTGAGAATTATATCATCATAGTTTTACCAATTACAAATGACCTACAAGGTTGACATCAATATCACGACACTTTCCTCTTGAGGTAACAAAATAAGTTGTTAGACTTGGTGTAAGAATATGAAGGATTTACAGGATTTTTAGGTCATTTTACATCTGGTTTATAGTTGGTGATCATGCTAGGGAATTTTAGATGGCAATGTTTAATTTTATATGCAACATCACACAAGGTTGTATATATATATATATATATATATATATGTAATAAATTATTAGGATATAGCCTATAGGTCAGCCATGGTATTTTATAATACATTAATAATAGTATTTTATTTAATATAATATAATATATATTAATATACATTATTTTACAGAGTTAGTAAATGTCTAAACTACTTTAAGTTAGTTCAAAGAGACATGATAATATTATATCAGTTTAAAACGCATCAAAAAATCAATGAGTAAAATATTTCAGCAAAATCTGTTACAATACTCCTTTGTCTCCCTATAAAAAACTGAATTGCAATGTTTATCATATATATATATATATATATATATATATATATATATATACGCATTCTCATCCCCAGGCGTCATCTAACTGACAATTTTGACCATGCTTCAACATCTGACGCTTTAGGCACCCTTTGAACTGACACATGACGCGATCCTAGGGCGTCTTCTAACTGACGCTAAAGGGTGCCTAAAGCGTTCGATATTGAAGCATGGTCAAAGTGCTCCCCAAGGCGTCAGTTAGATGATGCCTTGGGATGAGAATGAGCTGATATGTCCATATGTTTCTGCATTGATTATTACAATGTCAGTTTATGCTTTGGTGTTTGGTGTCATTAAGCCAGATGCTTGACTGACTCTTTTTTTCTTTCCCCCAATGCGAGTAAATTTATTTCTGATAGCATAACATTTGTCATATGCAATAATAATAATAATATTTTTTTTAAAAATGCCCATAAACTTAACAGAAAGAAAAAACAGAAAGCTATTGGTGCTCCAGTTCTCTGTCCAGGTTGCCCCAGTTGGAATGCTGTTTTTGCAGCAATAAGGAAATCTGACCTAGAAGATGTCTGGACAAAACTGCAGCTGTCATCTATGGATGAAAAATAATGTAAAGTTACGTTGTTTTATTAAATGTTATAAACTGTATTTATAACATAAATAAATATATGAAATACATTTTTATATAATTTATATTTTTATAATATAAACTATAATTTTTGTCTTTTTAACCTAAGAATATCAATATACATTTATGTATATGCCCATAAGACAATGATTCTCCCTGTAGAGCGTGTAGAGTTGTGGATGCGTCTCCTTGACACATGAATGGCAGAGCTGATGCTGGGTTAGCTAACATGTATAGACCCGGGGATGGTGAAAACAAGTGGTTATATTTCATCTCCATTAGATAATTATGACTCTAGCCTGTTTGCAATGCATAAATCGAACCAGAATCATGCCATCTTTGTGCATTCGGTCAACATCACACAAATGTCTGTGCCATGAGCACTTTGGGCAGGTATCTAGAATCGAAGCCAAGAAGCTTATGTTACTCCCTACAGGCGCTTACGCCAATGCAGTCCATGTCTCGCCTAGAAAGCCTGAAACCAGTGTAACGAATACAGGCCACTGCAGTGAAGGTGGATGGGAGGAGGTAAAAATGGAAGCGCAAAGAACAGATGGACAGCGAATAAGATTGAGGATAATGGAGAGAGTGTGTGTGGAGGGGGGGTGGAATCCTATGAACTTATAAAGACAGGAGGTAATGTTCACTTACAGTAGCATGCGCTGAGTGGTTTTGTGCCCACATGAGTAGATGAGGGAGGCATAATCTTAAATGAGGTAATCGAAGCAGGTTTTGTTGGGAGAAGTTGAGAAAACACAAACAAGCCTGGCAAGCTAATTTCACACGCCAGCAGTGTGTTCAAACTCCATAAGTGTCATGTCAAATGGGTTTGCGGAAGAATGGCAGTAAACAAGCTCCAAAGCATCTTATGCAACATTCTCCAGTGTTCAGAGTCATTCTGACCCAAGGCTTTTTCTCCCAGTGAGTTGTTGCCTGTTCTTAATTATTAGCTTATACCACATCATCCAGAGAGAGTGTGTCTGCTATGTCCTACGTCGTCAATTTGGCAAAATCACCTTTTTCTCTCTCTCAATATGACAGCACCTTCATTACTGTGTTTGATCCCTTTAGCAAAGCCCTGTCAGCAGCAGGCCTGCAGGCCTCTCTGCTGTATTTACCCTTGTCACCGACACACTACATAAACAAGGAGCTCATGGGAAGAAGAGTTTATTTTCTTCTCTTAAAAAAACAACAAAAAACTACCGGCTGACAATTAGATGAGTCCTGTAAAGTGTAGCTGAATTTGTCATTCCACAGAAATAATTCAAGCAATGTCTGCCCGCTGACATCAAAGCAGCATAGGACTGATTTTTCTTTAATTTTTTTTTAATTCTCGCTATATCATTTCTCTTTGTTCCATTTTTAGAAACTGAACAGAAGGACGTTTTTTTCTGATTAAAGAAACTCAATGACAGTGAATTAGTGTCATTTTTGTAATTCGTTAAAGGGACAGTCCAAAAAAAAAAAAAAGGAAAGTTCCTTACCTGTAAGATTTCTGGATCACAAAAAGAGATTGTCCAAGAAGCTTCTCTTGATGGGGGTGGTTTGGTCCCTTTTCACTTTCAACATAGCTTGGACGATCTGCTTAATAATTCCTTTTAAATTATGAAAAATGAAGAGTCACAGTAGCCTGGCAAGCCAGACCTATCAAAATCTGGGAACTCACAATTGGCATACCTCAATCCGAGGGGCAGGATAAAAGGTTGTCTTTCAGTATCCCTCTGCACGCAATAGGATAGCGCCACAACCAACCAGAGCAATGAACGGCTGTGGATGAGTGAGTACAAAGCATTTTCCCTCCAGCAGAGCAAGTTGATATATTAAACTTTTGCTGTATCCGAATCGTCAAAGCCGAATCGAAAGGCCGCTGTTCGCTAGCAGCATCTTTTTTGTTTTTAAGTAGCAGGGAAACCACCTATGGAAAATCACGGCGCAGAACCGTCACAACTCTGCCGTCATTGTGTTAAGCCCGCCCACCAACTCTATACACAATGTGATTGGCCTGACCAGAGTTTGTTTTTTCCACTTCGAAAGCCAACGGAGAGTTGCCAGACCACAATTTGCTGCAAAATAATTTTTGCTGCCGTTAGGGTGCGTCTAGATTCCTAGGCTAGAGTCACAGCGCACCAAGAAAAAAAAAAAAAAAAAAAATCTGACATCAGCTACCAGAAAATTCTCACCATTATGTTATTCCAAACCTGTAAGATTTTATTTCTTGTGTGGAACACATTCTCAAAAAAATATTCAAGCTGCTCTTTTCCATTCAATCAAAATGGAAACCGTTTTGTTTCCCATGCATTCACTTTCATTGTATGGAAAAGAACCTGCTAGAATCTGCTACGAGTTTGAAACAACAAAAGCGCGAGCTAACGATGACAGAATTGTCATTTTGGGTGAATTGTCCCTTTAAGCCATCTCAATTTGTTTATTGTCTAAAAGCTTTTTTCTTTGAGGCCTATTTTAATCTGCCTCGGTCACAATAGTCTCATGGAACTGGTGTTCATTCCTGTTTTCATTTGGTAGGTGTTGAGTGAATATGTGTATTTTTCCCCCATAGAAACTGTCATGCCTTGTTAAACAAGTCCCTTCAGCTGACGTCTGGATGTGAGTGGATGGAAGTGCGGCTAAACTACTTCGCTCAGTGGTTGGGGTGTGTGTTCGGACTCTGTCGGTGGTCTGTCTGTGTAATAAGAGTGAAGTGAGCAACGCATTGACTCATCAACCCTTTGCTTGCTTTTTTTGTGTGCTGCAGACCTCTGGATTGTAAATGTTGCCATTTGATAAAGTAATCTCTTGCATTGTTTCACAGCGTCAGATCATTGTCTCGTGGTGTCAATTTGGTGGATCGACTGGACTGGTGTGGTCCTTATTTAATGTTTGAATATGGGTTAGAGTCTCTACTAGCTTTAGGGGGTTGTTTGTGTGTGTTTGTCTGCGCCCATGAGTGGGTGTGAGCGCGAGTTCTTCGCTGTTGGTTACTTGGACATATTACATAAGGCGCTGAACAATTTATGTAATGCTGGCCCTCTGTCTCTCCCTTTTAACTTTAGCAGATTGGGTTGGGTCGTGGTAGTCAGGGCCGGTCTGAGCAAGGCAGACCTGGGAAAGCTCAGTAGAGTATCAACAGTGTCTTACCGAATGGCACTAGAGCACACTCACTGAAAGGTTTGGGAAAACACGGATCAATATGAATATTCAGCATAATCTCCAGACCATCTGCCTCCTGCACACTGAACATAACTGCACAGTTAAGCAGTCTCTTGGTGTGGAAATCTGGGGCTGCATAGACCCACAAGTGAACGTGTCTCATGCCAGCAAGTGGCCCCAGATGACACAAATGTTCTCAAGCTCGTTTCTTTAAAAAAAAAAATATATATATATATATTATAATCGCTTTCCCTTTATGTCTGTTACCTAGAAACTGCTGCAATCTGATTGGCTGCTTTCCTGTTCAGAGGGTACGTGTTGATGCAATGAGTGCTTTTCGAGGAAGAATGTTAGTTTGCCAGTATGTTGGTTAAGATTGATGCAGATATCCGTGTCAAATTTGACATTTTTTTTTAGATACACTGGCATTTTTAAAGTTTGGGCTCAGAAAGAGTTTTTTAAGCATGAAATTGCTCACATAGCCTACATTTTATAAAGTTGAAAAGATTTCTATTTCAAATAAATGCTGTTCTTTTGAACATATGTATTAGTTAATAAACATGTTAACATGGTTTCTACCAAAAAATATTAAACCATAAATATTTTAAATGATCATGTGATGATGAAGACTAAAAAGTGCTAAATTCAGCATCGCCATCTCAAAAATAAATTACATTTGAAAATATATTAAAATAAAAAAAAAATGTATTTAAAATAAATTAATATTTAAAATGTAGTAATATTTCACAACATTACTATTTTTACTGTATTTTTGATCAAATAAATGCAGCTTTGGTGAGCATAAGGGACTTTCTCTTTTTGGAGGGTATAATCTTTTTCAGATAGCCTTATAACTCATAAAAAATGATCTGTGGTTGGTCTCTTTACACAGCACTCACTCAGTATTTTCCCATTTAAGTAGGCGGTTATTGGCCAGATAAAGCTACAGTAAAGACCAGACCAGACTTTTCACTGTCCTGTTTTGGTACACTAGACCAACACATACTCAGCTCGTTGTCTGTTCATTTATATATACAATTTTGGATCATTTTCTTGGCTACCAATAAGAGCAGTACTCTCACCTCCGTTTAACACATTTTACCATGTTTAAATCAATTGTGCATGCTTTTCCTCAAAACCAGTGCAGAAAAGGTGAAAAATATCCACAGATTGAGTCTGGGCCTACACATGACCCCTGATTATCTCTTGACTGTTTGGGCACCTTCCTGATGTGCATCGGAGAAAAAGAGGGAAAGGAGGGGGGGGAGGCTGGGGTCAGTGAGTCAGCATGAGAATGATGACACCCACCCTCCATGTCACTCCTGCACACCACCGGCCCTATCTGCCTACACGCACACTCACGCTGCATACCCCAGACTCATCAGCAGGCTTGCATAGCCAAACTTGACTAAACCGCATATTGCCTGGTCCACATGGATCTGTGAACTTACACGGGAATAGATTGCCTGACCGACCAATCACTTTAGGTTTGCACTTGGGATTTTTTATCATTAAATTATATTTAAAAATTTGTATTGAGTAAATAAGTTAATTTTTAAATTAAATATTTAAAGAAAAGGCATTTTCAAATTTTATATGTTTTTATTTAATTACATTGATTTTTAATCCATTTTATTTTAGGAAATGGGTTTATTTACAGGTCATTCTGGGCAGGTTTATCTGAAAATAGATCTGAAATAGATTATGACTAGATTTAATTACATGAAATAGGTTCTTAAAATGTCATGTGTTAGTTATGTATATAATTATTTAATATTTAACCCAATACCTAAACACAACTTTGTTTCCAGATGGACTGCTGAAAAACCCTTTGTCTTTTCACTTCTGGATGTTGCAGCCAATCAAATTTAACCTTGCCAGATTGAGAAAGTTCTTTCCAGTTTTGTGTGCTGTGTGCATCAGAAGCTCAGCGAACGGACCGTGGGTGGTCTGTGGGCGTGCCGTCTGAGGCTGGGACTGTCATCTAAGAGAACATAGGGACAGACACAGAGGCTTGCTGGGAGATGGAAAGGAAAAAAGAGAAAGACAAAATCGGAAGATGGTATTAGGGGCAAAATGAGAGGAAAGTCTGTGCTAGTGTCAATGTGTTAGTGAGAGAGTGTGAATAAGAACCAAGTGTGTGTGTGTGTCGGGGTATAGCGAGGCCGAGGGAGCTTTGTGGGAGTCAGATGCATCTGTAGGTTTCCATGGCAACTATGGGCTAATGCAGTGGTCTGGATTGCTGGAGATACAGTATATGCTATATGCATCACCATCTGTGAGAGCACACATTGCTTATACTGTATGTATACAGTACTGTATACCTCACTGTATGTCCAGGGATTGTATTTGTGTTGCACTTGAAATGGACTGACCTGTCCGTTCGGCATAATTAATCTCGCAAAGACCCGTCTAATACTTAGTAATGAGATTAACAGAAGTGTGGGACTCAATTAAAACACAAAAGACCTTTGAATTGATGTGAAAGTATGCCGATGTGATTGAAAGCATTAGCTCGGAGCCGTCTGACTGTATGCTCGGTCTGTCTTTTAAGGAATGCCCACTGTACTCTGAGTTGCTGCCCACACGAGCACTTTAAAGACTCTAATGTGTTATTCTGTCTGTGTTTCTCTGCAGGCTTCCTCGCCAATCCCAACATCCTGCACACTTTGAATCCTAACGCATCAGCGCTGCAGATCTACACAATATCCCGCTCGATTTTTTGTGCCCCCTCTTTGCTCTCGTTCTGTGTCCTGATGGATTGGAAGCGGCCAGATCCCTTGTTCTGTTGACCCTCGGGGTGAGGGGGTTGAGTCGAGAGGACAGGATTTCTCAAAATACACTATAAGTGTCTGGCTGCCATTGTCCCAGTTCCCTCCTCTGATGGAGAGTTAGAAGAACGGGAGGAACTACCGGGGAGGGAGAGGAGTGGAGGGTCAATTTCGAACCCAAAAAAATCTCAAGCCAAGAATCGTCAGTAAGACTGAGCTCACGTTGCTTAAACCTCCTGGACTAGAAGACGTCATATAGATCAAACATTGTGGACCAAACACCTTAAGACTCAAGATGTCTACCACGGCGACCATGGGTGAGATGGCCAATAGTGCGGTCGAGTTTTATCCCAAGCGGGGTGTAGGAAGCGTGGAATCCAACCATGCTGGTGATTTTGGGGTGTCGTTGGATGAGCTCCGGTCTCTGATGGAGCTGAGAGGACCCGAGGCCTTGCAGAAAATCCAGGAGAGCTTTGGAGATGTAGAAGGCCTATGCCAGAGACTCAAGTCTTCCACCAGTGATGGTGAGAGAAATGTTTTTCATCTCCGTCTGTTGAAATGTCCCCCTCTCCCTACACTCTTAAATCCAAAGAAACTTTCAGAGAACAGTTCTTAGAATAACCTTTTTAAAAGCCATTTTCCACTTTAAAGAACCTTTTATGGAATGGAAAGATTCGATGGATGTTAAAGGTTCTTTATGGAACCATACATGCCAGTGAAGAATCTTTATATTT
Source organism: Pimephales promelas (assembly GCF_016745375.1). Next base: position 21,058,598 of record NW_024121654.1, read on the forward strand.
AAGAGTGTAGCTCATTATTTCTCAATCAAATGTGGCTTCAAAGACCCAAATTATTTCCCTTTCTTTCCTCCTTTCCCTTTATTTCTCTCTCACCTCTTCACACTACTTGTCCACAACCTCTTTCTCTTTCTCACTCGGCCAACTTCCCACTCTGGGTGCACGCGTCGTGTTGGGTTGCTACGCGACGGCGCTGTCGGTGGTGAGGTGGGTGTAGATGGAGGGGTTACTGGGTAAACAGAGTTGGAGAGACTCACTCACTAGAGTCAGTGACTCGAAAGGTCCCTGCAGTGATCACAATTCTTGGCATATCCATCCATCCTCTTCTGACTCGTAATTGAATTTGTTGCTGTGATGTTTTATGTGCTATGATGACTGCAGATGAGAATTTAGATAGCAGAGGAGATAATTCTCAGTCATGAGAAACAGATAAACTCCATAAAACTCAAATTGAATTGTACTGATTGAAAGTATTTATAGATTTATGATAAAGCTATTGCTTATGGTTCATTTGTCCCTTCAGATGTCTCTTTTAATATATTGTGGGTGCTGTGATAAACTCATAATTATTTTCATGTTATTGTCGATATTAAAATTCTGGGCTATTTTGACTAAATTAAAAATAGAAATGTGTAATTTTCACTTGTATGGTACAAGTGGATTTTTGGCATCACAACATTATAATATACACTATGAAAATTGATATTCATTTTGAGATTTGCTAAAGATTGCATTTATTAGTGTTATTAAATTAGTGTTTTTGTAAGTGTTGCTGTATGTGTAAAAATAGGGAAAATGGAAAACGAGCATTAACTATAAAATAACGACAATACGGAGGATATATCAGGAGATAATCAATATGGTGTGGACATATTGTGCATATTACTTCCCTTTAAGAACATCTTTTATGTTGTATGATTTAGTTTTTTTTTTGTTACACTTTATTTTAAGGTGAGTTACATTGTACTTACTCAAATAAGTATACTAAGTAATATTAATTCACTTCATGTACTTACTATAAAGTTAGGGTTTGTTTGGTTTACGGTTAGTTGTTTGTAATTATGCACAATTTACTGTTATTTCTATAGTAAGTACATGTAGTAACGTGTAACTACGTCACCTTAAAATAATGGGTTACCATTTTATTAGAGGGGTTGTTTTGTAATTTTTTAAATATCAGATAAAAATTAGAATCAGGAAATTAGCAGATGAAATGTTTTGTTCTTTAGAGGTTGCTTTTTTCACAGCTCATTGAACTATTAGATTTGTCTCTGATCTTTCTCGCCAGATTCCTTGGGAAAATGTTGACGTATGAAAAAATAAAAGAACAGAACTGTAAAGATAAATGCAGATGTAAATTTAGTATTGGGAAAATTAATGAGAAAACCCAATCTGACTTGTATTGACTTTGTGGCAAATCTAAGCACAGATTGTGACATTGCTTGTGGAGATTACTAGCAAAAGTTTTGATTTGCTCTCATTGGTGACTATGAGAAACATCTGAGATAGCCTATTACCGATATTTTTAATATGATTGTCTTCCCTGCAGGATGTCAGTGAGGGGTGAAAGCTGTGCAGTTTTTGCTCAGTAGTTTAAAGAGTATATCTCCCCCATCACCCACTTTAAGGCTAGAAACATCTTTAAACATGTAAACACAGACCCGAATGTTTAGCTAATGCACTGAAACCTGTTGTACACTCTTGCATTCTTAAATACTGCAGCACTTAGAAATCTCAGTGCTCAAGGGGGATAGAGTTACCTTTAAATATCTCTGTCATTAAACTGAATGTTTTATTTTTCCGATTTCATCTAGAAAAATTATAACATCAGTTAGTCTCTTCAAACTGCTTTGCCATGACAGAAGTTCACCTGAAAGAGAAAGCTAGAAGAAGACAATTTAGCATAATGGCCATTGTAGTGCCTGTTGTGGCCACACTGAGAATGCCATAGTTGTTTTGTGCTGTGAATGCACGTATATTTCTGCTAATATCATTCTTAACCTTTTTGAATCCAAGGCCCCCATTGTCCACAACAATAATTAAAGGCACCATATATAGATTGTTACCTCTCCATAATGTTGATCTAATATATTGTATTGCTAATTTATCTATATCTATTTTTTGGAATATCTGGAAAATATCCATGGATTTTTGAGATTTTATTAATTTACATAACTTTTTTCTAGAAAATGACAAAATGACATGACAAATCTAGAAATCACACTTTTAAAATGAGTCTTCCTCATATATTCTGGTTTTCGAAGGCCATGTTAAACTTAGTGAAGTGAATTAAAATAATAAATATCTTGACTTTTTAGTTTTTTTTTCTTAACTTGAGACCAACTTGGAATTTTACTGAAGCATCTTGAGTATTTTATTTAAATACATATAGTATGGGTGTGTGTGTATCTGTGTGTAATATGTGTGTGGATTGTATCAATATTGCTTTTTCCTGTTGTGTGACACGTTCAAGTTTTAATTGTGTGCTTAATGCAGAAGCATTTGTGCTTACTCCGTTGCTATCTAACACGTTTTGGGGACACAGTGAAGCATGATAAAGAGCTTGTGTATAACTGGAAGCATTTGCTTCTTCAATAGTGAAAATTGTCACAATCCCGTCTTCCACATTTTACCTCTGGGGGCAGTATGATGTTAAAATGTGATTGGCTGGAGACTTAATTGTTAATAGGTTTATATGTGGGTGGAAAGTAAAAAAGTTTGTAATAGTCAACAGTACTTCCTCTGGTGGAGCTCAGTTCTCCAGAGAAGTCATCTGCTTCAACTTGCTCCCATTTCTTTTGTTTAATATTCATCAAAATTGCCCCATTGGATCATAATTTTCTTTTATTGTTTAATCCCTAGACTTGGTGTTATTTTTGTAACTTATACTTTCCTTTATAATAGATAATTATATAATTCAAATGGTTTGTGATCCTCTATATAGAGTGCCGAAGTGATGACGTCACTTTGACACCTCGGAAGATAGCGATGCATGGGTTTCCTCAATCGAAAAGCAATGCATTTTCCCCATAGACTTTTGGAAAATCGCAGAAAAGTTGTGAACCTTACACGTTTTGTCTATTAAGATAATCTTTACAAGTTAATCCAAAATTTATACATTCTGAAGCATATATAAAGTTTTTAAAAAACACAAGCAAACACAATAAAGTTTAAAAACCACAAGCTGGTTATAACTGTGTGTTCTAGGTCATAGATCAAAACGTGAAAATATTTAGAGGCTTTGTTCACCACAGACCTCATTTCAGGCGATTTAGCAAAAACCCATTCAAAAATCCCATAGACTTTAGAGCGAGGGAACCAGGAGTGCTAAAATGCTAACTCACTTCCGCGTTTTGGCCTAGAGTGACGTTGTAACTTCGACACTATTTGATGGCTGGGAACTAGTTGGGCATGACAACATCTTGTGAAATATTTATTCAGCCGATTAGTAAACCACAGTTTGGAAGAAGATCAGAAGTGTGAAACCTAGTAGCTATTACAACATGCCCAGTTTTATTTTTTATTTGTTTAACCTTAATAGTTAATAATCAAATTCCTATACCATCAGTGCCATTGAGCAGCAAGTCATTTTCATATGTGAGTTTTCTAGTGAGTAGAAAAAAGCACCGTCACAATATTATTTATCACTCAATGCATCTCAGCTGATTGGAATGGTTTTATTTTATTTCATTTTTTTTAGTGAAGTCCAGAATGTAAGTGTCACAATCTCAGTCACAGACCAGACAGTCACTTTAGCAGACTACACTTCCCATAATCCTCTCTGATCGTCACCTGCATCCTATCCTCAATCATCCACACCTGCTATCATTCACCTTCAGCTCCACTTCATTTAAGCCTGCTTTACACACTCATCAGCGTCTGGTCTCATCATTTTACAATGAACCGGTACCTGACTACTTACTGTGCATCGAACTGTCCCGTCTTTCATCTTCTTCCGTTTTCTGTGTGTCATCGTCTGCCAGTCTTCAGCCCACCGGCCACTTCTCTTCACTACCTGCAACAAGATATGACTTATTCACATGCCAGTATCACAATCATGATCTGCAAACCAGCAACTCGCCTGCTAACTTCATGTATTATTCAATGAACTCTGTTCAGACATTACCTGTTTGCACTCTTCTGTTCTATGACAGTAAGAAGTGCAAGAATTTATTAGTTCATTCACTAGATGTTTTTTTTAGACATTTCGCTTAAAGGGATAGTTCACCCAAAAATGTCAATTCTCCGATCAGTTACTCGTCCTCTTGTTGTTTCAAACTCTTTAAACATTTTTTCATCTTTGAAACAGTTTTTTTTTTTTTTTTTTTTTGCATTTATGAAACCCAAGAGATTTCTGTTCTTGAATGTCCGTTACACCAAATCTTTGATGGATTGTAAGCAGAATCCATAGGAATGGGCTCTATGCACGGCGTTATTTCCGGTGAAGGATTAAGGATGCTCGATAACTTCCGCCGATCGTAGAGTCCAATGCAATACCGAGAATTTATATTGAATTTTATACTCCATGGTTATAATAAAGAAACGTTAGTCACAAAAACAGATAAAACAGACACCCCTCGTTGTGTTTATGCTTCTTTTTAAAATTATATTAAATAAACATAACTATATATAAAATTACATCTAAACGTATGTTCGTTTCGTTTCAAAGACGGGAGGACAGTAAATTTTGAAGACTCTGCCATAATCCCGTTTTCCTCGGTTCCCCTCCGCAAATCTCCACAACCGGAAATGGACGAGCATCCTTGCGTCAAATGCGGAACTTTTGCGTGCATATAGCCCATTGGGCTGTTAGGTCTTCTGAGACACGATTACTTTGTATGATGAACAGATTTAAAGGTGTAATTTATCACTAGCAAGATACTTGATAGCAAAATACAAACTTGGCAAACTTTTTTTTCTCTCTTTTGTCAAATAAATAGGGAAACTTCAACACCCATAATGCACTGGGCTCAATCCAGCTGTCTATGGGAAAGGATTAAAAAATATGATGTGTAGTTTTACTAAAAGGCCTTGAGCTGATAAATCAGGTAAAATTGAGAGTACACATTGTTCATTTACGTACCATGACACTGTAAAAATACAAACCTGGTTGATATTCCCTAAACTGTCCTTACATTTAGGCTTTTATTCACATGCTGTTCATTGATCAACACATAAATAAAGCTCATCAAATATGTAAACAGAGGCTCAAATGTGCTTGCTTGATGTGTTGAAACCAATGAGATTTGATTTGTGTCACGCAAGCACGTTTGAGCATATTTAATGATCTCTTATATGTGCATTGCTCAACGTATGTTAACTAAAAAGCCTACATTAAATCTCGGTTAAACCTCTTTAATCGATTCTTTATGAATGTTTTGAGCAGTCTTGGTTCCGTGGACTGGGGACAGAAGTCTCTCAGGTTTCATTAAAAATATCTTCGTTGTGTTTCGAAGATTATGATGGCAGAATTCTCAATTTTCAGGTGAACTATCCTCTGGTAATTTTTGTAGCAACAGTTGGAAAATGTGGTTGTTAGAATATCAGATGTTGCCCTGTTGTGTAAAAGCCCTTTCAGGAGTTACATCTAAAATAAACTATAACACAAAAGGTTTCGAAACTTCCACTGGTGCAATGGTTGAGAAGACATGAAAGCCTTCAGACCAGCTACATGTATGGAAAAAGCCAACAGCTGTCATCAAGAACTGCTCTGTTGACAGGTGATAACAATTCCTGATGCTCCTGATGCTAATAGTCATACAATAAGAGGAGTTTGCCTCTAAGTGCAAGTAGAAGCAGAACTAATCCTGTTACATGACCATGACAAAGCAGAGACAACAGGAGAGGAAAGGAAATCAGAGGGGGTGGAGATGAAGTGATGCTGAATAAGCCTGACACTGTGAAGATGAGGCCCTGAAAATGGAAGTCCATTAGTGTCTCACCATCCTCTCCAGAAATGCGCTTCAGTGTGCGGACCGCACGGATCTCAGCCTGCTATAAACACGATGTTCAGTGGACAATCAATCTATTAGCCTGAACCTACACAGATATACCTGTTCTGCTGCAGCAGGACATGAAGATCCGAGAGCAGTGGGGGTGGAGGGTGAAAAGAGAATGAACGAGAGAGAGGGAGGTTAGGAAGGAATGGAAGGAGAGAGAGAAGAAATTCTGGTATAGCTTGCCGCATTGTCAAGGACACACCAAGGGGAGATGGCGAGAGAGAGTGAGAGTGAGTGAGTTGGGTGGGGGGAGAAGGAGGTGGGGTGTTTGAAAAGCAAGAGATTCTTTAAAGCGAATGGATGCGGGCATGGCTACTCAGCAGTTTTTCTTAAAGAGACAGTTCATCCATGAAAATCCTGTCTTCATTTGCTCCCCTCCTGTTGTCCTAAACCTCTATGACATTCTTTCTTCTGTTGAACACAATTTTATTTTATTTTTTTTGAAGATGCAGTTATAATGAAAGGGGACTGGAACTTTAGAGCTTCAAAATAGACACACAAGTATCGTAAGATTTGTTCTTTTGACGTTTGCTCTACATTATTGTACTTCACTTTAAAAAAAATATATTTTCATGATTAGTAACCACAACATTTTTTCTTTTGTCAAATCAACTTAAATCATTTATTTAGTTCAGATAACATATAATTTTGAGTTTCTGATGACGAAATCATTCTCCTTCATTGTATTAACTCACTTTTTCAATTTCAATGAACTTAAAATTATAAGGCAACCAGGTTACTTACTTTTTTAAGTTAAACCAACAATATTTTTTACAGTGTTTTCTTAATGTTAATAAAAATACAGTTGCATCAACTGATGTACAAACTTCTGGTTTGTTCATAAATAATCATGAAATCATCATTAAGACTAATACATGCTGTCAGTTTTGTTCTTTTGTTAACTAATATAAAATAAATGGAAACCCTGTTGTAACAGAATGATCATTTTTAGATTAATTATCGCTTTAACACCTTCTTCAGATGGCATGAGATTGTCATCTTCATTCATCTTCTGTCCTTCCTGGCTCCCTCTTTCTCTCTGTCTTTCACTCATTTGTCCACTTTTCATCTAGAGTGTTGTATGATCATGCGTTCAATAATAAGGTTTAGTGTGAGTGCAGGTTTGGATTGACTGTGATCAGTGTATAACCCTCTGATGCTCATGTCTCAGTCGCGGGATAATACCGGCCCATACATTCATCCTTTGTCCACTTAAAGTATTTTCTGGTTGGATAGTCCTGTCCTTATACGTCCCTGAAGCATGTTCACCGCACACACACACGCATGCACACTCATAGACTGACGTCAATAGTGCCTCATTCAGCTGAGCTGTAATGCTGGGTTTCACTCTGGGTGACTTCAACGTTGACCAAAAAAAATCATGAATTTTCTCTCCAGCTCTAAAAGACTCACTGTCTGCAAAAACAGCTTTCACAGCAGACCAATCAAAAATCTATTATAAGTTTTGCATGGACTGCACCGAATCAATGACATCATCTGTAGCTGGGCGAAAAGGTGCCCGAAGACAGGAAGTTGAAGTAGGCTATACCGCACAATTTGTGCTTGATGTCTTCATCGCCATGGAAACTGCACAAATCTATGAAAGAGAGAGTAAGAGAAAGACTCTGAACGACTGAAAGACATAGATCGCGTTGGGGGGGTGGTGGGGGGGCACTGAGCACATTAATGCAATGTGTCTCATGTCTTCATATCTGTCTTTTCTCAGCCCCTCATTCTATATGAGCCTTTTGAAATGAGCAGAAATATGCAATTAATTATTTACATCAGAAATTCAATATATGTGGCTCAGTCTGACTCACTGAGTCCTCTTTTACTTTGGAACAATGTGCTTTAACAAATTGATATGTTCTAATGCACAGTGCTTTGGTCATTATTGTCTGTTGGTTGTGTTCTATTGTATCGTACACACACTAGTGACCCTCAGTTGAATCTTTCAGATTGTAAAATGGCTAAATGCGTGGTGATAATAGGAAAGGGAAGCTGTGCATATGCTATTAAAGGTGTCAATTAGCTCCATGGTGTATTTTAAGCGAGTGTGTGTGTTTGTGTGAAATGGTACGGGAGTTGTTCACTGTAGAAAACCGAACTCTTTATTTATATGCGCTTTCGTCTGGCTGTAAGGATTGGCTTGGTCCAATGCGGTCTAATGAGAGGACAGGTCAGCTTGATATATATTAAATTCTGTTGTTGACTTTGGAAACATTTTTACATTTTCTTGAGCTGACTGTATAGCTGTAACCTAAACAGTTGTACAGGTAATATTCACTTGGTCCTGCATGGTCAAAAAATATAAATGTTGTTTACTTTTTATACATTAGTTAAGAAAACATTTGTTTATGTATTTAGCAGTCATTGGTTTATGATACAATCCTAGCTAATATGTTGATTTATGTATAGAACATTTGAAAAGCACCCATAGTTTACAACAAAACTGCTTGTTTTCAAACTTTTTATTAACAGAAATGTAGCCTATATATGAAATGAATCCCACACAATTAATTTTGTGATTCCACAAGTTTCAATACTTCTATATTCTTAACTTAAAACTATAGTTACTGATTTTTAGTTATTAGTTATTTATTTTATAGTTTTTGCTAGTTTTTAATATTGTTTTTTTTTATCATTTCAATTTAGATTAAAGATACTATCTTTATATATTAAAACATATTTTTAATTTAAGTCATCCAGCACCCCGGATGGAATACAGTAAACACATTTTGCACATGTTTTTCCTCTGATTTTCAGTCTGGAGGTGTCGGTGCTATTTGTCGAAATTGAGAGCTAGTTCACAGATTTGAGACAGATTTCACACAAAAAATTGCTTCGTGTATGATAGGCACAGATTCAGAATTTTTTCAGCTTCAGAATTGCATCCAGTTAGAGTACATTTAATATTTTAAGTCAAAATTATTTTCATTTATCATGCACCTTCTTTCAACAAGGCACAAGTTTTTGTGTAAATTTGTTGAGTTTAGACTGACTTGAAAGTCTGGTGTTCAATCCTTGTTTAGTATGATTCCCAGTTTTTCAAGAGTCTTCAAGTGCCTAATATTTTAAAATCTTTGCATACTTTAAGAGTCATTAGTTAAACATTAACATTTTATATTTATTTGATTATTAAATCTAATGAATAGGAATGCCCTTTTCTCAGGAGGTATATCCATGTATTAATCATCAGGGAGATATCAAGGATCTATCAGTTGAACTTTACAGACTTTAGTTCGGTCCATTTTGCCAAAATACATTAGGGCTAAAGACTGTTAAAATCCAAACTGCGAGACTGCAGACAGCTAACAAAAACATCTCATTGCAAATGGTCTTTTAAAAGCAATGTATCCTGCATTGGGTGAATCTGAATGCACAGGATGCTTTGAAATTCACCAGGAAATATTCGCCCTGTGATAGTGCGGCACACTAAGTTCCTCTATGGTACAGTATATCCTACTCATTAGTCTCAGCCTCAGACGTCAAGCCCACGGAACGTTGGCTGAATGTTTGATGCATATGGCACACAAAATTGGAAATACTTCTAGAGTTTCTTTGTCATCATCTGATGTTCCGTCCTTTGGATGAGACGTTAAATTGAGGTCCTGACTCTCTGTGGTCGTTAAAAATCCAAGGATGTCCTTGGGAAAAAGTGTAGGGGTGTAACCCCAGCATCCAGACTAAAATTTGCCCCTTGGCCTCTGTCCATCATGGCCTCCTAATCGCCAGTGGCTCTATCACTCTGTCTCCTCTTCACCAATATAAACTGGTGTGTGGTCGGCGTTCTGACACAATATGGCTGCCGTCGCATCATCCAGGTGGATGCTGCACATTGGTGATGGTTTCCCCCCTTTTTCCCTTTTTAGACAGCAGTCTGTTATTGTTGGGACATCAATGTTACATGTTTACATGTCTCTCAGGTGGCCAGTGGCCAATTGAAAGCAGCTATGGAGTCGAGACCTTCTGGCTACATGAGACTACCTGCTCATTGTCCTGAGGGAGAGGCTTCCCACCATTTAAAAAATTGTGACAACCCTTGTTTGATTCTTCTTCCTTTCCTTTCAGGTTTGTCAGATAACCCGACAGATCTGGAGAAGCGCAGACAGGTATTTGGACAAAACTTCATACCCCCGAAAAAGGCCAAGACCTTCCTTCAGCTGGTGTGGGAGGCATTACAAGACGTCACCCTCATCATCCTGGAGATTGCTGCCATCATCTCCCTCGGCCTGTCCTTCTATCAGCCACCCGGACACGAGGCCGAGGGTGAGAGAGAGAGGGAAGCTAGACAGGGAGAGAAAGACGGGGATGTTAGAGGGATGAGGTGTGTAGAGGAAATTATGGAGGAAATTAGGAACGGGAGGAGGCAATGACGGATAGAGAGTGGGAGGGAAACGAGAGAGAACTGAATCAAGGGAGTGTGGGAGGAAAAAGGTGAGAATGAAGGTGAGAAAATGGACTGTCAAGCAGGAATGCAGAAAGAGAGAAAATAAAAGGGAGGAGTTTAAGGGTGCTGGGCAAAAACAAACAGCAACATGCATGCAGCTTTGTGGAAAACAATTCTGAAACGTAAACGTCACTCTGCATAAGGAAGCCAAACATTATAAAATAGAAAATAAGCCCAGGCAGGGTGATGGTTTTTATTACTGTACATTAATTTGATCCATAATACAGTAAAACGGTAATATTGCAAAATATTTGAACAATTTCAAAATTAAAAACTTTTCTATTTAAATATATTTTAAAATGTATTTTTTTTTTAAATAAATGCAAATAGCAATATAAATAACAAGTATGAAATGAATCAAATTAATTAAAAAATACTTTATTATTGATTACAGGATTTTTGACTTGAAATGGCTTTCTTATTTATTTATTTATTTATTTTTAACCAATTTAAGAGACTCAAAATATATGTCAGTTTCAATTTGGAATCATTTAAAACATGGTCTTAACTCAGGACACGGAGAGATCTCACATAAAATAAAGAGATTTACAATATTACATACATTTCTTATTTCTATCTTTACAATCAAAATAGGTAATAATCTATTTCCCTTTAAGAGTAACTGTATGTGTTACATATTTAGATGCCTTATAATTTTCAACACTTTTCCAGAATGTAATCCAAAATCCAAAATGCAAAGCTATTTGACTGTTCGATACTGCTATGAATCAGAATCAAGTATGTCAGACAGCCATGAAATAGCAACCTTAACCCTCCGCAGGTTGTGGGAATGTGTCAGGAGGAGCTGAAGACGAAGGGGAGGCGGAGGCAGGATGGATTGAAGGTGCAGCCATCCTGCTATCCGTCATTTGTGTGGTGCTGGTGACCGCTTTCAATGACTGGAGTAAAGAGAAACAGTTCCGGGGACTGCAGAGCCGCATCGAGCTGGAGCAGAGATTCGCTGTGGTGCGCAATGGAAATGTCATCCAGATCCCTGTTGCTGAGATGGTGGTTGGGGACATGGCTCAGGTCAAATATGGTAAATTTCGAGAATGGAATGAATGCTGAGATTAGGCTTAACTCATCTAATATTAGGTGTGGATGGATTAACACAGAAATATTTTTAGAGTGATGTTCACATTTCCACAAATCACAATGAGAATTCATTTGGTGATAATGTACCCTGTGTGATACAGCATTATTGGTAGGAACAGTGAATGCTTTTTGGAATATTAAGGATTCCCTGCTGATCACATGATATTTATTTATCTTTCTCAGGTGACCTACTACCTGCTGATGGGGTCCTGATTCAGGCGAATGACCTGAAAATCGACGAGAGCTCATTGACTGGTGAATCAGACCATGTGCGGAAGTCAGCCGACAAGGACCCCATGCTTCTCTCTGGTAAGCGCTGTGTACATGTGTGGGTCATAGATGTTGATAGACCCTATTTAATGGGGATTTCGGCATCTTAGCCCCCTGAAAAAACACCTGATTGTGTGATCTGCGAGATATCTAACACAATTTCACCATGATTCTTCTCCGTACCCAAGTTTTAAAAATTAAGGTTCATTACATAAGCTACAGGGCCGTATTTAACTGACATTGTGACATAGGCATTTTGGGCCCCCCCAAACTGTATGACAAAAACCGCTACTTTTAAAGGAAATGAAAAAAAAAAATAATTTCAGATAAAAAAATAAATAATTTAAAACTGCGATTTCAAATTTGGTTTTGTGGCTTTATATGTGATCATATACTTGCATGTGATGTTCAAAATCACTTACCAAAAATCAAGCTCAAATGATTAGGAAGATTTTGTCCAGTGAATGTCGTGTTTTTCCTCATTAGAACGGCTGCATCTGAGGCAGTCTACCATCACATCACGTTTTCATCAGCTTAAAGGTTATTGAAGCTATGTGGGCGCTCGTTTTTTTCTGTTGTTTTTTTTTTTCTTTTTGTCATTTGGCCAAAATCTCACATTATAATGAAGCTGTGACTCAAAGACAAATGCAAGGCGCTGTTCACCGCTTCTCAAATACATGCAGTAGTCAACATTTGAAGTGGATTAAAAAAAGTTCATCAAAGTTGTCCTAGACAAGAACGAGTATTGTTCAAAATTCATGTATAACTTGAAGGTTTTGATCCACTTCAAATGTTGACTACAATATTAATTTTTTCTTATGTAAAGAAAATGCTGTACTTATTCAAAGAAACAGTTCTTTATTTTCCTTTGCATCTTAAATAACCAGAGACACTCCAAACTGCTTGTGGCACTGCTTGAGATGGGGCGGAGTTATGATGTTTGAGGAGGTAATGGAGTTAAGAGATTTGGTCATAAGCTCTTTTTAATACTTCTCACTGGTTAAATATTTGCAAAACCCACAAACAGACTTAAAGAGATGAGCATAGTAATGATTTGTGGTAAAATGATGATATTTAAAATTGTATTATAAAGTAATTGTCTTACATAGTTTTAGCATTAGAGTGAAATAATAATAATAATTTAAAAGAAATTAATTTCTCCTCATTGTAATTGGCCACCCTCCTGGATGTATGAGCATAGACACGTGCCTAGAATGCCAATGCATAAATCCGGCCCTGCTTACATATAAGTATTATCTCCATCCCATCACTCATGCAAATGTTCTCTGTTCCGATTAGGGCAGAACGATATATCAAAATGAAATTGATATTGTGACATGGCTTAGTGCGAATATAAAATTTGTAAAGGTTTTTCTGTCTCTGTTTAGAGTAAAGCCACTCTGAGACACTGAAATATTATATCATGAGCTGCACACATGTATAAACTATATGCATGTATTATGATTTTTTTTAATGTTGTTGTTTTTTAAATTATAATATTAACACAATTATTTAAAATTATTATTTTAAATGCTTGCACTATAATAAACAGAACGTTACTGTTTGTTGATATGGAGGCTAATATATAGTTATCTTTATTTCGGGCCTTTTATGCTGGTGATGCAGTGATTTAAAGCTGCAGTCTTCCGTTTTTCCTCTTTGTCGGCATCTCTGTTCGAAATCTGCAATTGCAGTCATTCGAGGAATTATCAACTTTACGTGAGTTGTACCTCGGCACGGCACAGCGCGAATGAATCCAGTGTTGAGGAGAGTGTGCGGCTGTCAGTCGCCGCGCCGGTGTGGATACAGTCGATCGCAATCACAGATTATTCTTTTTGGAAGTATGACCAACATAAGAATTTTCCCCAGAAAATATCATCTGAACAAGTAACATCCACTTTTGTTCTTCTGACCAACTAACTGAAAAAAATGCACCCTGATTAAATCGAACGATTGGTTAATCACGTAAAATTTCCAAACTCTCAGTCCAAACTCTTTAATGTTTTTCAACGGGTGAATCCCCAGTTTTCACTGCGATTGTTGTCTGAACCTTTCTGGATCCGCCATCAAATTGATAAGTGTAATTATGTCAAGTGCAGTGAGAAAAGGCTATAAATCTCCACTTTCAACATCCTCACATGCAATACAGCCTTCTAGCCGAGACTCCTTCTTTATGTGTTCAGATGTGATGTAATGACACAAAGACATGCTTGAATCTCCCGTGGAAATCCAACAGTACCACTGGAATTAAAAACATTATTAAAAGCTTACCGTTTACAATTGAGCTAAGGCAAGCAGAAAGGTCTGTACGACTGTGGTTATGTATGGGCGGCAGTGGCTCAGTGGTTCAGACCCCGGTTCCACCTGACCAAGTGTCGAGCTGTCCATGAGCAAGACACCTAACCCCAGCTGCTCCCGACAAGCTGGATGGTGCCTTGCATGGCTGACACCACTGTCGGTGTATGAATGGGTGAGTGAATGGGTGGATGTGTAGCAATATGTAAAGCACTTTGGTGGCCATTGGATCTGTGAAAGCGCTACATGAATGCAGTCCATTTCCCATATGTACTTGCTTATTGGATCGTTTTTAACCCAAAAAAGTTACGGTCTGACTGGAGCTTTAAGTAAAATAATTGTTTAGAGATTGTTGCCCAACGCTCTACTTGAGACTGGTCACTGGCCTCTCTTGAAAAGGCTTTGTATTCTGCTCTCGTCTGCGCTCTTCAGCTGTCAGTCAGCGGGCACAAAGCATGCTCGGAGCATCCGCATTCTGTGTGTCAGAATAACTGAGATGCTGCAGTGGCATCCAGATGTTGTTAATTAGATCAGAGAATCTCTGTTTCCTGCTGTGAGCACTGGTGCATGCCCTCTCCCTTCCTCCATGCTATTCTTAGACACTTGGGATGATAACTCCATTCTCTTTAGGAGGCTGTCCTGCCCCCATGATGCTATTATTGAATAATGTCCCAATGATATTTTTTGTGAAGTTGATGTATGGAGGCTGTTGTTGTGTGGGGTCTGGAGTCTGTGTAAGTCAGATGCTAATGGTGAACTCCAGCAGACCTGCCTGTCTGTATTTGTAGATATATAGTCACCGTTGAAAAGAAATTGTTGAGAAAATGTGAACATAATAAAGGAAAATATGAGTTGCAACAACTGTTGTAATAATTGCCTTTATTAACACTTTAACTTTTTTTAAATTGTTCACTACATGTAAAATTTCTCATTCAGAAGATTCTTGTCAAGGCAATTATAAATTTATTGTTTAAAACGGTTGTTTTCTTGGAAAGTAACTTCAAGCTTTAATTAAAAAAAGCTAGAAATTAAACTAAATTATTTTCAACAACTTCCAAGCTCTATACCGTTTCACACGAACATTTTAATTTTATTTCATTATTTATTTTATTTCATTAATTGTATTATATAATTTATTATTATTAAATTATTATTCATTTTAATTAATTACAATTTTATTAATATTAAAATTACATTTTTTTTAAATTGCTTGAGTTGTGAAAAAAATATTTAAATGTAACTATTGTTACTTTTATTAATATTATTATTATCATCATGATTATTATAAATAAATATTTAGAAAAAAATAATTTTGCAAAAAAATATTGAAAAAATATTTGTCAATAATCATTTATATAGCTTGAGGTCAATTTACAAGAAAATTATATATATATATATATATATATATACTGTATATACACTGTATGTACTGGCATAAATATAAAAGGCATATTTCTTTTCTTACATACTATATAGTTTTACATGACTTCAATCTTCAAAAGAGAAGGGAAGAACTTCATCATTTATTGATGCTGCACTGCATGCTGGGAGGTCATAAATCAGCAACATTGTTCAGTGTAAAATTGTTTATTTAAACTTTTTCTATCCACCTTTTTGGGGGGTCTTTCCAATGTGCTGCAATAAAATATCAAACATTGTCTATGTCTTTCTCTCATTCTTTCTTTCTCAGGTACCCATGTGATGGAGGGATCAGGGAGGATGCTGGTGACCGCAGTTGGAGTCAACTCACAGAGTGGCATCATATTCACTCTACTGGGAGCTGGGGAAGGAGAGGAGGAGAAGAAAGAGAAGAAAGGTAGGTGTGAGAAGGAAGAGCATCAAACGCCAACCAAAACATACATCGTAATACTCCGAGAAAAACGCTGAGGCTAGTGTAGGATGTTGTGAGAATGACTGCACACTTACACGTTGTGAGTAGCACTACCAGACAGTAGAGCATGGAGATAGAGGGGGTGGGAGATCCTTACATAAGAGAGGGATGGGTTTGATGTGAATGGAGGACCAGTGGGCTTAGAGCCTGCAGGAATATTTATGAATGGTAAGACGAGCAAGAGAGACAAGCAGAGCTCCACTGCTGCAAACTTTATGGCCCGTGCCATGGGTAATTTAACTTGCAGCCATCAGAGAGGAGACTGGGGAGAGGGGAATAGAGAAGGATTAGGAGTTATATTGGAGGAGGCTGATTAATTATTCAGAGAAAGGGAACGAAAGAGAGAAACAGAGAGAGAGAGAGAGAGCAAAGGTTGGATGTGGGTGGATGAAGGATGAAGTGGCGCCATGTTCTGTTACTGTCCCACTGAATCGCTCCACAGTATATGTGTCATCAGCCACGGACGGACTGGCTCACGATAACAAATGAATTGTCTTTTTTGCAAAAATCGATTTGTAATATTTGTAAATCTTTTCTGATATGATACCCGTAATCGTAGATTACTTTTATAAAAATTCACATGCAAACAGGCCTTTTTTATTCACCATTTAAGAAATCTATGTGAATGTATAAGGGATAGTGTATATTTTTAGGTGCAATAAGTGGTCAGCAATTATTTATTTATTTATTTATTTTAATTTTTTATCACCTTTTTGGATTTGTTGTGAATTTTATTACTTTTATTACTAAATATTCTATGTTGTGTCTTAACTGATAGGTCATCAAAACTGCATGTACAATTATAATCAATAAATGAAAAAAAGTATTCAAGTTTATAAATTAATCACAATTAATCATATATAAATATTTGTGGAGAAAAGCCCCCAAATGAAGGTAGTTATACAATATATATATATATATATATATATATTAGTAATTATTGATCTATGTCTTTAGTCATTGCTCTATGTTAAATGTAGTCTCAGTTAAATGTAGTTAAACACACCTCTAAAGACCCCTGCATATTTTGCTGATTATTATCAGTCTTTGCTGATAATACACTAAATTAATTAGATTACTAATTTACAAATTTAACTAGAACATTGACAGCCCTAATAATAATTGTTTTACAAGAATTAGGAAATATCTTTTAGATGAATCAAAATAGTCTTGCAGGAAAGTTGCACTGCAGTACAGTGATCTCAGTACTTTAAATTTCATACTGTATCATGCAACTTTTTTTAAGTTCCCCTTAATACAACATGATCATCATTGATTTCTCTTTTTTTCCTTACCTCTACCACCACCCTATCCTAAAAATTTCCCACGGCCCCCCCTTCCAAACCCGCAATATCCTTTTGTTTCGGCATCCAATCAGAGGACAGTAGTAACTCACTCACAGCTATGGCCAAACCAAGCGGCATCACCAATGGTACGTAATCCACAGCCCTGTTGTTTGAGTCCAATGGAGTTACAGAACACCTTCAGCGTAGATGAAATGACTACAGTCAGCACTGTTTAGAGACGGATTAGCCCAGAATTGTGGTTTGTATTCACAGGTTTAACATGTTATAGTTAAAGAGCGCAGTTCAATGTGTGTGCCGTTTGTTTTTGTGTCTCTGTTTCCATAGTTCTGTGCGCTCTCGTTTCCCCACTCAAGAACACTGTGTGCCCTGTCTCTCATTCTGTCTGTCTTTCGCTTTTTATTCCCGTTTTCCCGCTCTATCTCTCTCTCTCTATCTTTCCCTGTCTCTCTCACAGGCAAGCAGCCAGAGGCAGCTGTGGAGACCAATCAGAATAAAGGTACCACAGAAAAGATGAATGAAGAGAATGAAGGGTTAATTATTTTCTTGTTGTGGAAAATTTCTGTGGACTCCTCAGCAATGCTGTTGCTGTATAAGAAATATAAGCGTTAACACCATGTATGCAGACAGCTACATATATAAAGAGGCAGAAACACACTCTCACTGGGCATTGCAATTGTAGTTCATTGTTTCTGGTGTCGAGGAAAAGCACCCAAACACATTTCGCTGAATAGAACTTGAAAGGGGCGATGGTTTTGTGTTTTGACTCTAACCGATGTCAGTATTTATGCTGTGCTTGTCCACATTTGTCTTGCTTTCCTTCGTTGTGTGTCCAGTGTGTGTGTGTATGGCACTTTGAGCATAACTGCCGAAATATTTGATGTGTGGCATGAGGATATTCAGAGCTTTGAATGAGTCTCGTTCATGCCGGAGGCCTCTCACGATGCCTCTGAGTTGTGACACGACAGATTTGTTGACCATATGTAGTGACGCTAACTCATGTCCCGCCCACCAGCCAAAAAGCAGGATGGAGCCGTTGCCATGGAGATGCAGCCTCTGAAGAGTGCGGAGGGTGGAGAAGTGGAGGAGAGAGAGAAGAAAAAATCTAACGTGCCCAAGAAGGAGAAGTCTGTACTGCAAGGCAAACTCACCAAACTGGCTGTACAGATTGGCAAAGCAGGTGCGTGGGACTTCATGTGGCCAATTATGAGGTGATATCATATAGAAAGATAAATCACCTCACTCTGACACACTCAAACGCTACTGTGCTGATCCTATTGTTTTTTTTATTTTCATCCTCATACAAAAATATATTCAGTGTTGGAGAATGTTACTTTATTCCGTAACTTCTTAGAAAATGTAACTAATTGTGTTCTGAGAGATAAATGTGTTGCACTGTTACTTTTTTACATATCCACACGTATCCTTTTTATGGAAAGTAATGTTAAATTTTGTACAATGTTCTCAATGTTATCTGAGAGGAAGTACTTCGTTTTACGTTTTATGGAATGTAACACTTTTATGTTACTTTTTCTCACCAATAATCAGTTGAAAGTGCTGACTAATTTAATTATATTACTAATTATATTAGTATATAATTTAATTACATTACTTTTCATGAAATGTAACACATTTTGCTGCTTTTGTTAAACTTTCTCACCATTAACTGATTGGAAGCGCTGACTAAATGCATGACAATTTTACTTTATATGTTAAGTCGGATGTTAAGTTATTTTTGTGCTACATTTTCACCCTGTAAATTATTGAGAAGCACTCAATAATTGTGTTTTAGTGTTGCAGTCTTTTTATGAGATGCTACTTTTTTATCATTAAATTAGTGGAAGTGCTAACTAAATGTTAAAGGGAACATATAAAGTGCTTTGGTGGCCATCGGGTCTGTGAAAGCGCTATAGAAATGCAGTCCATTTACATTTAAATGTGTTTGTTACTTTTTATGGAAAGTTATACAATAAGTTACATTTTATTCCATCAGTTGAGTGCACACATTTTGCATGTGAAAAATAGGTTTAAAGTTTACCCCTAGTTTAATTATAATACATTAAAAATATAAATAAGTTAAACAGATATTGTGATGTAACTTTGATAATAATAAATAACTTTTTTGGTATTTACAGTCAATAGATTGATTGTGTAACATAACATGCTGTGTTGAAAGCTGAATACATAATATTAATAGTAAATAGTAACCTGGGGATTATTTAGTTGTTTTTTTTTTTTGTAGGTCTTGTGATGTCGGCCATTACAGTTATCATCCTGGTGCTGTACTTTGTGATCGAGACGTTTGTGGTGGAGGGGCGAGCATGGCTGCCAGAGTGCACGCCTATCTACGTGCAGTATTTTGTCAAATTTTTTATCATTGGTGTGACTGTGCTGGTGGTAGCTGTGCCTGAGGGTCTTCCCCTTGCTGTAACCATCTCCCTGGCCTATTCAGTTAAGGTGAGAGAGACCAGGTGCACAGTGCATGTGTGTGTGTGTGTTATCAGCAAATCAAATGTATTGTAGAGCTAACAGATTACATAAGCAAATTCGAACAAAACAAACTTTTTTGTTTTTGGTTTATGTAATATTTTAAGCATGTTTTGCTTTTGTCAACACAGTTTTTTTTTCTCATCATCCAAATCTTCTTCTATTGTTAATTCAGAAAATGATGAAGGACAATAACCTAGTACGTCACTTGGATGCCTGTGAGACAATGGGCAATGCCACTGCCATCTGCTCCGACAAGACCGGAACCCTCACCACCAACCGCATGACTGTAGTTCAGGCCTATATAAATGACCAGCACTACCGTGAGATCCCGGACCCCGGCCAGATCAACCCCAACACCCTAGAGACGCTTGTCAATGCCATATCAATCAATTGCGCCTATACCTCCAAGATCCTGGTGAGAGATTGGATATTGTGAAAAACTTGCTGAACAAACTGTTTAAACCAGTCTCAGCTAAATTTAGTTGTTTCGATCTGTTTTTAGCTGAAAAGTGCTCAAAATTCCTTTAATAACAGCCATTACAGCGTCCTTTCCTGACTTAATGCTACATTGTGTAACTCTTTTAGTTTATTCTTAGCTAAAAACACTTTCAAAAATATATGTGCTCATTAATGTATATTTACTTCATTCAAGTAATAAAGTATTCTCGTGAGTGTATAATATGCCATTGAAAACACATACGGGTAAGGGGTTCTAATGTCGGTCGCCATGTTGCCCCTCCATCTTGAAAGTACATTAGCCAAAGAGGGACATACCCGTTAATTCAAGCTTCGCCTTTCGCGTTTACGTTTGAGTTAACACTCATGGACGAGGTCGAACTGGAAGCCATGTTAAACTTGGACTACATTGGCCACCGTAGGAGTTAAAAAGAAATTGGAATTGAGAGGAACAGAAACTAATGTTCACTGGATGGTCATATACCCTTTCACCGCTAGATGGCGGTAAAAGTCACACAGTGTAGCTTTAAAAAAAATAAATAAATAAAAATGTAGATTTTTATGGTAAAACCCCCCAAAAACGGCAGCTGTGTTTATAATATACGGCTAATATAATATATAGTTTATGATATACAGCTAATATATTTACTAATATACACAAATGCAAAACTATATCATTGTAACACAGAAACATAAGAAACATAATTGACTAAACAAAATACAATCAAATGCAAAGTCTCATGCAGGAAATTCTGGGAATATCAGTTTATGGTTTTTCACTGTAAATTAAAAGATGAATGTTAAGTTTTACTTCCAACGTCTGTACATTTAAGTATTTTACTGTAAATTACATAAAATGTCTTGTTGGATATATTACACTTTTTCACCATAAATAGTAAGGTAACTTGGCATTAATCATAGCATTTTACAGTATTTTATTGTTAAGGTTAAAAAAAAAATGTATAGTACAGGCTGGGAAGCACCATTACACTATAAAAAATAATTCACAGTAGCACTCGGTTGTCAAATATAAATAGAAACTTTTCCAGTTCAACTTTTTTTCATTTTCTCTCATCCGTGTCTCTTGCTTCATTCCAATTCTCTTTCAGCCTCCGGATGTGGAAGGGGGTCTGCCCAAGCAGGTTGGTAATAAGACAGAGTGTGGTCTGCTGGGCTTCCTGCTGGACTTGAAGAGAGACTACGTCCCTGTGAGAGAGCAGATCCCAGAGGAGAAGATCTACAAAGTCTACACTTTCAACTCTGTACGCAAGTCCATGAGCACTGTAGTGCAGATGCCGGATGGAAACTTCCGGCTCTACAGCAAAGGAGCCTCCGAGATCCTTCTGAAAAAGTGAGTAAGGCACGATCTAGAAAATATCATTTTATGTTTCTTTTGTTGGTTGTCATTGTAGACCTCTTTTGACCTCTTCTACCTCAGGTGTTCCTCCATACTTGGTGCCAACGGTGAATCACGAAACTTCAAGCCACGGGACCGAGATGAGATGGTGAAGAAAGTGATCGAGCCCATGGCATGTGAAGGCCTGCGAACCATCTGCATCGCATATCGTGATCTTCCCTGTGACCCCGAGCCTGACTGGGAAAATGAAGCTGAAATTGTCACCGAACTGAACTGCATCGCTGTCGTCGGGATTGAGGATCCTGTTCGACCTGAGGTATGTTGAGAGATCATGTGTTCTGTATCATTGAAGTGCGTTTTCTCTTTTTGAGCCTTTTTTCCGCTCCTCCCGCAGGTCCCTGATGCCATTCTGAAGTGTCAGAGGGCAGGCATCACTGTGCGCATGGTCACCGGCGACAACATCAACACAGCACGAGCCATTGCTGCCAAGTGTGGCATTATTCAGGCTGGCGATGACTTTCTATGCCTGGATGGTAAAGAGTTCAACCGAAGAATCAGGAATGAGAAAGGAGAGGTTTGTGGAAATTGAATCTTGGACATCTCAGCACGAAACCATTATAGACTAAACTGAATCATGGATGTCCATGCTTTGTGTACGTGCATGTGTGTGTGTGTGTGTGTTTGTGTTATAGATTGAACAGGAGAGGATTGATAAGATCTGGCCCAAGCTCAGAGTCCTGGCGCGTTCCTCCCCCACAGACAAACACACTCTTGTAAAAGGTGAGACGCTCTTTCCATCTAGTCATCATGCCCAGACTCACTTGAATCTTGTAGTGAACAAAATTGCTAAACAAATATTAGATTACAATATTTATACTTATATTTTGATTATTTTTTTGTATTCTGTTTTTATTTTTATTCAGGATCACATGTTTTTTTCAAAGTTGTAAACCATTGCCTCAAGCTCTGCACACTCTAGATCAAACAGACATTTAGATTAAAAGATTTTAATGAGAAATATTCACCACTACAATTAAATATATATATTTTTTATGAGTATGTTTTTGAAAGAAGTCTCTTTTGTTTTCTATTGTAATATATATGAAAATATAATTTATTCCTCTGATGGAAAAGCTGAATTTTTAGCATCATTACTCCAGTCTTACATATATGTTTTTATATTTTAATATTAAAATATATTTTATAGTATATTTTAATATGCTGATTTTCTGTTCAAGAAGAATTTATTATTATTACCAATGTTGAAAACAGTTATACTTTTTTTTCAGGATTATTTGATTCATTGAAAGTTAGTTATTTATATTAATTAGTTATTAATTATTTAATAATAGTTATAACTAGAATTTTAATATTGTGTTACTCATTTGTTCTTGTTCATTAATTATGGAACAATATTCTAGTGTTACAGAAATATTTTATTAGTGTCTTTACTGTGTCATATTTGATCAATTGAATGCAGTCTTGCTGAATAAAAAGGATAATTTCTTAAAAAAAAAAAAATTCACTGACCCCAAAACTTTTGATTGGTAGTGTAAATTCAGTCAAGTGTGTCCAAACTGTTGACTGGCGCTGTAGTGTATTTATAATGTATGCAAATTTAGTAGGCCGCACGTACAGGCATACAATTAAAATGTATCATACGGATGAATTCATGTTCTGTGGTGACAGCAGTTGTATTCAGTGATTGGTCAAGGTTGTGTGCTGGCTGGTAATTGTTTGCTGGGTGATGATGCCATTGTGTAGGCATCATTGACAGCACTGTGTTGGAGCAGAGACAGGTGGTGGCCGTAACTGGTGATGGGACCAATGACGGACCGGCTCTCAAAAAGGCAGATGTGGGCTTTGCGATGGTAAGCACATCTGATGAACACTTCCCTCTAATCTATTCATGTATTCATCCTCCCATCCAAGAGGTTGTTAAGAGATGAGTAATGATGAGAGATGAATATTGATTTATTAGAAGCTCCACTCACCCAACAAGGGTGTATGATAACATACTGTAGATCTCTAGTGAATAAAAAACCCTTTTCTCCAAAAAATTTGAATTAGATGCACGTATTCTCTCTGTCTTTCTTGCTGTCTCTAGGGCATAGCAGGTACTGATGTAGCTAAAGAAGCCTCTGACATCATCCTGACCGATGATAACTTCTCCAGCATTGTGAAAGCTGTCATGTGGGGGAGAAATGTGTATGACAGCATCTCCAAGTTCCTGCAGTTTCAGCTTACTGTCAATGTAGTGGCCGTCATCGTAGCTTTCACTGGGGCCTGCATTACACAGGTAACACACGTACAGCAGTGTTATTTTAGGTTTATTAATATGCAAATGTCGTATTATGCATTTTTCGAATTAGCGTTTAATTTAGTACTTTTTTATTTTACATTTTTTGTCACATAGTTTAAATACTGAGACCTGCATCTGAGTAAAATGACCCTACGCAGAACAAATGTAGGGCGTGATTTTGCCCATTGTTGGATTGTTGTGGTTTGCTATTTGATCTCATGTGAGTGACAGGTTGTCCTGTCCTTCCTTGCGCCAGTAAACACATCAACAGAGAAGAGAAGAAATGCCACCGCAAGAGGGAGGGTGGAGTTGTTTTGATTAAAGATTACAAGGGGAAAAAATTATGTGCACAGATAAATCATTTTTAATAAGTACTGCAATATTCCATAAAAAATTCAATGTTGGTTTAAAATAAATGATATTGCAGGGCAAGGGCAGTTCCCCCTAAATCTACTCCTTGGATCAGTGTCCTTTGTCTTAGCTCATGCAGTAAATGTGAAACAGCCACTCTAGATCGCTGATCGCTCTGTGTCATGCAGGTTAGGGGAACTGACTGCATTGCACCTCTCAAGCTCTTAGCAAAAGGAAGCTGCAATTAAATCAGTCACTGAGCCCCCTGCTGGAGGCTGGTGTTACTGCATACTCTTCACTGGTGAAAAGTGTAGTTCAGTACCTTCATCTGTAATCTGTGTGTGTTTGTGTGTAGGACTCTCCACTAAAAGCTGTTCAAATGTTGTGGGTCAATCTGATCATGGACACATTTGCCTCTTTGGCTCTTGCCACTGAGCCGCCCACCGAAGCCCTGCTGCTTAGGAAACCTTACGGCCGCAACAACCCCCTCATCTCGCTCACAATGATGAAGAACATCCTGGGTCATGGAGTCTATCAGCTCGTCATCATCTTCACCCTGCTGTTTATCGGTACTACAAAGAGTTCAAGGAACAATATGTGTTGTTTTGCATTATTTATATGTTGAATTAGGAAGAAAGTTTACTGTTCGTGTAGCAGAATTTATAGTCATTATAGCCTGAAATATGTTACATTTATTTACATTTATTCATTTATCAGATGCATTTTTTTAAAGATAAATAACAAATGAGAGCAATAAAAGCATAAGTGAGTGATCTAAAGGGGAAAACGATGGGTGCATACTGGGTGCACCTTTTTAAAGGACAGTTTAATTTTGTATGCTTTCATCTCTTTTATCCCAAGGAGAGAAAATCTTCAACATCGACAGTGGCCGTAATGCACCCTTACACTCCCCCCCATCTGAACACTACACCATCATCTTCAATACATTTGTCCTGATGCAGCTCTTCAACGAGATCAACGCTCGCAAGATTCACGGCGAAAGGAACGTGTTCGACGGCATCTTCAGAAACCCTATCTTCTGCAGCATTGTTCTGGGAACATTTGGAGTGCAGGTCAGAGCTACTGTAACACCATCATTAACAAAGTTTTGCTTATTTCTCATTCCTGGGTGTTAGTTTATTAAATACACTGCATTTTTGGATTGTTTGTCCTTAAAAATCATTTAATAATAATTAATATTATATTACCTTTTATGAAGTCAGTGTGTAATATAACTGTTTGCGAATGTAAAAGGACCCCAAAGTTTCATAGATGAATGGAGTTATAATCAGTAATCAATGTATGCTTTGACCAGCCCTCAGACATTGTAGTTGAGTTTGGTTCATGTTATCGACATTTCGAGAAGATTCTGTTTTCTTCTCTGCGAAAGCAAACCCTCTTTCTTTCATATATTAAATACTGTAAATACTAAACCCAAACCCTCACCTTAAAGGACAAGTTTGGTGTTTTACACTTAAAGCCCTGTTTTAAGATCGTTTCTGATGAAATTGAACGGTTAAGATTGAAATTTGGACACATGCTGGTGTCTCGATAATTTTCGGTTTCTGTCCACAATGGTTGCATAGGTGCACTGGAACAATCCTTCCTAAAAACGCATTAAACTTAAGTTTACAAAGACGTTAAACCCACCGAGTGGGATGGTGTCCACTGATATGCTCACACAAAAATCGCTACAAAAGATGCTTTCCAACAGATTTTATTGTAGTTTTTGTCCAACTGACTTGACCTGGGACAAAAACTACGATAAAACCTGTTGGATAGCATCTTTTTTTTTTTTTTTTTTTGTCTAAATTGAATTAGTGAAACTGAATTTTGCACTTAATCTGTTTGGAAACTCTTAAATCTATTTAAAGGAGTAGCTCACTTTAAGTTCACTCTTCACATCCAAGATATCCATGTCATTCTTTCTTCAGTCGAAAAGAAATTAAGGTTTTTGATGAAAACATTCCAGGATTTTTCTCCATATAATGGACTTCAATGGGAACCAAACGGTTCAAGGTCCAAAAGACACTTTCAGTACAAACTAAAAACTGTTCAAAGGGCTTTAAACGATTTCAGTCAATGAATAAGGGTCTTATCAAGCGAAACGATCGCTCATTTTAAATAAAATAACAGTTTAAGTTTTATAAGCTCAAATGCTCGCCTTGCTCTGTTCTGTGATGCGTGACTTGTTCGAACTCGTTCAAAATGAACAAACATGAAAAAAATGAACATGAAAAAAAAGATCTTTTTTCGTGTCATTTGGTTCATTCAACGAACAAAATGAATGAGTTTACTCTGGAAAAGATTCGTTCATTTTGATGAATGAGTTCGAATAGTTCGAACACGCATCACAGAACAGAGCAAGGCAACCATTTGAGCTTATAAAACTTAAACTTTTTTTTTTTAAGTGAGCGATCGTTTTGCTTCATAAGACCCTTATTCATCGTCTGGAATCGGTTAAAGCCCTTTGGACAGTTTGCAGTTTGCACTGAAACTGTCTTTTGGACCTTGAACCATTTGGTTCCCATTGAAGTCCATTATATGGCGAAAATCCTGGAATGTTTTCATCAAAAATCTTAATTACTTTTCAACTGGAGAGAGAAAGACATGGACATCTTGGATGACATGGGGGTGAGTAAATTATCAGCAAAATTTTTTTTAAAAGTGAACTACTCTAGATATCTTCCCCCAAAAAGAGTGTGAAATATAAAAATCCCTTCTGGGATTCCATGTTGATTTGCTGTTGATCTGTGTGCAGATTGTGATTGTGCAGTTTGGGGGCAAGCCCTTCAGTTGTGCCCCTCTCAATATGGAGCAATGGCTGTGGTGCCTCTTCGTGGGAGTTGGAGAGCTGCTGTGGGGTCAGGTAGGAGAGTAAGAATCAAAGAACCATTAAGGAGAGCGAACAGTGTGTGACTGAAGGTATTGAATATTTCATCAAGTTTAAGATCTTCAAAATTCTCACAGATATGACATTTTATTGCCCAAAAGAACTCGAATAATTGGCTGATTATTTTAAGACTATTTCATCAGCTGATAACTGTGCCAAATTGCCTGATAAACCCACTTTGTAATCCTGCCTTGTCACATATTAACACATTGTATCACACAATAAGTGTTTTGAGTGAACTTTAAGAAGACTTTGTTTTGAATAAATCTTTATTTTGTGCTTTTAATAAACTGTATTATACAATACCCCTTACAAAACAGTTAATTTATTGAAGTATACTTAAGGGTGCAGTCTGTAAGAATGACACCTTTAGTTTACCAACTAGAATGATAGTTTACCAATTAAATATTTGTAGTACATTTTTTAGTTTATAAAAGTACAACTAGTTTAGTAGTTTTGTACTACAAGTACACTTGTAGGTTTTCTTTAGGTGAACTTACAGTAACATCATACTTATACTGTAGGTTATTATGTAAATGTATATTTTTGCTCTTCAGGTTTACTACTATAAGCTCATATTTAGGTATTCATTTTTATACATGAAATATATCTTTAACTGTACTTCAGATATTTCCCTGCCAGCCTTTTTTTTTTGAAAGCAGCAGAATATTTTGTTGTATATCCAAACATACAATATATAAAAGGTTCTGCTGCTTAAAAAAGGTTCATGTATTCTTTTTTTATCAACACTTGAATGTCTGTGTTTCAAAAAAAGACCAACATTTTGAACAAAAAGCTGAAAAATAGTATTTACATCCGGATCAGATTCAGTACGATGATCATAACATAGATTGAGTAGATCGAGTCCATCAACACCCTCAAAGCTTCACAGTCCTGTACCTCTTACTTTGTCAACATTTTATTCGTCAACGTTTGGCAGCTTTGATTTATATGCTGTTTAATATATGAAGATCACATTAGATTACATGCACATAAGCAGTGCTTCTAAAGCTAATATTTGCTTCTTCTTCTGCTGTGTTTTGATTTTGAGATTCAGTAATCAGTACTCTTTCAGAAGATGTTTAATAGTGAAAACACGGATTGCCGGGAAATTCCGTTAATGACGGGGAAAGACTATGTCTGAGTATGTCACACCACAGAAAAATGTATTATTAGCCACCCAGCCATTGAATGATAAAGAAAGCTGGCAAGTACATTAAATAAGTTATCAAAACCTTGAAAAAATGAAACGCTGGGGGCGTGTCCGCTGGCTGCGCTGAAACCACGCCCACTCGCAGGACAGCTGCCGATGCTGATATTAGCTGATATTGCTTTCAGGACGGGAGGATGAAGGCCGAGGCGGCCGCGGGATGTAGTCGGTTCGGCCCCATTCACCAGTAACAGCGGATTTTCAGTGAATCACAGTTGTCTTTGACGAAAGTTTATAAAACTTCAGTGGCCTCAGCGCGTCATCAAGTAGGGGCGTGTCTACGAGCTCATGGGCTCTAGTGCGTCGTTGAGCCTTGTTTTAGCCCCGCCCAAAAAATCCGGAAAATAGCAATGGTGAAAAAACTGTTTAACGGTCTAACTCTACAATTCAGTACTTCACAGTTCTCAGTCTTTCTAATATGTTTTAGCAATACATTTTTAACATTTATAATGTGTTTAGAATTTTTTTTAGAATTTCCTTTACAGGGACTTTAAAATGTAAAACAAAAAGTTGAGTTTTAGTGTAAAACAAAAAGTTTGAGTGCCCCAAGTTGTTTTTTACTGTAACTTCAGAAGCTCCAGGCACGTAAGCAAAAGCACCAATCTCATTGGTCGGACAGTTTTTAAAAAACCAAGGCGGTTTTTTAAAAATGACGCTTTTACACGTGGCGTTTTTCGCGTCGGTGTGCACACTCACATTGGCGCCCTTTGCGTAAATGTCGGCGAATATCGCGCGCAAAATTCATCCCGGTGTAAACAGGCCTTATGACTGAATCTGAAATCACCCCCTATACCAGGGGTAGGCAAGTTCGGTTGAGCCGCTGTCCTACACAGTTTGGCTCCAACACTGAAAAAAACCCCTCTCCTGCCTATATCCTTAGTAATCCTGAAGATATTGATTAGTTTTTTCAGGTGGGTTTGATTAGGGTTGGAACTAAATTCTGCAGGACAGCAGCTCTCTTGGACCGAACTTGCCTACCCCTGCCCTATACCTTCAAATAGACCGTTATTTGAGGGCACAGCCATTTTAGTGGTGTCTGAAACCATTGTGGAGGAATTCACTCAATCCTTTTCATTCACTCCTTCAAGTGAACAGTATTAGTGGACTAACGTAGGAAATAGTGAATTTAGGTGGCGATTTCAGTGGACAATTCACCTCAATTCAACGTTTTCTTTATAAATCAATATTTTCAAATAATGTTAGTTTATAAGTAAATCTATGTGAGAAAAAAAAGGTATTTAATAGGTATTTAATTTCCGAAAATATGCAGATACCCACTCCACACTCACAGGTGCCATATGCGTTTAATTTCAAACCAAGGAACATTCATTTGGAGTTAGTACTTCTTTTATTGCAATAACAGCTTCCATACTTCAGGAAAGGATTTTTTTCAACTAGATGTTGGAATATAGCCGTGTGAATTTGCTCCCATTGAGACACAAGAGCATCAGTGAGGTCAGGCACTGATGTTGGGTAATGATGTCTGGCTCATCCCAAATTCATCCCACGGGTGTTAAATTGGGTTCAAGTTCTTCCACACTAGACTCAATACAGCATTTTATTGGTGGATGTTCTCTTTGGTTCTCATCTTACTGAAAATATTTGTCCAAGGATGTATGCTTGATTTTAAAACCAGTAAAGTGATTTTTAAGAAAATATCCCTATTACCTGACAGATATTACATAAAACCAAGTTTTTTAAAAGTACTTTCTGCTTGTCAATTATTTTGTATATTCGCAGCTGGACGCTTAGACCTTGGTAGATGAAGTGGATCACGCAACTTAATGGGATAGTTCACCTAAAAAAGTCATAATTTACTCAATTTGTTTCAAACCTGTTTGAATTTCGTTCTTCTTCTGCTAAGGAATATGGGTAACAAAACAGTTGATGGGCCCCATTGACCTCCGTAGTCTGTGGGGAAAAATACTATGGGGAATCAATGGGGCTCATCAACCGTTACTGACATTCTTCAAAATATCTTTTGTGTTCGGAAGAGGAAAGAAATGTATACAGGTTTAAAACAACTTGAGGGTGAGTAAATGATGACAGAATTTTCATCTTTGGGTGAACTATCTCTTTAAGCACCAATTCCTTTTATTTAAAAGATTTACAGTCGCATCCTGGCACTGCATGTGACTTTAAAATGTGGTTCCTTAGGCTTGGTAGAGTCAATGGGATGCACCAATATTAAAGATCTGGCCAGTATGATAAACTGATAATTATCAGTACAGTTGAGTTCAGTTTATATTAAAATATTTTTAACACCATTTTGTCTAAATAAATTTTAAATAAAACAAAAATCAGTTTTTTTTAAATACTAAAAGTGAATTTAGCAAAAAACACATTATTATAATTATTCTGCATGGAGGAAATTTGGAAAAGGAGCATGCACAGTTACTGCAAATGTCCATACAGCCATTCAAAAAATTGGGGTCGGTAAGATTTTTTTTTAGTCTCCTGCTCACCAAGGCTGCATTTGTTTGATCAAAAATACTGCAAGTATTATTACAATTTAAAATAGTTTTCTATTTTAATATATTTTAAAATGTCATTTATTCCAGTGATCAATATATGCTTTTGAGGATCTCAGCTTTATCTTTGTAGGGCGGGGCTTTGGAATCAGGGGGCATTGTTTAGTTCAGTAGCCAAATCTGACAGAAGTTCCAGAATTGCTGCACTTTTAATTAGAAGGGATGTCTACATATTTTTGCCCATGTATTCTTATCTATCGTATATCGACCAATGGCCACAGTCATATCGGTGATTCCACTCCTCTTAAACTAATTATCCTCTTCATCTCAGGTGATCGCCACAGTGCCCACTAGTCACCTGAAGTGTCTGAAGGAGGCGGGCCAGGGGCGGGGGACAGACGATATGACGGAGGACGAGCTGGCCGAGGACGAGGAGGAGATCGACCATGCTGAGAGAGAGCTACGCAGGGGGCAGATCCTCTGGTTTAGAGGCCTTAACCGTATCCAGACTCAGGTGCTGTGCATGAGACCCCTTACCTCTGATCAGTCAATCGCTGTGGTGGTAGAGCTAGTTAGAGCACTAGTCACATAAGATTATTGCCACAGACAGTAGAACTAGTCTCTTCAAAGAATGCTCTTTTGCTTTTCCTTTGGTTTTGTCCTGTTCTCCCTCTAGACCCTCTCTGAGTCACCAACATTAGCTCATCCTTCCCGTCTCCTTTTCCCTTTCCTCCTCTCCTTCGCTACTCTATCTCTGTCTCTGCTGCCCACTTTTGGGACCCTCTCTAAATGAGTATAGATTTCCCCTAACAAGAATCTATAACATCCCCCCCTCCTGTGCTTAGAGCTCTGTTTTGTCACTCTGTTATGTAACTTGAGTCCTTTAAAGTCCCAATTTATTGCTCAGTAACTCATTTGCCTCAGAGTCACAGTCGCATCCTGGCGCGCTGCATGGGACTTGAGAATGTTGCTCCTCAGACTTTATAGAGCTTAATAGATGTGATGAGGATCGGAACAATGTTTGACTGTAGAGATGAGCCGATTTTAAAGATCTGGCCAATGCTGATAACTACTGTTATGTTGTGGTTGATATTAAAGTTGTATACTTTTTTTGTCTGAATAAATTTAAATTCGTTTAAATTCTAAAAGTGAATTTAGACACCACAACATTATAATGTACCGTATGAAATTTCGGGTTCAAAAGTTATGCTGTCTTGTACTCTCTTATATAAAAAATGTTTGATTAATATCCACATATTTTTTAAAGTTGAAACAACACATTATTTCTTCTAATGTTGAATTTAAGTTATGATTATTGAATTTAGTTGAATTTAAGTTATGATAATTGAATTTAGTTGAATTTAAGTTATGATATTTTTTTAAAAACAATCAATTTTTTACAGTGCCTCTTTATTTGATAAAATATTTGAATAGTTTCCTTTATTTGATAAAATAACAACAGAAATATTGTCAAATATTTTTACAATTTAAAATAACTTTTCTAGTTTAATATAGTAACTAAAGGCATTATATAGTGTATAGCTGAATTTTCAGCCTATTTGATGCTCAAGAAACATGTCATATTATTATCAATATTATTATACAGTTTTTGTCGAAACTTTAATACAATTTTCTCAGGATTCTTTGATGAATCAGTTCAAAAGAACAGCATTTATTTGAAATAGAAATCTTTTGTTACATTATAAATGTCTGTGTCACTTTTGATCAATTGAATGCACCCTCGCTGAATTAAAATAATTTCTTCTAGCTGAATTTGAGCCTTACGCATCAAGGCTTGTAGTATTATTATAATAAATGTGTGTGTCCACCATAGTTACAATACTTTGGAGATTTTGGTGAGAAGAAAAGATTAGAAATACTTATTGTTGGTCTTGTGTCTAGTATATTTGTGCATATTCCCTTGATATTATGCTCATTTCAAGGGCTCTGCTGAAAATCTCTTTTGATTTCATCTGTTATCTATAAATAACCAAATGTTTATTATACTCTCTTGTTTCTCTGTCCATTCCTTTTCACTACCTCTTTCTCTACAATTTTCAACCTTCACGGAACCTCAGCTGTGGTTGTTTTTTTTGGTTTTTTTTTTTGCTAATTACTGAAGTAGTTTGATGGCCAATGCTGAATGAATTTCCTTGAGTGGAATTGTACTAATGCTAATCGTAGTTCTCAGTCCGGACTCTATCCATGACTTTAGTTGAAGGATCTATTATGGTGGACTTTTTTTGACATTTTTTTCCTGAGCAGAACTACTCTAGTAGGCACATACATGGCAATGAAGTTTATCTAAATTATAAAGTAGTCCGTGATGCCTGTTGGTTTATGGCAAAGCAACTTTAGAAAAAAGATTTTATAATAGAATGCTCTCAAAGCTCATGCTATATTACAAATATGCTCAGTCCAATCTAGCACTCACTCTTTTTGGCCATGTTCTTGCTAATATTTACCATCAGTGAGCAAAGTTGATGGGGAAGTGCATTATAAATATATTTCTTTAAAATTTGAAGTGCCCTGTATAGATTGCTGAAGTGCTTGTAAAGCTTCTTACAAGGTTTCCATCGATTCCCTCACTGCTCGACACCGAGTAGGCAAAACACGACACACATTATGGCGGCTGGCCTCATATCATCAGTCAGCCTAATCTAATCACGGCTTTCATCCAGCTTGGCTCCACTGAGAAGAGCACCTCCATTTCTCAGTGTTGTGTTTTTGACACGGGGTATTTGCAGATTAATTATCAATGAGGTCTGAGTTCTTACGGCATTTCCCATTTTGGTTTGGCTTGGTTCAACTCGCATGTAAAATTGATTCAGTTTTAGAAAAGTGAAACATTTCGGGTGGTGTGGTTGCAGAGATATCCATTTGTTGTAAGCTTTGATTGCAAAATGATATTTTGAGAACTTATCTTGTGTCTATTTGATCATTTAAATGAGCCATTTAGAAACTAAACAAAACCGCAATGACATCTGTTCTCCTAAGAATTAACTGACAAATTAAGTGTGTGTATTTTTTTAGAGTGAACGTTTGCAAGCCATTTACTTATTCTTGAGTGAAGGTCATATTAAAGATTTTATTTTATGGGAAATTTTCGTGGAAAGTGGTCTTAATGTGACAGTTCTTGGTGGTCAGCGAAAATATGATTTAGTGGCAGAGCAAGTTACTAGATTTTGATGAAAGATCATAAATACTTGTAATATATGCATAATCTTAATAAGACCAAGACTGTTCTAAGATAATAATATGGGTCAATTTTTCAATCATGGATCAATCATCTTGATCCTGGTTGCAGGTCTTTCATTTTTGCATAGTTCACCCAAAAATTAAAACTTTTTCTCATCATTTACTCATCCTCATGTTGTTCCATGTATGACTTTCTTTCTTCTGTAAAACACAAATAGAGACATTTTGAAGAATATGTGTGTTAGTTCATAGTGACCACATCTTTGCAGCCAAAAAAAAAGAGACAAAAACACCACAAAAGCGACATAGCTGTGGACCTGGTCCATACAACTCAGTTCCAAGTAGCTATTCAACAGCTTTGTGCGAAGAACAGACTGCAAGAAATGTATTTTTTTTTTGTCCCATAACAAAAAACAAAACAAAAAAACTCATGTGGGTTTGAATGACTCCTGGGGAAGTAAATAATGACTGAATTTTCATTTTTGGGTGAACTATCCCTTGATGTTAAAACATGTACCCCTTAGTACCCTAGCTTTCTTTTCTCTTACCGGTTGTATAATCACAAGCAAAAAAAAATTCTCGCCCTGCTCCCTCCTTCCTCCTCTCTCTCTTTCTCTCTCTCTCTCACTCTCGCTCTCTCTCTTTCTTACTGTGAAGTGTGTATATGATGTGGTTCTCTCTCTCTCCTGCAGATGGAGGTAGTGAGTACGTTCAAGAGAAGTGGTTCGTTTCAGGGTGCAGTGAGACGTCGATCCTCAGTGCTCAGCCAGCTCCATGACGTAACCAATATTTCTACCCCCACTCATGTAGTTCTCTCCACTGCCAATGCAAGCGCCGCTCCCGGGAGTGAGTTCCCTGCTTTCCCTACCTGTGTCAGACACACTTTAAACACTCACAAAACATGATCTCTCACATACACACTCACACAAGCACCAGGCATTCCTCCTCACACACACAGCAGCACATGCAACACCCCACCGTGTGTGCCGTGGAAATTCTGTTCTGTATTTGAAACCTTCTCTGTAGTCGTCTCTCTGTGATTGAGTGGCTCTTTGCAAGATAGCCTGTGTGGCTTTGACTGATCGTCTATGGGCCGCCGTTTGTGTCTCCTTCCCGAATCCCTCCTCTCCTTCTCTCGATCTCTGTGTGCTGTCTTGCTGTGTCGGGCCTTTTCTCTTGCTGTTGGGTTCCTCTTTGTTGTCTGAAGGTGTTGGTTTTGTTTCGAATCCCCGTTTCTCGGCAAGCCGTTCTCTTGTCTTCTCTCTGTCTAAAACTAAACCGATAATCTACAACAGAATGTGTAAAAAAAAAAAATTTAAAGCTGAAGTGGTTGTTATTGTTGTTAAGAGCAAATAGTGAGTGATCATATAGGACAAACGGATAGTCCCTCCCCCAATCCAATGCCATTGGTTGATATGATATTATTTTAACTAGATCACAGAGACACATTGTTTGTATTTTTCTGACAAATTAACCTACACATGACTTATTTATAATTGTCTTTAGATGATTCATGTAAATTAAGTAATTGCATATTAAATAATTAAATAATTTAATTTATAATAAATCTCTGGACACTGATTAATGCTCCAGTGTTGAACCTGGATTTAGTCCAAACATCCACAGAGAGAATACAGAGAGCAGATGGCAGTCATTTATTTTCCGAGAGGCTTCTGTTGTCAAGCGTGGTTTGCTAAAAAGATGAGGTTTTACAGTAAGCAGAGGTAGTCAATGTGCTGCACTGCTATTACACAGGGGTAAACCTTCGAGTATAAGCCCTATAAGGTTCTTTTGCCTCTGGCATTTCTTTCTGTCTCTCTCTCTCTCTCTCTCTCTCTTTCTCTCTCTCCCATTCTTTTTCCCTCTATTACTTTTTTTTTTTTCCAGATGATGCATCTTGTATTTTCCATCATGAGACTGTGTGAAAGCATCCTCTAATGTCTCTGTGCTACTTTCCCTTCCACAGATCCTCACAGTCTTTTTCTCTCTCCCATGATTCACATGGTTCATGGCTCAAATCTATTTTTACCTGTCTCCTGTTCTCTCCTCTATAGTCATCTTCTAAACTCGTCTAAACTAACAAACAGTCTTTCATTTTTCTGTCAAAGTAGTACATTACCATATGTCTAGATATCATTCTTTAAGGGAATCAAAACAAGGGTTTAAAACAAGTTCAGCTCTATTTATAGCATCTGTGTCATACTGTATCCTAAAAATAGATTTACTCATCCTCATGTCATTCCAAACTATGGCTTTCTTTCATATGGAACACAAGATAATATGTTTTGAAGAATGTTCACACTGCTCTTCCATACAGTGAGTCCTTTTATAGTCACCATTCACTTTTATTGAATGGGAAAAAAAGGAGTTTGGGCTTGGACAACTTTTTGGAACGACATGAGGGTGAATAAATGATGAAATTATAATTGAATTTAAAGAACAATAATTTGACTGAAATCATTTTTAACTTGTTTTGAACCCCAAATACTTATTTAATAAAGTCTAATAGTACTTTAAGAAAGATTTTAAAGGGATATTCCACTCTTTTTTGGAAATAGGCTTATTTTACCACTCCCCCAGAGTTAAACAGTCGAGTTTTACCGTTTTCGAATCCATTCAGCCATTTAGAAGAATATCAGTAACCAGACAGTTTGTGGTCTCATTGACTTCCATGGTATATTTTTTTTTCCTAATATGGAAGTCAATGAGACCAGAAACTGTCTGGTTACTGATATTCTTCTAAATATCAGAAAATCGTTTGAATGGATTCAAAAACGGTATCGTTTAACTCTGGGGGAGTGGTAAAAGTGGAGTATCCCTTTAAGAACTTATAGGTATACAATATGTTTTCTTTTTATGGAATTAGTCGACTAACTCATTCTTGATCAATACTAGATCCCAGCTATTTCTCCATCTTTGTGGTATTTTTTTTATTCCAGGCAAGAAATGTTAAAGTTACGACTACCATATCATTGTGGTTGACTTCTCTGTGTCGTGCTTCATGTGTATCTGTACATTTGTCATCACATTTGTTCACTCTCTGTGTGTGTGTACTGTGTTTTTATGTGGGTGACGTGTGCCACTCTACTCACTCAGTCTTCTTTTCAGCTCTATACATCTCTTAATCCTTGTTCTCACGCCAATTTTCTTTGACTTTGACTGAGATTTGTGAACCAAACACTAACTTTTTTCTTTAAACATCATTCTGTCAACCTCATGTTAGAAATAAGACTACAAAAACATTTAGTTGATGTTAGTGTTATATCCTTTATGATGTATATTTTTATACATCATCAGTAAATATCTTCAAAAATGCTCTTCAGAGAAGAAAACTCAATCATTCATCAGCTCTCCATAAACATGCGTTCTCCTCCCCCCTCCTCACAGCTGTCTCACCCACACACAGATGTTTGTTTAAACATTTTTGACAGATCTACAGATCAAGTTTGTTTTGATTTTAGGTTTTGTAAGATGGGTTTACATTGTAACCCAGAGGTCCAGAAGAGGTGCAGTGCTGCCACTGATAGATTCATGTTTATCTCACTCATTTGCTCAAGCATTTGCCTTGTATGGTACTGGTTTACTGCCTAAAACAGATGCTCACTATCAGTAAGAGAGTCAGTTTATCAAAGTGGGAAAATCCAAGTGACGCTAATTTATTAAAGTTTTCCTAGCTTTGATTACTACCATCTGATAAAAATAATCATATTCATAGTCTCTCACTGTGTGAATTCTGCCATCAGATAACACAGAGCATTTTAAACAGTGCATAATAATGCATAAAGATCACTAGAGTTAAATTATTCAAGATGTCAATATGTGAGATAATGCATTAGTCAAATTTGAAAAAAATAAAATGAATACAAAATACACATATTTCG
Organism: Pimephales promelas; assembly: GCF_016745375.1. Next base: position 21,096,508 of record NW_024121654.1, read on the forward strand.
ATAACACTTTACAATATGGGTGCACTAATATGCATTAATTAATCCTTAACTAATGTGCAGATAATCATGAGTTAATGTATAACTCATGAAGAACTAAACCATTAATTAATGATTACTGCATCAGCAACCAATAAAGAGTCAATATGTTCAATAGATTAAGTAATACATGAATTGCTATTAATTCAATGTGTCATTGTGTAACTATTAATTCCTTAATAACATATTTTATTAACTAATAGTGTAAATTAATGTGGTAATTACCACAATTAGTCAAAGCTATGCACTTCAACTTCCAGTTGTCTGCTTTAATTAATCATTAGCTAATGATTTTCAAAGGTATCATTGTGTTATGACTTTACTTGTTGGGGCACATCATTGTTAACTAGTCATTTAGTAATTTGCACATGAATTTGCACTAACAATGAAGTAATTAATGATGTATTAATGCATATTAGTGTACCTGTCATATTATCTGGAAGTTGAAATACAAGGCTCTGGCTCATTCTGGTAATTAACATATTAATTAACACTATTAGTTAAAAAAATGAGTTATTATGGAATTAATCCACGATTACATATTTAATTAATAACAATTCATGTATGAAGTAATACATTAACCTTACAGACTCTTAATTAGTTTCTAATGTGGCAATCATTAATGAATAGCTTAAATAATCATTAGTTACACATTAATTAGTATTATCTGTGCATTATTTAAGCATGAATTAATGCTTATCAGTGCACACATGTTGTAAAGTGTTACCCATATTTCTATAATTAAAAATAACTCATCGTTTTGAGTTTAGAAAAGTTGCATTGCGAGGAAAAATGTAGAAAAATTCAAGTTCAGTTTTGAGTTGAATTGCATTAATATAAAATACAATAATTTGTATTTCTTAATGGACTTTGAAAGCACTCTTAATAGCACTTTGCAGTCATGTCTAAATATAAATGATGTCCAATTGAACACATCAGTTAGACATAATGATAATTCACTGATAATGATAATTCACACATTTTTTGTCCAGTTTCATTATTTAACAGTTATCAAGAGTGAAAGTAGGGCCATTTCCAGCGATTGCCCTTTAACGTGTCACAATCTTTATGCATTAACCTCTCTGAATGTATCTTTACAAATTCAACATGAAGTCATCATTTCACCACTGCTTTGTTAACTACTTCCTCTCCTTTCCTGCATCTTATCACTTTGTCTGCTTCAAGTCTTTCTATGTAGCTCTATTTTCATTTCAGACATCTTTGGGAAATATTTGTTGGGTAAAGAAGTTTTTTTTTTTTTAATGATAAAGTTTTTCCATCAAGCTTTTTTTCTTTGAAGGACACCGTGGGGGAGACAGTGGATAGTAATCTGACATGCTAACATCCAGAGCAAAGAAAAAAAAAACTCAATCAGTTTTAAACAAACACACATTTCCCAAAAGGGGGCGATATACTCGAACGTTTACCTGTATCTATGGAAAAACAGAGAGAAAGAAACTCAAAGAACAAAAATGAAAACAAACAATTTCTCAATTCATATTTGCAAGATTCTTTCTCAACAAACAGGCTCTTTGGAAAAACAGATAAGCACTAAACCAAATGCTTGACCGTCCCTTCCTGTTTGTTTGTTTGTTTGTTTTGTCTCTTGTAAATTTTTACTTGGTCATTTTAGCTTCTTTTCCTTTGCTGGATTATTGTTGAAATGGGGGTTGGGATGGGCTGCACCAGCCTATGGCCACAGCAAAGGATTGCACTCTCAAATCTCCGTCCTTCTGAGTATATATACACACACGAGAGATGCGTGTGTATATGTGCTCCAGCTGCTTTTGATTTACTCTTACAGCATGAGCCTGACTGCTTACCATCATGCATTCAAGTTTTTGAGTTTGACCTCGACTTTCATTGTTTCTGTTCCCGAGACAGCTGCACTGGAATGAGCATTTTGCTTTCTGATTGGTTCCTGTCCTCCTCCTTTTCTCTGCATATAGACTGAGGCAGATCTCATCAAAACTCTTCAGCTACTCTTCTCTGTGTCTGTCATCTGCACTCAACTGCTCTGCTGCATGCCAAAAGATGCTCGCACTTTCAATCTCACTCACTGAATGTGCTTTTCCACACCTCTCTAACCATCCACTACTGAATGTATCATCTGAACACTAATCCAGAATAGTAGCCCTTACCGAGATAGCAAGCAAAATTCGATTTCAGGCCTATGACACTGTACAAAAGTGTGATCCATTTGTGCTGATAATGTGACTTTTGCAGAAACCAGAGATGCTGCAACCTTGTTTATTGTGCCTGCTCTGTTCTTGTCAGTGTGATAGTGCTTGTTAAGGTCTTCTGTCACAGCAGTTGGTGTCATGTAATCAATGGCTCAGTGCCAGGAAGTGACTAGAATCAGAGAAGTCATCATCATCCATCTAGATGACGTCCCTTGAAATTTTATGACTTATCCTCTGGCAGTCAATGTAATCTGAACCTGTGAAGCAATTTATCATATGCGTAAGCCTACTAGAGTGACCTAATATCTGTAGATCATGTGGGTGGGTGTTTCTTCAAGTATGGGCACTTTTATGTGGCATTTTTTTCCAATAAAAACCAAAACCAATATATACCAATAGGAATTTTGAGAGAGCTTTTCTGTGACCTTCATTTACACACTTATAACATAAACAAGGAGTGGAATAATCATAGTACATTTCAATATTTATTGTGTCAACACTTATTTTAGATTTTTATACATCTACCCCTCAGTTCTAGCATAATTTCACCTGCAATTTTTTTAACACTAATAATTGCAAAGAGACAATGTGATCAGAATAATATTATTGTACATTACTTCTAATAAATGTTTTGGGGTTTTTTTTCCACAGAATGTAATTTAAAACAAAACATTACTCAAGATGTGGTGGAAATATTAATGCCTTTCAAAAAGAAAAAAAAAGTATGATTTGTGTATGATTTATGGATGTAATTTATTTCCTAAAAATGTTCATGATTGAAGAAACACCCATATGTTTCATATATCATATTATTATTATTATAATATGTAAATCGTGGCAGTATAATTCTGATCAGGAAGACAGATAAATCCATATAGGAATACAGATCATTCGATATTTAATACATTTCAGCTACAATATATCTTCACAGCTTGTGACCTATTTTCACTCATTGGCATTGATATCATTGGCTGATGGCCTCATTACGCATATTGTCTCCATGGCTTCTGTCATGACATCATGATCACATTACTAAAGTTGCATTGCCTCATTGTTACCACACCCCTGAATGCTGCTAGTACCAATGAGGAGGAAGTCAAAGAGGACTGCATAGTGCATCACTGTGTGTGTCCTACAGTACCTCATGCATCTGTCTAGTCATCACATCCCTTTTGCTTAGCACTTTATGGCAGATCCTTATGCATTGTTTCTTTCATTGGCTGTGTCTCCATGTGTGTTTCAAGACATCCTCCTTTCTGTCTTTCTTTCATCATCACTACTTACGTTTTCAATACTAATAGTTCGATATACACATGTTTTGAGCTGAATCTCTTTGGTACTTTGTGCTTTCATTCATCTGTTTGTTTGAGGCCTGGTCTGTTTTCTGTTTTGAGTTTATGAGAATGTCCATCACCTTTATTTTTGAGTGATAACTGTGAACTGACAGCTTGGGTTAATTTACTGTGATTTGTTTTTATTTTGTTTGTCATCTGTCTTTCTTTGAGAAACTCTTAAGATCTGGTTGCGCAGCTAAAGTATATAGCCTTAGTTTTTAGGTTTTAGAATCTAAATGAAATGTGCAGTGTGTAATTTCTGCAGTATAAATGCCTAAAACAGAATTGCAATCTGTTTGTTTGAGTGGTGTATCATTGGCTCAACCTATGGCATGAGATGAGGTCAGGGACTGTAGCTTTTTTTTGTTATCGTCGATGAATGAATTCAATGGGTTAAGCATTTTTATTTAGTGTGCAATGGGCAACGTAATAAATCCTGACCAAATAAGAAATATCATACAATCAAGAATGCAAATATTCAGACCAGGCCAGCACAGAACAGCATGATTGTAAAATATGGTATTGTTTTCATTTTACAATTCAAAAAGTAAGAATTTAAAATGAAGAAACTTACATTTTAGACCAAATTTTAACCAAATATTGCCTATTTTTGTTCCACCGACAGAAATAGTTCCACACAAGCAGCAGGATTAACCATTGTGTCTCCAAGCAACAATCCTGAATGAATCAATGTGTTTGAATACATTGTTTGAATGAAGGATTCAATTACTCACAAAGACAGGTCACTGAAAAATCACCACCACAACCGTCCAAAGTGCACTTCAGTTTTTACTTGTACACTAGGGTATGCGTTGCTAGTACACACTTTCTGTACACGCGCAGCAGGATTTTTGGCACATGCTTTGTATATTGAGCTCACACATGAGCCTTGCATGGGCCGTTAAAGGTGCAGTAACCGATTTCTGATAAACGCTGTTGAAAGTGGATCAGACCGAGCACCACAATACACTTGTAGACCACCAGCAGTAGGGGGGCGTAAACACTCATGAAGGGGGAGGAGCAAGAGGAAGATTTGAAGAAATACTGTAGAAAGAGAGATGGCTGAGAGACATTACATAAGAGAATAGGTCAGAGGAATATCACTGGAAAAAGAAGAGTTATGATCAGGCAAGAGCTTTAGGACCGGAATACCTGAAAACGGACGCCAATGTTGCGTTGTTTTTGCTCCATACGCGAGTAACATTGGTTTTGCTATGTTTCACAGAAACAAGATATGCTGTTGTTGTAATATTAGCTATAGTGACAGGACATTTTTAGTGTCATTGTTTGTCTGGAACTGCTGTGCTGCTGGCGACAAACATTGAACTCTTGCTGGTTTTGTTCTTGTCGTTTGTTAGTCATCTATGCGTTTTTTTCACAAAGCAATATTTTGCTTCCACTCTTGCATTGCGTGTTGGTGCATTTTGGTTTGCGGAACAATAAAGGATCAAACATCAACAGTGTTTCTCAGAAGTAGCAAACTGCACCTTTAAAATCACCACATACGCGTTTTCCGGAAATCCTGTAGAATTCGACCAATCAGATAATGACTTTGCTACTCCACTGTGTCATTATTTTGTGCCATTTCTATATAGGTCTGTTCAGCCAATGGTTACACACAAACACAGACACAAATGTGATACAAACAGTAAGAAAGTCCCAGTGATGTCCCAGTTATTTGCAATTCTGTTTGTTCCCACTAGAAATTGCACATTGCACCTTTAAGTACTAAAATAAAATCATTACTGTAGTTACCTAAAACAAATGATTCAAACATTCAAATTTTTGCAGCAACCTGATCTTGAGCTGTCTGTGCATTGTAAGGCATGTTCAGAACAGGTTCTACAGTGTTTCAGGTCTTTTCTATCACACATGTACTGAGAGATATCTTTGCTCCCACCCTCCTCTGTCTCAACCCTCTCTCTTTCTTCACTTCTCCCAATCTGTTGTCTCTCTCTCTGCACCTCGTCCCCTCTGTTCCCGTGCAGATGCGGGTGGTGAAAGCGTTCCGTAGCTCCCATTACGACGGAATAGAGAAACCCGCGTCCAGGAATTCCATCCACAACTTCATGGCGCACCCCGAGTTTCTCATCAATGACTACATCCACAACATCCCGCTGATCGACGACACAGACATTGACGACGAATCGGAGTGGTCGAGACACAACCACCAATTGCATCCGGCCTTCCGAAAGCCCCCTCCTCCTCCGGTCCAGCCTCCGCAGCGTTCCCATCCACCGCCCCGTCCCTACCGCCAGTACAGCCTCCCCACCACACCTAACCGCAACAACAACGCCATTGAGAGCAGCATCTACCACCTGAACCTCCCCACAGGCCCTGATGGGCACTGTACACCCCTCTCTCGACAGCTGTACCCCCTCCTCGCTCTGGAGACCTCTCTATAACTGACCGCTCTCCGGACCCTAAAAACTCTGAGGATGCAGACTTGTGCGGGTCACGCTGGTTGGGGAAGCTCCTACGTACACTTTACAGGTGGTTGACCTCCAACACTAAGACAGGGTCATCCCATTACAACCATCCGCCCACTACCACCCTCCACCGAAAGCACTATCACTCCTCATGTCTCAACAACAGCCCCACAGACAACTCTCCTCTCACCGTGTAGAGAGGAGCCATGTCTGCTGCGTATCTGTGGTTCCTTTGGAAGGACCCAAGAAGGTGAGGAATCCAGACCGATGGATTTTAAGTGGTTCTTTAGTGCTGGTGACTATTGACTTCTCGGAATGCAAAGGAATATGTTCCCTACGGGTGGAGTAGGGGTCCATTCACTTTACTTTTTATCGGTGTTACTAAACTCAATATTATTATTATTATTATCATGTTTGACTTCTTACTATCGCCACCGTCATCATGAGTGCTCGGATTATCATCGCGATATCACAGAATATGACTTTTATTACTCTGGATAAGCTTTAAAACATTTTATTTATTTATTTATTCATTTATTTATTGTGATCACCAACACTTATTTTTCATTTTCACTTTGTCTATTTCTCTCTCTCTATGTGTCTGTGTGTGTGTGTGTGTGTTGTGTCTGTCCTATAAGCATAAAAAAGCAAGAAAAAAGAAGTACTAACAAAGCAAAGATAATATTAATTTGAAGCTTAGACTAATTCATCTATAATGCGTCTGCTGATGACAAAAAGAAAACATATATGTCGCCGCACCATTGTGTTACTGCATTTTATGTTAAAAAAAAAAATCTGTTATTTGAGGGCAATTTGTTGCTGTACTCTTAAGTGAGAGTAAGCTTCTTTTTCATCATGCTCTTGATATTTTAAACATTTACACAATATGTTCATGTTTAAAATATGCTACAGGGTAGAGGATTTGGGCAATCCCATCACAGTGGTATAATGGACGTGGGTGGGATTTTGGTGGTTTTCCAACTTAGCAATGGCAATCAACCTTATGACAAAATGGCCTTGTTAATATGTCTTAACTTAGTAGCTGAGATTTAAGGATTTCAGTGGGTTTGCCCAGACTCAACATTTAATGGTGTCTTCTATTTTTATTGATTCTTTTCACATTTAAAGCCATTAAAATCCATGTTGTGCAGTTGACACCAACAAATGCATCAACCCTTTAAACATGTTCATATACTTATATTAGTTCAGTACACGCATACCTGCTGGCCCTTTAAATACATCCGCACTCACACTTGCTTTCCTCATTTGTGTGAAATATTTATCAGATTGTGTATATATCTGCAGACTGTGGTCACCAGGGTAGGGGAATCCATCTTATACTGCCACAACATAGTTAAAAAAAAAAGTATCGAAGATACTAAAACAATGGACAATCCGTGAGGGTATCATTACTTTTGCACAATATTGAAGTTCACTACTGAGCAAACGTTCAGTAGACTTTGATAGACACACCATCCTGCTATTGGTGCATATGTTAGCATTTCAGAACAATAATCTCAATTATATACATTAAGGCATTCATGATTCTCCACGTCAGATGATCGAATGTTTGATTCAGTCGTACCATCCGGGGTTACCTCCTTTTACACCCCATTATTGCCTTGAATGGTACAGTTACAACATAATACAATCATTTTGGGGAATGAGACCGGCACTTATGCAACAGACTGCCCTGCCCACAGATCTGTGAAATACGCTTCATGACATGTACATATGGATCTCGAAAAAAAAAAAAAAAACCTTTATCTGTATAGAATACTTTTCTAGATTGTCCAGTTGAGAGAAACTGGCGAATATCGAAAGCAGACTGTGCAAGCATGAGCGTCACTAGATCATGTCATTGCATTGGTCGATTGTGTCTTTGCAGAGCATGTTGATATCATAGCGCTCGCTCTTCACCGTCATTGTTTGACTTCACTTTCGTCTGTCGATGCTTCACTGCGGCTCTTAAGTGGTTGGTGGACACACGTTGCTCCTCCCAACGCAACTGTGCTGTCATTAATGTGCTATTGTCCATGCTGATGTTCTCCTCCTGATACTCTGCCCTGTTTGTGGTGTGGAGCCTGGAGGTGGAGCAGTGTCACACTGCCAATCTGACTACTTATTAAATGCCAACAGACACGCTGCTTAAAATGGGTCGAATAGAAGACCTTTTTTTTGTCGGATCTTTAAATGGAAACCCATTTTTATAGGAATATTCTGGGTTCAGTCTATTCATGGCACTTACAATGTAAGAGAATAGGGCCAATCTGTAAACATTAAAATACTCATATACACCCATGTCAACATGAATTGAAATGTGAAGGGAAAAACACTTCTTTAAAAGAAGAATTAATGCAAGTGCATTTTTTTTTTGCATTGCATTGCATTTCTGCTTTTAAATACTCCAGAAACTGGCCTCATTCAATTTCATTGTAAGTGTCTTGCCTTGACCTTAATTGATGCTTCTTATATAATGTATTAATTATAAAATAAGTGTTCTCTTAAAAAAGAAAAGTAGTAATCAACATTATGCCACAAATGCTTAACTTGTATTGAACCCGGAATATGCCTTCAAGCAAAACTGTGTTATATCTGCATGAATGTGTCCGACCTTTTGCTGAGTTCGATTGGCTCAGACAGTTTCAGTGGAGTCTCTAGTGTCGAGAGCGCTGGCAGGTCTCACAGATTGAACCCATTTCAAGGTCCAGACACAATCAGCAGGCCAAAGTGGTGGTCAGGGAGGACAGGTCAGTGAACCTGCTAAACCATTATAAAGAAATATTTCCTAACCTTATCTTATCCTCAGCAAAGCTTAACTACCGAAATAGGCCTCAAGCTATGCTCGTCTCTGAATAATTTTTAAATTTAAATGTATCTAAGACGTATACCCCTATCATTGAACTCTCCAGACAGTGATGATATATATTACAGTGGCATATGTATGGTATCCCTCCTCTCCACCACAACAGACAGACACTTTATCGAAACTCCTGATAGTGACAAATATATATATACGCATATATGTATATATAAATATATACATATGTATATTAAAAAAAGAAAACAGATAATCCAAAAAATCCATCGTCTGCCTTCATTTTGTTCCATTCTGTTGTAGAAAAATCACACAAGGTAAGGTGAAAAAAATGTAATGTGAAAAAGAGTAAATAATATACTATATTTAATATAAAACTTATAAATTATTGTACAACTGCACCATCACTGTACATTTTTGCCAAAATGTGCACATGTGCATCTTTTGTTTACGATTTAAGCACATTTTGTGTTTTACTCTATTGTCTCTTCCTCTTTCTTTCTCCTTATGCTTTTTTGTAAAGAATTAAAATTGAACAGCTTGTACATTATTATGATTATTATGACTATAATTATTATTATTATTGTCTTTTTCCATCAGTGAACTTTTAGCTGATGGAAAAAACAGTTGCACATTCTCCTGAACATACACTTACTGCTCTACAATGGAAAAAAAGACAAAAAAGAGAAAAATATTAAACTATTAAATATATTAATAATTACCTGCCTGTTATTTAAGAGAAAAAAGTATCTATCTATGATGAAAGAACACAGCTGTATACTGTAGACTAAACTGTATGGAAATCTAAGAATTTAATGGGAAGATAAGTCAACACTTTTTGTCTGTATAAAAAATCAAATCAAAGTATTCTACAATAATAACTTTGACCAGTGTCTGTAGTTGTGTTTCATTGTGTGCCTGTGATTATTTCTTCGGCCGGATCACCTGTTCCCTTAAAGAAAGACTTTATTGAAAAGATATATCATTATTTTGGCATGAATAGATGGGCAACAATGTCTCCAACACTTTTTTCATTAAGTAATATGATCAAACTTCATATTCTGAGCATAGCTCATATGGGATCATTGATTACAGCACTGATTTGGAAGAACTACTGTTGTCCCCAGTCTCACTTGTGTCAAAAAGTCTGGTTCTCATTGCATGTAATTCTGGCCAGGAACTGCCCACTTAGACAGTAAGAGAACATTTGACTTGCATGTAAATCTGACTAACTTTTTTATGTGCTGTTAGAGACAAGATTTTCTGAAATAGATGATACCAATGGGAGACCAAGTGTAAAGTAATTGTCTTGCTATCCTTGATGACGCTCTGCTTAATTAATAAAGAATATGTAATATTTACGACTGCATTTAATGGCATAGAAATAGAGGTGGAATTGGGACACGGTGAGGCGTTTAGGCTATCAATGTCAAAATCTAAGGGGAAAAGATCAGATTAATCTGGCCAAATTACAGTAAAAAACGTGTGCACGTGACATGTGCTTCAACAACATTTGTTGAATTAAAAACCTGTGATAAATTAAGAAGAGGAGTGTGACTTCTGACACCCTCTGAAGTAAGCACGTGAACCCGCTGAACGAGTCTTTTTAGTGATTCAAAAGATTCGATTCACGGTTGAATCACGCCCACTTGTTCACTGCCAATGCCAACGTTTACAACACAAAACAAATTGGGAAGTGCTAAACGCGGAAACCGTTCAGTGTATAAATCATTCATTTCAAAGATTTTTTTTTGTATTATATTACTTTTATTAGCTTCTCGAATGTTCCTGAGCGAAACTCTTAAAAGTTGAGCATCCGATGGAGGAAAACCGAGCTCTCAGTGAATCAGGAAAGGTGGAGGTAGAGTTTTTTCTTGATATTTTGTTTTTAAACAAACTGAAACAGTTTTAAAAATCCAGTTACTAATGTAATGCTTGAAGAATTAAGAATGGAAACTTATTATGTGATATTTAAAAACTTAAATAAAATGTTTTTGTTCTGTTTTATCCGTTTTATAGTCGGGTTTAATCAGCCAAATATTATAATCAACATCTATTACAGTGCATTTGATATGTGAAAGGGGGATAAAACAAGTTCTGTTTTGAAAGGGAGAGAGACAGTAATCATAGACTATAATGGCTGCTAACAGAACCTGCTCATGGGTTTGAAATCTGTTGAGCACACCCTTCATCGCCACCCTAAACTGCTATGCTGACATACCTGCATTGGTGCTATTCCCACCCTTTGTATTTAACCAACACATAGTTCTTATCGTTAAAATATATCTCGACTGCAAGCTACACAAACATTTAAAATCCTCCTGAGACCCAGAATCTTTTTTAATTTTATTTAGTATTTTTTTATGTCATTAGCTTACATTGTTTAGAGAGCAAAGATTGTTTGACTAGAAACCCCATAAAAATGTCCTTTTCAATAAGAGTGCCAAATTTGATCACTACATTAATGTCAGTCATTTTAAAGACCAAGGAGAAGTTGTTGTCATAGTGAAATCAACAAACAGGTATCTCTGAAAAGCTCTGAATGTGCCCAAAACTGTGATGTATTGTGTCAGAGAAATTCACTAAAATATAATGTAATGACAAAAGTCTATTCCTAGGTCCCAGGATGTCATATTTTCAACTTCTGTTTGGGTCTAAATTTCTGTTAATTAACTGAAAAACATGTAATTTGTGGGTAGATAATTAGAGATCTTAAAAATAAAATTGTGTGATATTAAATAAATATGTTTTCTTATGTATGCCTGCTACTGGAAATGTATAATGCTATTGACCAAAGTAGCCTACTCATGCATATCAACTTTATTAATTAAGTATGATTTGAGAAATATATTCAATACATGTTAGTCATCTGTTTTACTCATTAGTAATCATGTAATGGCCTTACAAATCTCAGGGCTTTATTTTTAGCTTATTGATATGATTGCCGATTTCTGACATAGGCTACAATTGAAAATCCACCTGCAATGTGTTGCCAGCTTATTCAATTTCTATACTATTAACCTGTAGCCTTCTTTACAAAACACTTTGTTGAATGGGGTTATTTGAGACATGTAAAATCATTTTGAGGGGATATAGAATAGAATATGTGTAATGTAAACAGTGTCCCCTCCCTGTCAGGCTCGTGCCGCAGGGAACAGCAGTCTCTTCAACATGAATCATTACGCTACTAAGAAGAGTGCAGCGCAGAGCATGTTGGATGTGGCTCTTGTGATGGCGAACTCCTCTCAGCTGAAGACAGTTCTGCATTCAGGACCTCAGCACCGCTTCTACATTCCTCTTATTGCTCTGATCTCAATGTCCATCTCACTGCAGATCATTGTTGGCCTCCTACTCGTCTTCATTGGTTAGTTCACACTTGTGTCTGTTTGAAAGCATTCTGATCTCCTCTCACTGACACAACACTGATGTGTTTTCTTGTGTTTCCCTCAGTGAAGTATGACCTGAATGATGTTAAGAAACAGCCGAGGCTGAACACAATGAATGATACAGCAACTATTTTTGTCTTCTTCACTGTTCTTATCAACATCTTCATCACAGCATTGGGATTTGAGTCTGGAGGGTGAGCAGAGTAACAGCAAAGTCGATTTATTTTCATTCTGCCCATGATTTATACTTTACAGTTCAGTTAACTGAGGAAATGCCAGAATAAGACATGTGGACATATTCTTTATTCTCACATCAAAATAACGCTCAGATTGTACTAACTTTACATTTCACCCCATTGTTTCAGGGGCAATGTGATATTTGAGACTGCACTCGCCCAGACCAGATCCATAAACATCAGTGATGATGTATAAGTACATGACTGCTCATATGTGATTACATTTATGCTCATCCCGCCTTTCCTTTCATCATCATGCATTTTATAAAATAAGATTACAGGATTACAGGACACTATCTACTCCATATCAAATGAGCAAAATACATCATGATGTTTTGAATGTTTAGGCAGCACATTTTAACTGAGATGTTGGGTTATGTGAAAGAAAGCATAAGGATAACCTTTTATGTAAGTAACAAAATTGGTTTTGAGCAATGTTCTCTTTTTTGTTTTGTTTTTTAAGATTTTTCAATCTTTTAAAGCAACACTGATGAAAAAAAGCAACACTGATGAAAATAAAAAATAAAACTCCCTTTTGTAAAAAATATTTTTTTAGTTTGTATAGGTGTACAATACAATGTAGCATATTTTGTATAAAAAAATGTATGTTGTAAAATTCAGTACATTTGACAGTTGATTTGTTTCTGGAAAAAAATGGGATGAATTTACACTAAATCAGTTTTTTTTTTTTAAATACAGAAATTCTATGACTTTTAACATAGCATGTTTTTGAAAACATGCAAAAACAAGCGCAATTTTGACCTTGTGCCGAAATAAAGATTTCAGATTAAATTAATTCAAGAGATTTTGTTTTTCAACAAGACAACTTACAAAGCTGCAAAAACAATAAATCTTCCTAAAATATAAGTAGCCTAACAAAAACCTACAAGGCTTACAGTTTATTTTACATCACACCAAAATGCTCCTATCCTCAAGGATTACAATACTTTTTAAAAAATCCTCTGGGCGTCGCTGTAACCGCGGGCCCTAAATGACACTGTCGAACCGAGCAGACTCACTGCAGGGAACGATGTCATAAATATACCCATTGGAAAAGGAGAAACTAAGGCGATAATGAAAAAATAAATAACGAAGAAATGGTAGGAAAGGTGGGATTACTGGGATATGGATAAAAGTGGAAGGAAATATTACAGCTTACAAAAATCTATTAATGTCCAGGGGGTGAATGGAAGTAACAGAAGAGAGAAGAGCGATTTGACCACACAGGGTTAAATTAATAAAACATTGTTTTTAATGGGGAAAAGTCTATTAGATAAATGTTTGGAATGTAGTTCCAAGGAAGATGTAGAACATGTATTAATACATTGTAAGAAATATAGAGATGAGAGGATAAGGCTAAAACAAAAGAGAAGGCAGGAATTCAGTGGAACATCAAAGGTGTATTAGGTACAACAGGAGATGGGGTAAAGGAAGGATACACAGAAAGCAGTTATACAATATTAGAAAAACATAGGAATATATAAAGGCGCTTTTCCACTGCATAGTACGGTACGGTTCGGTTCGGTACGGCTCACTTGTGGTGCTTTTCCACTGAATGGTACGGTACAGTACGGTTCGCTTCAGGACGCAGAGGATCTAGTTTTTTTTTTTGTTTTTTGATTTTTTACTCTGATGCAGTAGGTGGCGGTATGCAGTGCACCTTTAAAATTCATGGTTGCAATCTGTCATAAAACGGAAAAGAAGAAGAAGACTGACTCGATGCAGATAGTGCAGCAGAAAACATGAAACAGGCTCGTGCAAAGCTGGTGCATAGACAGGGCTTGTGTGAGTGCGTGGTGTCAGGAAGAGTCAGTGGAGCACATAATTATCAGATGGAGGTATGATGAGGTACAGAGAGTGATAATGAGGAATAATTTGAAGGAATTAGGGGTACAGGAATTAAAATTAAATGGAGTGTTGAATATAGGTGACAGAGCACAGGTTAGAATTAGAATATTGTTAGGGAAACTGGTTTGTATGATCGGTTATGAGGATAAATAGGGATATAGGAAAGTGTGTATGGAAATGAATGAATGTGAATGTGTGTGTTCATGTCTGATTCACACTCCGGAGCAGAAGGTGGCGGTAATGCACCAAAAGCTGGTTGCCAACCGCCGTTAAAAACAAAGAAGAAGAAGACTCACTGCAGAAATAACAACATGGCGGGCGATTCAAAAGAGCAGCTGCTGTCTCTGCGAGTTTACAACACCCTTCAGGTAGTTTCCACATCTTAATACACGCATTACATTGTGAAAAGAGACATTAAATAATGTTCTATGTTTCACGAAGTTAAAACTGGCTGTTTTGAGTAACGTTAGTATTGTTTAGTGTGTCTAGGGCGCTAACTTACGTGACGTCAAAGCTACTTTTGTAGCTAGTCTTAAATTTCGTAAATGTTAAACTTATCAACTTAATACATTTGTCATAACAGATATTTCAGATCATGTTTGCTGTCCCCAATTTAGTAGATAACCCGTGTAATAGAGATAATGTAATAAATATAATTGCTGGTTTAATCTAACTCCTGTCTGTGAAACCAGGCCACTATGTTTAAACTGCTGCATATGAATGTTGTGTTCAGAGTCTGGGCTGTCCTCTGGTGGATGGGCTTTACCTGAGGGAGGCAGACAGCATGCAGGAGCTCCTCTGTTCTCCTTCATTACACAGGACTGATATACTCAAGTGGATCTGTACCAGGTCTGATGCCTGATTGACTATTAAACATGATGATAATGATGCCAAATGTGTTTGTTATAAATGTGTATATACTAAAATGTCATGCTGTGTTTGTTTATTTTATAACAAAGCATTTGCCCATCCCTAAGAGAGAAGTTTTCCACAATTAAAGCATCTCAGAATGAGGTTTTAATTCAAGGTAAGTCCAACAAATGCTTGGTTTCTTATCGTTTTATTTTCTTGTGCTCATTGTTTTGTTATTGTTGTGCTTTCTCTCTCACACAGAACTCACACGGTTTGGTAATGAAATGATGTTGTGTAAAACTAATGACCAGGATTTAATCAAGGTATGGAGTTATATGATTTTGGTCTTTATACTGTCCAGTACCTTTTACATAAGGAGCAGAATAGAGATTACAGTGAAATGCTTTTGAAAATATGCCCTTTTCCCGTTTCCCTTGATAATTGCACCCGTTAAGCTACAATGCTGAAAACTTGAAGTGACACAATTTTTTGTCAAAATATATTGATTTCCTCAAGCTGTTTTATACAGAACATTTGATTTGTCCAGCAAAAATGCTTGCGATGGATTGATACTTAAGTTAATAAATCAGGCTAATTCGACTGTTTAACTGATAATGCTACAGCTATTCTTATCTACTCAAGTTAAATGTATAAACTGAAGCAGAATTAACAAATCTGTCCTGGTTTGTTATATTTTCAGGGTCTTGCACCCCCATTACGGCAGCTGGTGTTTCTAGAGCAGCTTCTGGTGGTCATTCAAGCAGACTCCTCCATACATTCAAGGTATCTGACTTTTGCTGTGTTTTGTATTGTTGATTTAACATCAACATTGAGTTACACCCTCCTTAGGCCCTATAATAATATGTGGTCTTATTTCTTTGACCTGCTTGTGGTTTGTTTTAATCGACATAGACAGAAGTCAAGCTCTGGAGATGACAGTGCGAAGAACGATCTTCTTGGGGAGCTGATGTTTCCGGATCACTTATCTGACCTGGATATGCTCCTGAACCCATCCTGCAACCCGTGGCCCGCACACATCCGTGAACATCTGATACGCATGCAGTCGGCTCAAAACAAAATGAACGGGAACCACAGTAAATCCGGTGATTTCATTAACCGGTCTGTGTGATTGTTATGTGGCTATGTGGAATTTTCTTTTTCTTTTTTTATCAAGACTGTTGTCCTTAACACGTTTGTTATTTTCTTCTTTTGAAGGAGTGATCAACATTCCCGACTTGGAAGTCATGGAGAAGAAAGCCTGTCAGAGGCCAAAGCGCTGCTGCAGTCTACACAGAGCACATTAGAGGAGCTCCACAAAGAGGTGGGACCATCATGTGCCACTTTTCACATCTGATATCATGAGTCTGCTTTGTGTAATAGTGCGATCCTTTCTGTTCCTCAGTGTGAGTTCCTGCAGTCAGATTCGCCGGGTCGTGCAGTGGTGCTATCCCCCTCTGTGCTGAAAGTAGCCATCTCAGACATGTCTCAGCTTATGATGGCCTTCGGACAGATCTACAACACTGACTTTAAAGGGTACTGCCAGAGAACCCCTCCAGCCCTCAGTTCCCACAATAGTGTGTTTCAATCTGTACATCAGCTTCTGCACACCTGTAATAAGGTAAAGCATTGAGCATCTTTTATATTATACTGGTAATAAATTGCTGTTGTTGAACTAATGTGAAGACATTAATATTCATCCAAGTAAAGATGAAATTGTCATCTGATGGATTTAGATAGAAATTCAATTCAATTCACATTTATTTGTATAGTGCTTTTCACATACTCATTGTTTCAAAGCATCTTTACAGTCCACATTATAATTTAGATTTATCTGTTATCAGAGGTAACTGTCTAAGTTATGTATTTCAGAAATGTACATATACAAATTTAAACAATGTAATAATTTAAGCCTGAAACAATGAGCTCATTGAATTAATGAAAACTTTTGTGTTGGAAATAATGTATGGTAAATGGAAAAACTTGATTTCATTGCTTTTGTGAATGAACGCAAAGATTGTTGGGGGAACACAATAGTTTTGTGAGAGAATGCAAATGCAACAGACGTTTTTTCTTTTGTTTTGTTTTTTGAAAGCAAATTCAAAGTTTCTCAAGGAAACATAGTACTTTGCGACAATACAAAAATGTTTTGCGAGTGTGACCGATCAGAATCAAAGCACTGATTTCTTTTTTTTAAAAATGTCCCCTTTGTGACTTCGCAGATGTATACTTTTCATATGTAAATACTTTGCATATTCTTTGATTACTCTGCAGGAGCTAGAGGCTCTTAAGCAGCTGTCTGAAACCTCGTCGTCTCTTACACAAACAGTGCAACAACTACAGACAGACAGGCGGTACTGGTCTAAAGGAGAAAAGCACACTCTGCGTGAGTATTTTCTTGGATGTCTTTGATTTGGGTAACCCTCACAAACAGAAAATAAGAATAAGATGAAAAAATATGATTTTTTTTTTTTTTTTAGCTAAACAGTTGGAGGAGCTGAAGAACAGATATATGACTTTTCTTTTCCTTCACCAATCATAACCTGAAAAACACTCTCACCGTCTAAATGGAAATCTACAGACTGTTGCTTGAATTGAAGATTTAAGTGGTAAGAAGGGCCAAAAACTGGTCCACTTATTTGCACGACCAGGACTGTGCCCTTAGCACTTTGTGTTTTACAACCACTATGCCATGCACTGTTGTACAGATTTATATTATACTGATAATATTATACTCAAAGACATTAATAGTCATCCAAATAATGATGAAATTGTTATCTAATAATATTCTCCAAATAGCTATAAGAAACAATCCTCTCTTTATAAAACCCTTAAGTGTTTTAGTTAACTCCCAAATAATGCAGATGCAGTATGAAACACAAATGTATCTTCATTTTTTTTTAAATCTTTGATCTGCATTATGTCATGACATGTTTTTTTAAATAAAGGTTAACATTACAAAATCACATGGTGTTTTTTTTTTATTCACAGATATTTTAAATTTAAATGTGTAAACTGAAGAAGTAATCAGTTTTAAAGTCGTTGTCTGTTCACACATTGGTGAGAGGGTCTTTCTCTGAGTCTTTAAAAGCAAATGTTTTGGAGAGACCCTGGAATTGTAGGGCAGAACACTTCTCAGCTTGAGCTGATGTTTAGTTTGTGAGCATCTTGACTGCTTGTTTTTAACATCTCTGCTGCTAAACAAACCCAAAGCTAATGGAGAATCAACAAGGAGTGGTGAGTAACAGTGCTTCCTGATCTGTATAGAAGCATTTTACAGTGCAGAGAACACCTAGCAGCTCTATAGTGCCATTAGTATACTTTTTAAATTAGGTTATTTATTCAATAGACATATGTGTTTTGTTGCATGCAAGCATACTTGTTAAAGTTTCATCCGCAAGACAACATCCCAATGGCACCTAAGTGATGGTCAGACTTCTGTTGGAAAAGGTCCTTTAATTCTGTGAGCAAGCAGTGCTGTGTGAGGTTTCTTATTTGCTTAAGCTTTCAGTGTCTGAAAGTTTAGTTGTTTTTTTTCCCAGCACAGTTGTGCTGCAACCTACACTCATAAGCTACTTTTATTCTACTGACTAGTTTCGTGTTCTTGAGTTGCTGAATGTTCTAATATAATGTCAGGATCATGCCGCAGGGAACGGCAGTCTCTTCAACATGAATCATTACGCTACTAAGAAGAATGCAGCGCAGAGCATGTTGGATGTGGCTCTTGTGATGGCGAACTGCTCTCAGCTAAAGAGAGTTCTGCATTCAGGACCTCAGCACCGCTTCTACATTCCTCTTATTGCTCTGATCTCAATGTCCATCTCACTGCAGATCATTGTTGGCCTCCTAGTTTACACTTGTGTCTGTTTGAAAGCATTCTGATCTCTTCTCACTGACACAACACTGATGTGTTTTCTCTTGTTTCCCTCAGTGAAGTATGACCTGAATGATGTTAAGAAACAGCCAAGGCTGAACACAATGAATGATGCAGCAACTATTTTTGTCTTCTTCACTGTTCTTATCAACATCTTCATCACAGCATTTGGATTTGAGTCTGGAAGGTGAGTGGAGTAAAAAATTATTTCAGACTTTTAGAACCGGTTAGCAAAAAATGCAGCCTGACAGTCTGCAGGAAAATTGATTCAAATTGTAATGTTTGCATAGAATATAGTTTAAAATGCTGAGTATTTTAGTCTGCACATCTATACTTTCACACTGTAATGTACTGACTTTACATCTCGTCTTTGTGTTTTAGAAACAGCATCTGATACTGCACTCCCTCCAGATAATACACAAGGATTTCTTACATGTGATTATATTTACACAACCTTTAAAACTCAGGATAACCTGTAAGTTGCCTCCATTCACTAATCAAAATCTAGCCTGATCTTATTTCTGCATGTTTTTTTTTTTAATCTAGATACCTTCATTTAACAATGCATATGTAATCTGATGTTTTGTAACAAACTACATTTTCTAATATGTGACTTTATTAACTTTATTGACAGCAGTCAAGAAATAAAAAGCAGAGCAGTTAACAATGTAATATTTATGTGTATTTGCTTAAAGGAGTAGTTCACTTTTAAAAAAAAAACTTTTGCTGATAATTTACTCACCCCCATGTCATCCAAGATGTCCATGTCTTTCTTTCTTCAGTCGAAAAGAAATTAAGGTTTTTGATGAAAACGTTCCAGGATTTTTCTCCATGTAATGGACTTCAATGGGAATCAAACTGTTCAAAGGGCTTTAAACGATTCTAGATGATGAATAAGGGTCTTATAAAGTGAGACGATCGCTCATTTAAAAAAAAAAAAGTTAAAGTTTTATAAGCTCAAATGGACTACCGTAAACCGTTTGGTTACCAGTAAACTTTAAAGTGCATTATATGGAGAAAAATCCTGGAATGTTTTTATCAAAAACCTTAATTTCTTTTCGACTGAAGAAAGAATGACATGGACATCTTGGATGACATGGGGGTGAGTAAATTATCAGCAAAAGTTTTTTTAAAAGTGAACTACTCCTTTAGGTCCCTCTGTGAGTATTCATTTTTAAACAGTAATGCAGAAAACCTCATTGAAACAAAACAACTTTTTTTCCACAAAGGATTTAATCAAGGTGAAGTGTGCAGGAAAAAAAACCCAGTACAAATAACACAATTAGGTCAAATTTCAAACCAAGTGGTATTTTTTTAAGACAGCACAAGCTTTTCAAGCAAACATTTTACAAAAATAAAGTGAATAGTTTTGAATGATTAACTACTTTATGTATGTGCAATTACTTTCCATGCATGGATTATCTAATGCCATTTATCCAATGTCAGTTCATCCATTCAATGATGTGCCAAAACATTGTGACCAGATACAGGTGAAGCAAAACATTTAGATAATATCCTGAAAAGCTCCAATGTTCTAAGAAAATTAGATGATTAGTGAAAAAACATTAAAGACATGAGACATTGACAAGGGCCAAATTGTTCTGACCAGATAGGCCACAGAAACGGTAGGTCATTTGTGGGTTGCTCCTGATCAGCAGTACCGAGAAGCAAGGAGGGACAAACCGTGAAAGCTTTATTGGTCCAAATAATCACATTTTCTAATGCATCACGTGGACAGCCATGTATGTAAATTTGACACGCGCCAACTACCTAAGACTAACCAGTGCTGGACCAACCAGTTCGATCTACGACAGCTCCACCTCGCAAGTTACTGAACTTGAAGGATCTGCTGGTAATACCTTGGTTGCAGATGGTCATAATGTTTTGGCTCATCTGTTAATACTGTATTGTATGTGTGGCTTAAATTGTCCAAATAATTTTGGGGCACATTACATAACATTCAAAACAAAAGCATAAACATACTGGTAGTGTTAACATGTCAAGGTCAATTATAACAATAGTACATGAACAATTATAACAATAGTAACAGGCATTCAAGGCTTTACTATATTGTGAATATAGTCTTGACTGAAGCGGTTGTGTAACCCAGACACTATTTATATAGAGACATGCCGCTTCCTCAATCCTTAATACAAATGTATAGGGAAAACTCGTAACACCAAAGATGGCGATTGTATGCGAATGCCCCGCCCCTCCCGCTGGACAGCCAATCGTCTGCGTTTAACGGTTAAGCCGGGAAACATTTAAATACGTAACTGTTTGAAAAGGTGGCAGATTAGATATGCAGTGTGCGTTGTGTAAATATCAGACATCCCAAGTCTCCCAGAAGTTCTAGGTGTCTTCTGATGCCCGCAAATTAGTTCAAATCTCCCGGAATCTAGAGCGAGCAAGAGCGCGCATTTCAAATTGTGCAGCGTGTGCGCAACAGAGAGCGAGAGAACCCTTGTGCATGCGCAGTAAAAGTATAACCTGTGGGAAAACGGCGTTTATAACCTTATTTTAGTGCAAAGTCAAACTTTTTCAGCGATTTTTATTATATTTTACTGCTGTTTCTACACATGCAGTTTTTATGTCTCGTGACCAGTGAAAGTGCAGTTCTGACTCTCTGCCCATTCATTTAGATAGAAGCCTGGTCTTGTTAAGTCCGAAATAGTTGCCCAGAGGCGTTGCCAAGATGGCGGCGAGTGGCATGACTTGCCTGAAAGGACTTTGTGTAACCTTTAGCTGAAACTATTATTCACAAAATAGCCTAACCTTGAGTAGTATATTGCTTTAATGTACTAAGCTTTAAATTCAGCACCCCAGAATTCATAAAAAAACAGCGAATAGAAACTGCATACCAATAAGTGCTTTACAGAAAGCCCTAAATATATTGCCACGGCATAAGGATTTTACATTCAATGTATAAGAAAACAAGCTTTAAAGACACTTAAATGGCACAAATTATCATAAAAATTCAGAATTTTCTTGATTTGGTCAGACTTCCACATCTGTTATTGTTTGTTTATAAAAACGCACAGCAAATATTTGAATAAAACTACACATTATCCACAGTACCTGGTATTAAACCTCTCAAAATTTGTATTCTTACAGAATATATTACAAGCTATATTTTTGTTTGTTCTACTAAATCGAATTAGTTGGGGCTGATGAACATATTTAAAACAACTCACTGCTCCTCTACTTAATGGTTTTAAAGGGAGTCTCTTCTGCAGGCTCCATACACGTGTACACATAATATAGAAACACAGCAATGATAAGAAACATCAAGACACGCAGCCACACTGGCACACCTCCAGGTTTGCTGGTCTGTAGACTGGCACCATGTTGCACGGATTTGGAGACTGATGGGCCTGGGCGAGAAGAACTCTGATAGGTTGTTCGAGTTGAGCTGATAACAGGCCTTCAAAAAAGACAGAAAGCACACTTCATTTATTTTTCAGTGCGGTTACAGGAATATTAACATTTCAGTAGAACATTAAAGTCAAGCATATTTTAAAAGAAGACAAAAATTAATAAAAAAATTCTGAAACAAAATTATTAAAACAAAAACTCACTCATTGGTATGCCCTACATCATCATCATCATCATCATCATCTCTATAATCAGTAAACTTTGACCTCCTTATGCTGAGGAGAGACAGCACATATCCAGTTATCATTTAGGAGGTTGTGACCACTTTTAAACTTCAGTTGAGACCAAAAGAAATAAATGAATTTCACTCACTCGCGAGTAAAATCTGCATCTGGGACTTTTGACCTTCTTGTGCTGGGGAGAGATCACAATTATACAATTACTGTAAGCATGAAAAAGGGTTAATATCTGAAATCTCAGCACGACAATTTTACAGAAATTAGACATTATAATTAAGTTATTACTGCTGAACATATTCAATAATATATAATAAAAAGATACTTGCACATCACCAAATGCATCGTATCTTGTCAACGGAGGCTGCAAAATTTGAAGAATGTCTGATTAATTGTCTACCTGTCATAGATGCATGACCCTTCAAATTCAGTTGTTTTTACTTACGGGCTGATGAAAGGTAAGATATTCCACTTCATCCTCTATGAAAACAGAAGCAATTTTTACAAGTGTGATTATATAACGTAATACATGGTTGATATCAAAGCGTGTGTCTTACGCTCTTCTCTGTAGTATGTCTTGTCAGACGAGGAAGGCTTAGTGTTTTTGGCCATAGCCTCTTTCAATTTCTTTTCATAGAGTTTCCGTGTGGATTCTGCAAAACAAAACCAACACCAAATCACATCACAACTGTTTTATCAAAAAAAAAAAAAAACTAACTAACTTTTATCTTTTCAATTTAACATCCCTGATCTTATTATCGTAGCATATTAAAAACATCACATACCTACTACGGGCCCATGTTTAATGCCATATTCATCCAACAGCTGACTGATCTCCTTATCAGATTTTCCACTTAATGTCGACATATCTGCAACAACATGTTATGGTTAATATATATTCTTTTTTTCTTTAATTTAATTATTGTTATTTTAATTAATAGAGAACTTAGATTACTCATAATGATGAAGTATGTAAGTTAGGTATTTAACGTTAGGCCTAACTTACTTGACTGAGAAATGTAACACAAGTAAGTTTATTTTATCACCAGAGAGAGTCTGAAATAATAAAAAACGATATCTCAGATAAATGAGATATTCTTGAGCATTGCATAAAAATAAAAGAGGTAAGTTAACTTAGCCTACTTCAGACAACAACATCTGGATGATAAGGTAACCTTATCATAGGTTGGTTACACGTACAAACCACAAGAGCTGTATGTTAAATATATTACGTTACGCAAAGACCAAGCAAAACTTGAATCTTCAGTCAGACAATACAACAGAAGCATTTAGGAGAAAACGACTCCAAACGCGTTTTTAAAGCAAACAAAGGGATAGAAAATGGATTTCTCGGGCTCGAGCTCGCAAGCGAAACCACTTACTTCAACAACGCATGAGTTATGATAGAAGGGTAAGCCATAGCTTTGGAATAGCGATAGTTTCGTGTATTTCTTGCATATAAATATTTATGTTTGAAAATACTCTTTAGTCATAAGTAAATTACCTTAAACGATTCCTGGAGGTAAAAAAGGCGCTTTCCTGAGCTTGAGGAGGAGACTTTACTTCCTTAGGCGTGTCCAAACTACGACAGGCGTTTATCACTGGAGGTAAATTGTTGTTCGAACTTCAAAGCCTTTCTTTTACTGTTAATGTTCGAACTTCGAAGCCAAATGGCGCACGGTTGTTTTCCAGTAAAGGCAGATCTATTTGATGTATACAGATGATACAGACCCAATTAAAAGTAAAAAAAAAGTTTTGTAAAATATATATTTTTGCACAACTGACAGCTTCACTAGGCCTACCGTCAAATGTTTTTAAAAGAAATTCATACTTATTATTAATCAAAGAATGCATTTAGAAGGGATCAAACGTGAAAGACTTTTAACATTGTTACAAAAGATTTCCGACCGTTTCAAATGAATGCTGTATTTGAATAAAAACTATGATGTTTTTAACCCCCTCAGACCTCAATTATGTTTCAAGTTTCTGAAAAATATAAAAGTACATTTTCCCAGCTCATGAGGCTTTCATAAATGAAAACAAATGAAATGTATACTATATATATATAATTGCTTTCATTGTTTTTGTTTTTTGGCCATTCCAATGGACATCAGTTGAATGCAATCTATTGAATGGGGATTTGGGTAGTCTATTTTTTGGACATTTTAATGTTAATTCAACCATCCACAAACCCACTATTTTTATAATGGCATAAATGCTACGTGGGATCTCAAAATCTCAGCTCTGGAAGGGGCTAGAGATTCCATTTTTGCACTCAGGTCTAAGACTCATGACCCTCCATCAGAATCCAGCTTTTCAAGAATCAGAGAAACTAAAACTTTCCTCCTGAAAAAAAACCGAAAGGGGTACCCCTGTCGTTTTTTTTTTTCGAGGTGAGAAATTAAGTTTCTCCAATCTTCTCAAAACTCTGGATTCTGATAGAGGGCCATGAGACTTGCACCTGAGTGCAAAAAATGGAGGCTCTATTGCAATCTATTGAATGGGGATTTGGGTAGTGTGTTTTTTGAACATTTTAATTAAAGTTGCTGTCGTGATAAAAATTATTTTACTGCACTAAGAGAGGCCGTGGCACCAAGCGCCGTCCCAAAATTCCACCGTCCGCGAACCTACTATTTTTATGACGGTGCTTGGTGCCACGGCCTCTCTCAGTGCAGTAAAATAATTTTTATCACGACAGCAACTTTAATTAAAATGTCCAAAAAACACACTACCCAAATCCTCATTCAATAGATTGCAGGCAGGATTCTGTCCATTTGCAGCTTATTGCATGAAGGCCAGGTTTAGTACTTTTCAAAAATAGTGGGTTATTGGACAAATAGTGTGTTCGTGGACGGTGGAATTATGGGATGGCGCTTGGTGCTACGGACTCAGGGATAGTGATAGTGAAGTGTTTCGAAGCATTATTGCTTTCTGATACAATTGTGTCGAAAATGGTTCATTACTCGAAGCTTCATTCAGATAGAAATTACAGCACCATCTCCTGGTGAAGTAAATGTAATGCAACAAAGCTGACAACCATAAAATGCAAGTAGGCGTGTACTTATGACCAGTTTACCGAAGCGATCAAGGCTGAAACAGTGTTAGTAGGCTTACTGTGAAACTCACTTATGTAGATGAATTTTACAGATACTGATAAATTTCATGTGTTCACTTTGACAATAAAACATTAAGCATGATGTGTGTGTGTGTAATTATTTCTTTAGACAAGGACAGAAGATCAGACCAGCTTCAAAAAAGTTGGAAACCATCACATAAATTCTAATGGTTTTGATTAAAATACCAATAGGAACCATTTGCTTTTACCATTTAAACCACTACAGCGGAGACCCACAGACACCACTATAATTCCCATGAAAACCATTAAAGCCAATAGAATTTCTGTAATGGTTTCCATGACTATAAAAACCATTATTACTCTTTTTTTTTTTTTTTTACTGATATTGAGATATTTATAATGGCATAAATGCTACGTGGGATCTCAATATCTCAGCTCTGGCAGGGCCTAGAACCTCCATTTTTGCACTCAGGTCTAAGTCTTATGTCCCTCTATCAGAATCCAGAGTTTCATGAAGATCAGAGAAACTCAAAATTTCGACCCCCCCTGTACCCCTGTTGATTTTTTTCGCTGCAAAAAAAAAAGTTTCTCTGATCTTTTTGAAACTCTGGATTCTGATAGAGGGCCATGAGACTTAGACCTGTGTCCAAAAATGGAGTCTCTAGACCCTTCGAAAGCTGAGATATTTATAATGGCATAAATGCTACGTGGGATCTCAACATCTCAGCTCTGGAAGAGTCTCTAGACCCTTCCAGAGCTGAGATATTGAGATCCCACATAGCATGTATGCCATTATACATATCTTAATATCTCAGCTCTGGAAGGGTCTAGAGCCTCCATTTTTGCACTCAGGTCTAAGTCCCATGGCCCTCTATCAGAATCCAGAGTTTCAAGAAGATTGGAGAAACTTATTTTTCGCACCATAAAAAAAACAAAAAAAACGACAGGGGTACCACTGACGTTTTTTTGGGGGGTTGAAATTTTGAGTTTCTCTGATCTTCTTGAAACTCTGGATTCTGATAGAGGGCCTTGGGACTTAGACTTGAGTGCAAAAATGGAGTCTCGAATAAACCCTTGAAGTCAACAGACTCAGTTGATAAAGCGTTGGGCTTTAATCAAGAAGACCTGAGTTCAAATCCCTTTCTTGCTTACGTTAAATTGTTGTGATTATATCAAACAAAGTGGCCAAAACAACATTTCTCCAGCCGACAAGACGTGAAATGATCACTTTGGTACACTTTGGAAAATCACGGTTTCACTCCCTCAAACGTGAAACTTGCACTGAAACTGAAACTTACCATAACGACCTATTGGTTTTCATTAAACCGAAGAAAAATGGGATTTATTTTATTGACGATCACTGAGAAAATGGTCTATTGTTTAAAATGCAAAAAAAAAACCCCATTTATTATTTTCAGGTGAAAAGGATTCATTTGCCTCGATCCACGCCGAAACAAAACGTCGAAAATGTCCACGTTTAATGAAGCAGCCTAAATGGTCCAGTTTGGGAAAACGTGTAGATGTCACAGTTTAACCCCCTCAAACGTGAAACTTACACGTTTGCGTTAACACGCTCCAGTGGAGAGATACCCGTGTTGACCTATTCTACGCGCAATCGCCTCTGCCATAACGACCTATTGGTTTTCATTAAACTAAGAAAAATGTAATTTTGTTCTATTGACGATCACTGAAAAGTGGTCTATTATTTAAAATACAAAAAAACATTTATTATTTTCAAGGTGAAAAGGATTCATTTGCCTTGATCCACACCGAAGAAAACGTCTAAATGTCACGTTTTTAATGAAGCAGCTTAATGAGTAAAATGTCTATTTTTCCGGCGTCCCCCAGCTCCTCGTTTGAGCAAAAGGTACGCTAAAACAACGTATTACATCGACGTTAAGCCGCGTTAACCTTGTTAACCATAACCTTTTAAATACTCGACCTAGTTCCGTTGCTTAGCAACGGGTAGAAACTCGTAAGGGGTACCACTGTCGTTTTTTTTTCGGGCCAAATTTTTGAGTTTCGATATCTCAGCTTTGGAAAGGGCTAGAGCCTCCATTTTTACACTCAGGTCTAAGTCTCATGGCCCTCTATCAGAATCCAGAGTTTGGGAAGATTGGAGAAACTTAATTTTGCGCCCGAAAAAAAAAAAACGTAAGGGGTACCACTGTCGTTTTTTTTTTCGGGCCGAATTTTTGAGTTTCGATATCTCAGCTTTGGAAAGGGCTAGAGCCTCCATTTTTGCACTCAGGTCTAAGTCTCATGGCCCTCTATCAGAATCCAGAGTTTGGGAAGATTGGAGAAACTTAATTTTTCGCCCGAAAAAAAAAAACGTAAGGGGTACCACTGTCGTTTTTTTTTGGCGAAACATAATTAATTTTTGAGTTTCGATATCTCAGCTCTGGAAGGGCTAGAGCCTCCATTTTTGCACTCAGGTCTAAGTCTCATGGCCCTCTATCAGAATCCAGAGTTTTGGGAAGATTGGAGAAACTTAATTTTTCGCCCAAAAAAAAAAACGTAAGGGGTACCACTGTCGTTTTTTTTTCGGGCCGAATTTTTGAGTTTCGATATCTCAGCTCTGGAAGGGGCTAGAGCCTCCATTTTTGCACTCAGGTCTAAGTCTCATGGCCCTCTATCAGAATCCAGAGTTTGGGAAGATTGGAGAAACTTAATTTTTCGCCCAAAAAAAAAAACGTAAGGGGTACCACTGTCGTTTTTTTTTTCGGGCCGAATTTTTGAGTTTCGATATCTCAGCTCTGGAAGGGGCTAGAGCCTCCATTTTTGCACTCAGGTCTAAGTCTCATGGCCCTCTATCAGAATCCAGAGTGGGAAAGATTGGAGAAACTTAATTTTTCGCCCAAAAAAAAAAACGTAAGGGGTACCACTGTCGTTTTTTTTTTCGGGCCGAATTTTTGAGTTTCGATATCTCAGCTCTGGAAGGGGCTAGAGCCTCCATTTTTGCACTCAGGTCTAAGTCTCATGGCCCTCTATCAGAATCCAGAGTTTTGGGAAGATTGGAGAAACTTAATTTTTCGCCCAAAAAAAAAAACGTAAGGGGTACCACTGTCGTTTTTTTTTCGGGCCGAATTTTTGAGTTTCGATATCTCAGCTCTGGAAGGGGCTAGAGCCTCCATTTTTGCACTCAGGTCTAAGTCTCATGGCCCTCTATCAGAATCCAGAGTTTTGGAAGATTGGAGAAACTTAATTTTTCGCCCAAAAAAAAAACGTAAGGGGTACCACTGTCGTTTTTTTTTCGGGCCGAATTTTTGAGTTTCGATATCTCAGCTCTGGAAGGGGCTAGAGCCTCCATTTTTGCACTCAGGTCTAAGTCTCATGGCCCTCTATCAGAATCCAGAGTTTTGGGAAGATTGGAGAAACTTAATTTTTCGCCCAAAAAAAAAAACGTAAGGGGTACCACTGTCGTTTTTTTTTCGGGCCGAATTTTTGAGTTTCGATATCTCAGCTCTGGAAGGGGCTAGAGCCTCCATTTTTGCACTCAGGTCTAAGTCTCATGGCCCTCTATCAGAATCCAGAGTTTTGGGAAGATTGGAGAAACTTAATTTTTCGCCCAAAAAAAAAAACGTAAGGGGTACCACTGTCGTTTTTTTTTCGGGCCGAATTTTTGAGTTTCGATATCTCAGCTCTGGAAGGGGCTAGAGCCTCCATTTTTGCACTCAGGTCTAAGTCTCATGGCCCTCTATCAGAATCCAGAGTTTTGGGAAGATTGGAGAAACTTAATTTTTCGCCCAAAAAAAAAAACGTAAGGGGTACCACTGTCGTTTTTTTTTCGGGCCGAATTTTTGAGTTTCGATATCTCAGCTCTGGAAGGGGCTAGAGCCTCCATTTTTGCACTCAGGTCTAAGTCTCATGGCCCTCTATCAGAATCCAGAGTTTTGGGAAGATTGGAGAAACTTAATTTTTCGCCCAAAAAAAAAAACGTAAGGGGTACCACTGTCGTTTTTTTTTTCGGGCCGAATTTTTGAGTTTCGATATCTCAGCTCTGGAAGGGGCTAGAGCCTCCATTTTTGCACTCAGGTCTAAGTCTCATGGCCCTCTATCAGAATCCAGAGTTTTGGGAAGATTGGAGAAACTTAATTTTTCGCCCAAAAAAAAAAAACGTAAGGGGTACCACTGTCGTTTTTTTTTTCGGGCCGAATTTTTGAGTTTCGATATCTCAGCTCTGGAAGGGGCTAGAGCCTCCATTTTTGCACTCAGGTCTAAGTCTCATGGCCCTCTATCAGAATCCAGAGTTTTGGGAAGATTGGAGAAACTTAATTTTTCGCCCAAAAAAAAAAACGTAAGGGGTACCACTGTCGTTTTTTTTTCGGGCCGAATTTTTGAGTTTCGATATCTCAGCTCTGGAAGGGGCTAGAGCCTCCATTTTTGCACTCAGGTCTAAGTCTCATGGCCCTCTATCAGAATCCAGAGTTTTGGAAGATTGGAGAAACTTAATTTTTCGCCCAAAAAAAAAACGTAAGGGGTACCACTGTCGTTTTTTTTTTCGGGCCGAATTTTTGAGTTTCGATATCTCAGCTCTGGAAGGGGCTAGAGCCTCCATTTTTGCACTCAGGTCTAAGTCTCATGGCCCTCTATCAGAATCCAGAGTTTTGGGAAGATTGGAGAAACTTAATTTTTCGCCCAAAAAAAAAAAACGTAAGGGGTACCACTGTCGTTTTTTTTTTCGGGCCGAATTTTTGAGTTTCGATATCTCAGCTCTGGAAGGGGCTAGAGCCTCCATTTTTGCACTCAGGTCTAAGTCTCATGGCCCTCTATCAGAATCCAGAGTTTTGGGAAGATTGGAGAAACTTAATTTTTCGCCCAAAAAAAAAAACGTAAGGGGTACCACTGTCGTTTTTTTTTCGGGCCGAATTTTTGAGTTTCGATATCTCAGCTCTGGAAGGGGCTAGAGCCTCCATTTTTGCACTCAGGTCTAAGTCTCATGGCCCTCTATCAGAATCCAGAGTTTTGGGAAGATTGGAGAAACTTAATTTTTCGCCCAAAAAAAAAAACGTAAGGGGTACCACTGTCGTTTTTTTTTCGGGCCGAATTTTTGAGTTTCGATATCTCAGCTCTGGAAGGGGCTAGAGCCTCCATTTTTGCACTCAGGTCTAAGTCTCATGGCCCTCTATCAGAATCCAGAGTTTTGGGAAGATTGGAGAAACTTAATTTTTCGCCCAAAAAAAAAAAACGTAAGGGGTACCACTGTCGTTTTTTTTTTCGGGCCGAATTTTTGAGTTTCGATATCTCAGCTCTGGAAGGGGCTAGAGCCTCCATTTTTGCACTCAGGTCTAAGTCTCATGGCCCTCTATCAGAATCCAGAGTTTTGGGAAGATTGGAGAAACTTAATTTTTCGCCCAAAAAAAAAAACGTAAGGGGTACCACTGTCGTTTTTTTTTCGGGCCGAATTTTTGAGTTTCGATATCTCAGCTCTGGAAGGGGCTAGAGCCTCCATTTTTGCACTCAGGTCTAAGTCTCATGGCCCTCTATCAGAATCCAGAGTTTTGGGAAGATTGGAGAAACTTAATTTTTCGCCCAAAAAAAAAAACGTAAGGGGTACCACTGTCGTTTTTTTTTCGGGCCGAATTTTTGAGTTTCGATATCTCAGCTCTGGAAGGGGCTAGAGCCTCCATTTTTGCACTCAGGTCTAAGTCTCATGGCCCTCTATCAGAATCCAGAGTTTTGGGAAGATTGGAGAAACTTAATTTTTCGCCCAAAAAAAAAAACGTAAGGGGTACCACTGTCGTTTTTTTTTCGGGCCGAATTTTTGAGTTTCGATATCTCAGCTCTGGAAGGGGCTAGAGCCTCCATTTTTGCACTCAGGTCTAAGTCTCATGGCCCTCTATCAGAATCCAGAGTTTTGGGAAGATTGGAGAAACTTAATTTTTCGCCCAAAAAAAAAAAACGTAAGGGGTACCACTGTCGTTTTTTTTTCGGGCCGAATTTTTGAGTTTCGATATCTCAGCTCTGGAAGGGGCTAGAGCCTCCATTTTTGCACTCAGGTCTAAGTCTCATGGCCCTCTATCAGAATCCAGAGTTTTGGGAAGATTGGAGAAACTTAATTTTTCGCCCAAAAAAAAAAACGTAAGGGGTACCACTGTCGTTTTTTTTTCGGGCCGAATTTTTGAGTTTCGATATCTCAGCTCTGGAAGGGGCTAGAGCCTCCATTTTTGCACTCAGGTCTAAGTCTCATGGCCCTCTATCAGAATCCAGAGTTTTGGGAAGATTGGAGAAACTTAATTTTTCGCCCAAAAAAAAAAAACGTAAGGGGTACCACTGTCGTTTTTTTTTCGGGCCGAATTTTTGAGTTTCGATATCTCAGCTCTGGAAGGGGCTAGAGCCTCCATTTTTGCACTCAGGTCTAAGTCTCATGGCCCTCTATCAGAATCCAGAGTTTTGGGAAGATTGGAGAAACTTAATTTTTCGCCCAAAAAAAAAAAACGTAAGGGGTACCACTGTCGTTTTTTTTTTCGGGCCGAATTTTTGAGTTTCGATATCTCAGCTCTGGAAGGGGCTAGAGCCTCCATTTTTGCACTCAGGTCTAAGTCTCATGGCCCTCTATCAGAATCCAGAGTTTTGGAAGATTGGAGAAACTTAATTTTTCGCCCAAAAAAAAAAAACGTAAGGGGTACCACTGTCGTTTTTTTTTCGGGCCGAATTTTTGAGTTTCGATATCTCAGCTCTGGAAGGGGCTAGAGCCTCCATTTTTGCACTCAGGTCTAAGTCTCATGGCCCTCTATCAGAATCCAGAGTTTTGGAAGATTGGAGAAACTTAATTTTTCGCCCAAAAAAAAAACGTAAGGGGTACCACTGTCGTTTTTTTTTTCGGGCCGAATTTTTGAGTTTCGATATCTCAGCTCTGGAAGGGGCTAGAGCCTCCATTTTTGCACTCAGGTCTAAGTCTCATGGCCCTCTATCAGAATCCAGAGTTTTGGGAAGATTGGAGAAACTTAATTTTTCGCCCAAAAAAAAAAAACGTAAGGGGTACCACTGTCGTTTTTTTTTCGGGCCGAATTTTTGAGTTTCGATATCTCAGCTCTGGAAGGGGCTAGAGCCTCCATTTTTGCACTCAGGTCTAAGTCTCATGGCCCTCTATCAGAATCCAGAGTTTTGGGAAGATTGGAGAAACTTAATTTTTCGCCCAAAAAAAAAAACGTAAGGGGTACCACTGTCGTTTTTTTTTTCGGCCGAATTTTTGAGTTTCGATATCTCAGCTCTGGAAGGGGCTAGAGCCTCCATTTTTGCACTCAGGTCTAAGTCTCATGGCCCTCTATCAGAATCCAGAGTTTTGGGAAGATTGGAGAAACTTAATTTTTCGCCCAAAAAAAAAAACGTAAGGGGTACCACTGTCGTTTTTTTTTTCGGGCCGAATTTTTGAGTTTCGATATCTCAGCTCTGGAAGGGGCTAGAGCCTCCATTTTTGCACTCAGGTCTAAGTCTCATGGCCCTCTATCAGAATCCAGAGTTTTGGGAAGATTGGAGAAACTTAATTTTTCGCCCAAAAAAAAAAACGTAAGGGGTACCACTGTCGTTTTTTTTTTCGGGCCGAATTTTTGAGTTTCGATATCTCAGCTCTGGAAGGGGCTAGAGCCTCCATTTTTGCACTCAGGTCTAAGTCTCATGGCCCTCTATCAGAATCCAGAGTTTTGGGAAGATTGGAGAAACTTAATTTTTCGCCCAAAAAAAAAAAACGTAAGGGGTACCACTGTCGTTTTTTTTTTCGGGCCGAATTTTTGAGTTTCGATATCTCAGCTCTGGAAGGGGCTAGAGCCTCCATTTTTGCACTCAGGTCTAAGTCTCATGGCCCTCTATCAGAATCCAGAGTTTTGGGAAGATTGGAGAAACTTAATTTTTCGCCCGAAAAAAAAAACGTAAGGGGTACCACTGTCGTTTTTTTTTTCGGGCCGAATTTTTGAGTTTCGATATCTCAGCTCTGGAAGGGGCTAGAGCCTCCATTTTTGCACTCAGGTCTAAGTCTCATGGCCCTCTATCAGAATCCAGAGTTTTGGAAGATTGGAGAAACTTAATTTTTCGCCCAAAAAAAAAAAACGTAAGGGGTACCACTGTCGTTTTTTTTTCGGGCCGAATTTTTGAGTTTCGATATCTCAGCTCTGGAAGGGGCTAGAGCCTCCATTTTTGCACTCAGGTCTAAGTCTCATGGCCCTCTATCAG
This sequence comes from Pimephales promelas, assembly GCF_016745375.1. The sequence continues at coordinate 21,130,357 of NW_024121654.1, forward strand.
AATCCAGAGTTTTGGGAAGATTGGAGAAACTTAATTTTTCGCCCGAAAAAAAAAAAACGTAAGGGGTACACTGTCGTTT